>OY744521.1:115292686-115302686 GCA_963556195.1 Sepiola atlantica
TTCCACTTATGATCATGTTTTGTTATCGCTTCTTACGGCTGTCATAGAAAGTGATATTAGTCTTGACTGTAGACGCATTTATTTTTGGACGATCAAAAGCATACCTTCTTGGGGAGCTGGATGACCTCTACATTAAAAGTATGTCTAATCATGCTCTTTTGGAGCGGCAAGTAAATAAATAGGAAATATGTTCGTGTGTCGCAATGTCAAACTTGAATCTGAAATAGAACTCCTGTCTCCCTGTCACTCATGCATTAAAATAATATTTCTGCCACTCTTTGATTCTTAAATTTAATATGACCTGTGCAAAGCAAAGCATGCAGATTGAATCAATCTTAACGCATATTTGTAGGGCGTATGTGCGTCAGTCGGCCTGTCACGCTTTTATTTAAAATACCCTTTTGTTGTATTGTCAGATTTAAGTCTTATAAAGCATTCACAGCATCCGGTATTTTCTATTTGTTCTGTATTTTTTCGAGTCCTGCCTCCACCCTTCCAATCACGTTCATTGTCGCTTACGAAACATATTCCATTTCCTCTTGACACAACTAAGTGGTTTAAGTGTTAAGAAATTTTAAATTGAATTTCAATCAGAAAAAAGCTGCTTAAGTCAAAGAAAACAAACTATAGTGATTTGTTTTCTTATTTTCGATTTAATCAGTGCATTACTTCGCAGGACTTTTTCTCAGCAACTAAATCCATTCAGCTCTTATTCGCGTCTTGTATTTTTTCTTGTTGCATTCGCCTTTCTCGACTCATTATTATTATTAGTAGTATTATTATTTTCCAGCCGAATACCTGTCCAACACACGGTAAGAAGTATATAAATTAAAACAAAATCGAGTATTTTAGTAATGTGCAAATTGTAAGATATTGGTCGAGTAAAACCACTACAGTATACAGGAGTCAGTTTAGAATAACAGGAAATTAAAACAACTTGGTTTTCTGCATGTATGACACATGGTTCAAACGCAGCACTGCCCACTTTCTAGTGCCGCCAGTAGAAACATTAAGGTGGAGAAGTAGAAAAATCGTAGCATACACACAATAATATAAGTTACAATTATAATAAATTACAGAGTGAGTCTGGTTAAGGAAAAAAAGAATTTATAATAGAAAAAAGAGACTAGAAAGAGACACATAGCAACCTGTTATAAAAAGAAAATCCAACGCAATGACGACGGTGGTTAGTACACATCACTGAAGAGATTTAAGAAAAACACAAAGAAAGGCATGTCGACTATCAGTCCATTCAAAATGTGGCTGAACCTCAAACAAATTACTAACACACGTTTTGTAACTTGGATATTGGGAATAAATAACCGCTCATTCAAATAGAAAAATTTACCAAAATAGCCTCACGGAAAAGGGTCAACAGGTGCCATCTGTAACATGCAACTAAACTATATTACAATTTCGAAACATACAATTCCTTTCATTTACTGAGAAGTGTGTCTATTATTTCTGACAATTACTGAAAAAAATAAACGTCTTTTCCTGACTAAAAACCCTTATTAAATTGGAAATTAAAAAAAGGTTTTGCATGAAAACCAACACAGGACCCACCATAAGCCAGTTTGACATGGTTTTGAGAGTTTAAATGGTAATGATAGGTAGCTATATGCTAAATAATAAACTATCACAAGAAAATAGCTAGCCCCTGCCATTGTTTTCATGTTATTTTATTTCTTATACAAATATGAATAGAAAAGGTACACAAACAGACTAAGTAGCCTTTTTAGGCAACAATTGTCACATATATTCCTGACACTTTATAAATAGGTACAACATAAGAACACTTTACAATAAAGAAATGGTCAGTTGGTCGAATGCTGACGCGAATCTTCTGCCTAACCACCACAGAATAAGTTAATGAACGAACCAAAGAACATTTCATGTCAGAAACTAGTCAAAAGTATCGCCATCATCATCAGGATCTGGTTGCTGTCAGTTGCTGCAGTGGAGGCCTTTCCAATCAGCACACAAGTTATAACAGTCTATGGCGTGTTTCCCGGGACTGCATCTAGCTGTGGTACACCTTGAAGTACAGTTAAACCTAATTATAGCCAAGTTATGTACAGGACCAGCTGGCAAGTCAGTCTTGATTTGTTGTAATTTTCCATCTGTAAGTTTCCATTCCCACTCGTAAGGTTTTAACTGGTTTCTGTATTTCCATTCCTGAATTAGGAAGTAAACTCGAAGGCTGTGGAATTTCGTAGCTGCTATTTTTTGTGGTAATGATTTGGCATCGATATACATTCATCTTTTTGCAACCTTTTTCATAAAGCGGTTCAGTCGGAGATGAATGATGTATTCCCTATTATTACCTTTGTACAAGCACACTAAAGCGTTCTCCCCAGCTTCAATAACTTATTTTGCACTGCTATGTTTGCCAAAAAAGTTTGCCAGTTAGAGGAAGTGTCTATAATTCATCACCTTTTGAAAGGATTATGCCTCCCCAATTTCGATACACACTAGAATAGGATCACAACCCAGTATGCATGGATGGAAAGAATGTTGGAACATATCTCATTTCTGAAAGATGTCCTCATCTCTTTTTTCACTATCCTTTGGCTGTAGCGTTAAGGAGATGTTGTAACTATCATCTCCATTGCCATGATAACATAGAAGGACCAATAGGGCAGTGTTATCTGCTATCAAAATGGTTTCTCCTGTCTGTGCCAGTTCTAGAGCAGTCTTTACTGTCAATACGTTTCACGATGCATGGACTACTTTACAACCTACTTCATTCAAACGCTTTCCCAGCAAGTTGATGAACGCACGTTTGTTTCCTTGATTAGCTAGGAGTCATCTTATTTTAATTCGAACACAATTAAAATGGTCAGTGACAAATTAACACTAACAGGCCTCCTGCTCGACGTCGGTGAGTCGCGTCCACTTTAATACCTATCAAAAATAATGCAGGTTTTTCCATATCTAGTTCTGACATATCTGCGGTATTGGGCACATATCTCATCAAATGAGTGACCTTTTCGGAATGGGAAGCTTTGAAGTAGTGCTCAACCATCTAAGAGATACTGTAAACTAGAGACTTTCGACCTAATTGTACAGGGTGAGTCACTTCCCATATTGCGTCTGTAAAACCCGTTTTTTTTGCATCCCACAATAGTCAAGAAGAATCAAAAAGTGCAGGTAGCTTATACTCGAAATCTTCTTGCTACTGCTGATTAGAATATTCATTGGTAGATAGCACACACAGTCTCTGGAATAGGAGGTATGGATCAGTCTCAACCGATTTATCTTTGCTAAACGAAACTTATGACCCTAGTGTAATTGCCAGATCCTTTCTGTTAAAAGTGTACTCCTGGACATTTCCCCAACCATTGAAGCTATGATAGCCTATTACATAGAGTTTGCTCTGTCCACATTCAGCTTTTTGTCTTCCAGTTACACCACTTGAAATCCAATAATGGACGAAAGAAGTTTCGATGTATCCCTCACATCTCGCTCGTTTTTGCGGAAGTAGCCTCATGGTGCTGGTCACTAGTTCCACAACGAATGCCTTCTAGTTCTTGCATTGTAAACTTAATTTCAGCGCACAGTGGTAGTCATAGCATCTAAACCCTGGCATGAGTAAAACCTCTAGACGTATTCACGCTTCTCATTAGCACCTGCTCAATAACCAAATCCGTCGACAAGCCCAGTAGCGATCACTCTATCTAATCACATAAATCCTTCAGAAAATTGTTGGTACACTTAGTGATAGCTTTTCGGCAGCCACTGCAATTTCATGTAGGCCGACTTGGCGTATATGATGTGCCCCGTTGCAGCGAATATTAGCAGTAGTGTCCTTAAAGTATCAAGGTGCAATTCCCAGTTCCCGATCAGCTCTGCCTTGATAAACAATTGACGAATCCTCAGCATATCAAGATATTGACTCCACAATGTTGCTGTTCGTTGGCCAACCATCACATCTCTCACATGATTGATTCCCTGGGAAATCTTGGGCATAGACTCTGATGACAGAACATTATTCAATGTCTCAGTCCACTCAACGAGACCTTTCAATAGCCCCTGATAATCTCTCATGTCTTTAGGTTGAGGAAATGACTATTCTGCATCAGTGTTGGGTTCATCATCCTCAGTGACATGTGAAACTGGTAAATCATAGGCTTTCGCTTACAAAATGAAATTCAGAGCAACACCAACTAAGAAGTGAGCACGAATGGCTCTTGCAATTGCTTTGCCACTTAGTATGTGCCTGACTGTGTTTTTAGTATACACAAGTTCAAAAAGTACTTGCAATCATGAACCTGTCATCAAATGACCAATTGATCACAGAAAGCTCATCTGTGTATGGAGCCCAGCAAGTCGCAAGACAAATGATTTCAGGGGACTGGTTCCAGGCTGTGACTCGACTATCATCATTGCTTCGTACCAAAGTAGTTGAATGAACGTTATAATGGGTGTAATGTTGTTCTTCACGGCTATATCACTAATGTAACATTACGTTAAGTAAACGCAGGTTGTGTTACCAGGTTCCATGTCGATCAATGGAAAAAACTGGCTGATTTCCCAGGATATTTTTCTTTTGTCCACTGAATACATAAGGCCAGACAATGCGGGTCAAGGCGTATGTGAAATTAGTGAAACCTCCCAAAGGATGCCAACATTTGCAGTGGATTCGGCAACTTTCTTGGGTTGGAGCTCTTTAAATGTCACTGGTGGTTTGTTAGTGTGCTGTAAATGTAGGTACTTTATCTTTATCCTTCCAATCCTTTTTATATCTTCTGAAAGGACGTGAATCTTTGAAACTAGTTTTGCTTTAACATTCCCGGGCGTCAAAGATGCTATCATGCCCATACCTTGGAATATGTTGAATACATTAATACGCTTTACATTATGGTTCACATTACCAGCTACGAACTGCACAAATTTAAACAGGTGATAGAGTTACAGCGCCATGAACAAGACCAGCACTTCTCTTTTATTTCTGAACCCGTATAATATGAAGAAAAGTCATGTTTATTCAGAGGGCCAATTAAGAACATCGATCAAAATTGGTCATGGATTCTCACTGATAAACCAAATTCCAAAGGTAGAAGGATAACTCTGAGTCTAGCAGCTTTTACTATCGTTTGAACAACTGATGCAAGTTTCAAATAATTGTCTTTGCCTGAATTTTATCGGAACATATTCAAAGAATCGCATCCTGCTAAATATCATTCTTAGACGGGTAATATTTTGAACTTGTCTGGATACCTTTAATGTCATTCCTGATAAGCTTGGCTGCAGTCGCTATGATTCTAATGACCTCTCATTCTAAATTTTCTGTTGAGCGGCTCTGTGCATAGAATTAATAGAGGATACTTTTTACTGTACTCAGGAATGTAACAAATGTATGTGCCCATTAATTTCAGTCACAATGATTTTATCTTTGAATGTTCTAACAATCGAGATTTTATGTAGGATAGACTGTAGTGTTCAAAGCCGGTGTCTTTTAGAATTTCCTCTATTTTATGTAACAAGATCGAAAATGTTTAGTTGCTCCTCGTCATTCTGCTTCAAATACATAGCAACTTCAAGAAACGCCTGTTTTCTCTCTGAATCATCTGGTCTACCAATGTTGTTTTTATTTGAAGAATCAGCAAAAGAGAATGCCTTAGAAATGTTTTCAGTTGAATCAAAGTTGACAAAATGTGTTCTGTGATGACGTGCTTCTTTCTGAAACAAGGTCAGCTACATCACTAATTCTACGTTTAACAGCGATCATTTTCTCTGACTTTCTCACTAATTTTTACACTCTGCCCTTAAACTCAATAGTGTCTAAATAGGAAACATACACACCTCTGTTCTTTCTATCAGATACATATATATATATATATATATATATATATATATATATATATATATATAAACATTTTGAATGTAAACATTTTAAATGTAATTTGTATGTTTGTTTTTTGTTTTTTGTTCTTTATGATTGTGTATTGGCGGATCTAATCTTTGCTCATAAGTATATCCCTGAGGAGGAGCCGAAGAGGTTCTGAAACAATCGTTGGATACTCAAATTATTTTTATTCTAATTTATGATTATTTTTATTTACACGGACATGTACAAACTCTGCGACACTGGAATGTCGATGTTATCGATCAACAGCTATTATAAACTGAGACCTCATCATATAAAAGCTCTATTTGATATTGAGCATTTTTTATAAACCCGGTTGAAATTCTTTGGATTACTACCCTGTGGATGTTTTACCTTGAGTATGATTATATATATATATATATATATATATATATATATATATATATATATATATATATATATATATATATATATATATATATATATATATACACTGACTCATACATGAAGGTGCTTGGATTAAATTAAGAATAATATTACGCGTGACTATTATAGAAATATAAGTAAGAGATTCTCGCCAAACCGCCGCTTAATACAACTAATCCTATAACACTATATCAACTAAGCCAACACATATAGTATGTCCATGTAACAGTATGTTTCATTCCATATTGCGATCTAGCATAGGATGTATGTAGGTCTTAGAAGCGCTACCAAAGAAATAACATTTATTTTTTTGATGATGGAAAGCGTCGGCAACCAAGTACGACATCGTGTAGCACTTAATGATATTAAGTAGACCTTGGAGCTAGACTGAGGGGGCGCGTTTTCTCTAGATTGCCATGAACGCGATATTTGATACTGTCGATCCTAATATACGAACGGTTATTATCAAGAAAAAGGGAAAGAAAAAGTGAGTTCATCCGGTTCTTTGTATTTATTAGCTGAACGTATGTTTTTTGTCTAACGACAGATGTCGACTTACGGCTGTGCTCAGTCCAGACTGACAAGTCTTGAATTGAATCACCGTTACCTGTTTTATAATTATTCGCCTGCGGAAAAGAAAAGGGTTTTTTTTCTCTCGGTTTTCGGGCAATACTCAAAGTAGGACTCCTCCAATATGCCAACTCTCTATTATTGTGTTATCCTTCGTCTCAACAAATAAAATTCAGTTTGGAAAAAATCCATCGACTCCATAACCCCCCCCCCCATTTCTATTTAATCCTACTCAAACTGAAAGACCAACCTGCATTTGTTCAAAAAGGAACGTGTATATAAAAAATTTTTTAATAAATAATTCAAAGTGGTGACTGCAATAATTCTAACAAAATATAAGATAGACCGTGGGTTACTTCTAACTGTTAATGATCATATGCCTTATTTCATTTAGATTGCTATACTGTTTTAAAACCAACAGTTTAGTATGATTTTTTTATGGCAGGCTATTTCACACGTGCAAGTATGAGTTAACCCATGCTACACACACATAAAACGAAACATGGCTGCCACACGATAAACAAATAAACACCCATAATCTGTAAATCTGCACGAGACAAATACGTGATTTTGTCAGCCTGATGGATTTTTCTACGAAATTAGGCCGATGAGAGTGTCGCAGTTTTACAGACTTGTACGCACGTGGCCTTACATTAAATACACTTAAAAATACCATACGGACCAAGAGGAATCATGAGAGATAAGCTAGTGATAATTATCTCCTAGTTGCGAAGATAAACAAATGGGTGATAGGGTTAGTTAAATGAACTATGGCTGATGCTGGAGAGAAAAAAGGAGAGTGGATTGGTTGGTTGCTGTTTATTGCTAATAAGCAATAAAGCCAGTGCGAGTTGGGGTGGCACTATTATAAGCTAAAAGCTGAAGTGAAATTTCAGGTCATTGAGTGAATATTTCTGAAAGAGGTGCCGTAATTAAAAGGAATTTTGAACGAACTTATATATAATTTCGAAAGTGTAAATGGGTTCCAATTGGGACATTAGTGTTCAAGTGGATAGGAATCTGGAATGTTTAATATCTAATAATTCGGACAAAACTAGTGTTTCACAGTTTGATGTATAAAGACGTTAAATATTCCGAGTTAGTTAAATATTAAATGCATGACTAAATAAGAAGATTTACAGTATAACGGAAATTATGATGGAAACAGCGTTGGTCTCCTTACAACAATTGATTTATTGTACAGGGATTATGGGGTAGGGTTTGGTTGAATTTTTAAAACTTAAGTAAAGCATTAGTGTGCTGTAATTATTTATAGATTTTAAGGGGGATCAAATTGACAATTTTAGGAGTAACCAGGGAGCGTAGTTAAAAGGTGAGAGAAATAGAATCTATGAGAAACATATTGTCGGTAGAGCGAGGCGTAGGCAGAGTCGATGAAACGAATACAAGCGAGATGAAAACATGCAATGGATGCGTGTGTACGAGGGTTGACACATAATTGAAAAAAAAAGAAAATAAGAATTATAATGTTGAAGTAAAAGCGGTTAAAGATTAGTAGAGTAGAGGAGAATCATATTAGTTCTCAATTTACATTACGTTGTATGGGTTAATATAGTTAGTAGGTGTACAGGGGAGGATACATTATGTTATTAGGATGGTTATTTGTAAGGTTTGAAAAGTTAAAAATAAAAAAATAACAAATTATAGAATTTAAAAATTAGTCTAATGTTAGAGAACGGGGTTGTTGGATGAGAGCAGGGGTGTCAGATTGCAATTTGAGATACGTCCATTTTTAGAGTAAATAGGGTTTTTGCTTTTAGCTGTTGTAGCTATCATAAATGTTTATAATGTACATAGTTGGCAGAAAGCGGATCCTGGAGTGTAGGAATTAGACCTATTTAAATATTTTTCTAATGTAGGGAGTAGGGAGTGTTTTAATGTTAAGGCTTTTTATCAGATTTGATAGAGAAGAGGTAGTGGCCGTGTTATTATTGTGTTTGAAAGAGTAGTTATGGTTTGAGATTCGGCTCTTGATGGGAAGGCAATTCCCCCAACGTAAGTGTGTATTTTGTATGGGATTGTTATTATAATATTTGTTTTATTTATGGTATCGGGAATGTTTTGGGCCTTTATGTTCGAGTTCTGGTTCAAAGTTAAGTTGAAATTGTTAGGTGCAGAAGATGATATAATTTGAGTGGTGAGAGCAATAGCATTGTTTGTTAGCGGGGGTTGTTTGTTCGTGTGATATGTCTTATTTAAGGTGTCGTTTGGTGCAGGGAGGGTGTATGTGGAAAGCTATAGGGTGAGGAGGGGTCTTTGTATGTTGGTGTGTGTTTGCATGATGGTGTGTTGGGGGAATTGCTTAACAGCACAACCACGCCTTGGTTTAAGGAAAGAATAATAAAGATGGTTTTCCGAGTACACCTTGCATTGAATAATCGACCTCGAAATAAATGTGTTATTCGTACATATTTTCCCTCTTCTTTCATATATGTACACACATATATATATACATATATATATATGTATATACACATATATATATATACATATATATATATATATATATATATATATATATATATATATATATACGCATATATAAAAATAAAAATAAAAATAAATATAAACATAAAAAACAAGATAATAATAATAATGATACTAATAATAATAATAATAATAATTGTAATAATAATAATAATAATAATAATAATAATAATAATAATAATAATAATAATAATAATTATCACCATCATTATCATCCTGCTACTTGTGAAGTCATTGGGCGAAATAAGTCTACAAGTGATGGTAGGTTTTTATAGTTTTACTACCAATGACAAGGACTAAGTACCAGTCAATAATTAAGTGTTCAAGATAGTAATTGAAGAGTTAAGTAATTGAGATTAGATTAGTCTAAGTGATATCAGTGTTAATAGCTATCCCAGTTATGGGTTTATGTGGGAGATGATTTTGGTAGAATTGGTAGTATGACTGAGAGGCTATTGAGGCTGTGCATTATACGTAATACTTAGAGATTTGATGTTATTGATAGTTTAGTGGGGTGGTTATATATTTATAGATTCATCGGGACTTGTTGGGGTGGGGTTGGGTGGTAAATTTTGGTGGAAGGGTAGGGGGTATAATGTGGTTTGAGGTAGTGTATAATGGGGGATAATGTTATCATTCATTTTTGTAAATGAATTTTTTTTA
>OY744521.1:115305186-115315186 GCA_963556195.1 Sepiola atlantica
CACACAGGCGCTATTGGGATTACTAAACAATAGCGAATAAAATATTCCTAGTAAGTTAGAATGGTCTAGCTTCTTTTAACTCTAGACCAGTCTAAATTGTGTGCGTAGACAGAATGTAGCCGGTTCGCCGCTCGACCTACGAACGAGTTGAATACCGATTAGAACCCCAAATAATGATACCCGCGTCGAGTTAACCAGTAAATGAAAGGGCAAAAGCGGAAAACGTAATCCCATAAAAGCACACTTCAGTTAGATTGCAGGGGACAAAATGAAAGCGAGGTAAGCGGAAATGAATATAGTCAGAGAGGGAGATAACGAGCATAAAAAAGAGAGCCATTGAATAATATAGAATTTGATAGACAGATGGATGAAGACAAAGAAAGAGAAAGAAGGTACACCAACATATATATATATATATATATATATATATATATATATATATATATATATATATATATATATATATATATATATGGGTGAGAGAAATAGATAGATTTGTAGAGAGAGAGAGGGAACTAGGGAGAGAATGAGTTGCAGACAGATAATTTAACATACATACAAGAAACACACTATTGTGGGGGAAAGTCTTCCGTTTTTTTTCCTTCGAGTTTTACGACCCACCTGTCTTTACATAAACATTGAATGCAGTGGTCTTACAACTTTACACTTGAGTAGTAATTTTGTAGTTATATTACTGGAAGGGGCAAGATGCAATATAATTGAGCGGCTCCTATTAACAGGTGAGCATAACTAGACAAATAAGGCAGATTAATGTTTACTAAATTAAGCATATTGCGTTCACTCAATTCAATTGTACCTGATGAGATTCATGAAACTCAATCCTATCATTTCGTCGAGTGGGAGATGGATAACCTAATTTTTAAATAGAGATCTACTTTTTATGGTGCATGTCGTTTAACTATCTAATAATCTCGCATAAATGTCAATACACATTTAAAATATAATAGAAAATAATTATAGATTTTAATTATGAAAAAATGAGGTTTAAAAGCCAGTTTAATATTAAAATCAAAGGAACACAATACAAAATTAGTCGATTTCTGCTCGCTGTACACTTCTCACATAGTCTATTATTCTCCTTTTTTGCCAACTGATTTGATATTCCCTTTGTTTTCTAATGACTATCCTATTTATTGTCTTTTAATCTTATTTATATATTTCGACTGTTAATTATGAGAAAGAGAGGGAGATGCAGATTCAGGATAGAGAGATTAATAGATACCCTGGAAAAGTAGGTGTGCGGTAAGCAACATCATATGAGAAATATTGGAATTGATAGACAGTAACATTCCAGTTCATGGGTCATTTGATAACTGTCAATTTACGTACACACACATATATATATATATATATATATGGTAGTCCGAAAGTCTTGAGAACAATCCAAGTCCTTATATCTGCTGAATGCAGTACATTTTACTGGTATTATTTCGAAGCTTAAAGGTTTTGGTACTGATAATGATTTTTCCCCTATTTCTTTTAGATTTAGTAATGGGTTTAACTCAACTAGAAAATGCGTTTTGCATCCTTGAATTTGCAAAAGCTGAATCATAGACACCTGTTGAACGTGCATTTCGCACACAATTGCGAAAAGCCGCAACAGAATTGAAGGCCATATTTTAATTACATGTTCAATTTATGTAATATGGTTGTTTGTACTAAGATAAAAAAAACAAGACGTATTTTACCTTCAGATGATACGGTTGAGCGAGTTTTACTGCCTTCCAGCGGAGCCCCGTAAATCGATAAGGGGAGCCAATAGGGGACTTCGGTTTATTAAAACAAATGTGAAGCAGATTTTGAATAGACAACTGCACTTGACACCTCGCAATGTACATTAATCCCAGCAGTGCCTAAGACTTTATGAACATCCTGCGTATTAACATTTTTCGAAATAGATATTGTAAACAAACATACACAATTAAAACAATGACTACAACTTGTTTCACCAAGAAATGTGTATTTGTAGAGAGAGGTAATAGAAGACTATGAGCATTCTAGAAATGGAAAAATACTGGTGTTGTGAAGGAGATCAAAAACAAAGTGATTTAATGTTGTAATAATAAATCTGTATTGTTTAGTTACAACTTGTACAAAGTTATTTACTGTGTAGAAGTTGTTACAGAGCAAGTAATATTTACAACAAATATCACTTCATTTTTTGACTTATTGTACACACCAACATTATTCCATATCTTGCATTGGTATCGCCTTTGTATGCATATTGCGCACAATGTGTCAAGAACACAAACTCAGCTTATTAAACATTTATAGGTCGATTAGACAATTTTGCGGTTAAAGGGTTCACGTAATTCTAACAAAGAATTGTACACATTGCCCCTTCATTACGAAACTTTACTTGTTTTAAATGATGTATCAAATAACAATTCTATCACAGGAAAATTATATGCACACATTTATCGGGGCGTTTAAGACAGTTATGATCAATAAAATATGGAAGGATTTCAACCATTACCTGGGTATTCTTTTTTGAAAGTTATTTAGCTCAACAAAATTTTTCTCAGCGGTGATTGTCCTAAGTTTAGTATTCTTTTTATCCAAAAAGTGTTGTATATATTTGTATAAATATACACAGTTTGATGTTATCGGTGATATTTTCATGAACGATTTTATATCCTCTGATTAAAAAAATGTATCTTTGAAAAGCCATGGATTCAGTATAATGATAATCGGTGCTATTGCAATTCTGATGTTTTAATACATGTTTTATGTGTACAAGTGTTTATTTTCATCATTCATTGTTTGTATATATATATATATATATATATATAGATATATATATATATATATATATATATATATATATATATATATATATATATAGATATATGTGTGTGTGTGTTAATTATTTATTTTATTTAAATACAACACATTACTGTTTTCTCAAAAGATACCCAGGTGTCGTCTATCTGCACATCCTGCAATTATGAAATAAAACGGTGGGTCTTGTTTCCAGATACACTCGTCTGTATCATTCAATGATAACTGTTTAGGTTAATCAATGTATAGTATTCCATTGAAATAATGCATAGTATCTCTTGTATAACATACGATCGAACACTTTGATTTTGTTCTAATAACTTGTGATATATATATATATCTATATATATATATATATATATATATATATATATATATTCCGATCCAATTCTCTCAAGAATGCTTCGAGCAAAGACTTCATAAACTCGGATTTTTTAGAAAATCAAACATATAGTGGCAGCTATAAAAAGATGAATGGATCGTATCGATATTTTTAAAGTTATTATTCGGTGAAAAATATGTGGGTTTCGTCCTTTTAACGTAAATGACTCATAAAATATAATATGTTATGTTTTTCTACAGATCAAAGTCCTTCTTACTTTATGTGGGTCAATTTTAGCGTAATTTCCTTTGTATTGTTTACAACATATCAATTTTGTTTAGATTATTTCATGCCATCATAACATTTCCTTTATACACAGTTCATTGTGTATATTAATCAAAAACAATTCCGACTTCATACCGAACTGTGATAAACTATCGACATTTTTTTTTATATCTGAAGTGTTGTTATTCGTCAATTGGCACAATTAATCTATCATAAACGATTCCATAGGCCGCGAAGGTATCCATTAGGCTAATCAGGTCTCTTTTCTGCTTTCAGCCCATTCTTCAAATGAAGTTAACACTTTCGTTTCGATTTTCTTCAGTCTAAATGCCAAACACGGCAATTTCTGAGATATGTCTTTGTTCCGATGGCGTTCTACACTCAAATCACGCGTTACTTGATGAAGAACCTTTAAGGTAACGGAGATCAAGATTGATGCCACTAATCGCTCTCATTCTACATTTAACCAGATAAAGCCCGTGCTGCAGAGAATGAAAATATTATCAACGAGTTGACCGTATGAAAGTGATTTGTTTCATATAGAAGTAGAAATATTTTGCTGCGGAAATTCTGCAGAAACAGTGAAGTGTTGAATGAGAAAAATGTTTATTTAATACGATGTAGCGTTCTGAAAGTATTCATTTCGATTTAGGAACAGGTATTATACATGATTATTTACGTTTGTTTTACACTATTACTATAGCAAAAGGGTTGACCATGTTTGTTGGTTTCTATTTAGTTGTCTCCTCGTCTGAAGAAGAGTTATATGCCCAGTAAAACTCACCACAAAATATAGGTATTCTAGATTGAGGAAAAATACAATTGCTTCAGTCTAGTTTGATTTCTTTTTCACTGACCGAGAACAGGACAAATGAAGTTTAATATCAGAAAACATATTAAACTTTGCTTCGAGTCAAAACGCAACGTATTTTAGTTCATTGTCGTATACTTACATTCTAATTTTTGACTATGTTTAAAAGAGGTCGGTAATTCAAACCCATTGTTAATAATACAACATGAGTTTTTATTTATTTCTTTTGCTTCTTCGAGATTCACAAGCAATTTTGGAATTTTTAAAACTGATCTTACATTGTTAGAATAATGGTAATCACGAATAAAAGCTTCACGATTATAATTTGTTGGGTCTGTGGTACCTGCGAATCTAGTACATCACTCTCATTGATAGTGCCAGAACTGCTTCTTTCAGATTTCCCTATTTCAGCAGGGAACAAAACACTTACACAAATAATTGTAACATAGTATTGAATCATGAAAGTGTGCAATCTAGTTCTATCAGAGAAACTGTGTGTTCTTCTTTCAATGACACGGGGAAAGTAATTTTTAACTTACGTAAGCATTTAACGGCACAAGTCAAGAAGTCTGGCTAATTTACCCTCATCAACCAAAAGAAAACATGAATCCATTTTCTATAAGCGGCCCTGTTGTATTAAAGAATAAGAAAGTTACTTTACACTCTAGTTCTGAGCTTCAACGAATAAAGTGAAGCGAGTTGATTACACGCCGGCGCCGAAACTAATGAGTAAGACACCGTTGCTCAGAGCAGTTTTGGAGTCGATTAAGCGCTTTTCATTCCGGATTTACTGGCTTCTGATTGGAAATATTGATCCTTTGACAAAGTATGAACACTATCGAAGGAAGGTAGTTAGGTGTTGAAGAAAAGGACAAATAATTAGAAGCCTGCATGTAAGTTAAGAGAGAGGTAGATTCCAAAGGAAGCTAAATTTATACTAGAGATAAAGGGTCGGCTTAATGTTTACTGAATATCGAGTCGTCGAATCGAATTTAAATTTCAGAGAATGTATTTTATGTACCTTTATGAATAAAGAAATATAATCGATCGATTTTGCTAGTTATATATATATATATATATATATATATATATATATATATATATATATATATATATATAACGATATTTTTGCTTGTGAAAGGGAAAAAATTTGAACGTAACGAAAGTTCAAAAGAAAACTACATTCACAATTGACACTGATATTCTTCTGAAGGCGAAGCCTTATGTTAACACTTAATATTCTATATATATCAAACTCAATTTCTATGTACATATGTGTAACGTTTGATAATCAACATAACATTTAAAAGTGTTTTGTTATGTAACATTTGCTGATGGAATATGATGGAAGTGTTTACGCGTCTCTAGGTGTGCTCTGGAGGAATAACATCCTTTAAACTCAAATGATATTTTTTTTCTCAAATTTAGATCATGTGTGTAAAATGCTATTGGAAATACAATGGAAGTGGCCCAGAATCTTCTTGTTTTTTTTTCACTTAAGTAAGCTTTGAGTGTCAACCCTCCTTTAGCATTTCAAATATATTTTACTTTGATTACATTTATATAATATGTATACCATTTTCCAAGACAAAGATAAAATTGGTCCAAATTCTCTACGTTTATTTTTATGTACATAATATCTACGTTCTCTATCCTCTAAGTCACTATTGAGACAAACAAACGTGTACATGTTTAATACATGGTAAAAAGGTGCATGATATAGTCCTCATTCAATCCCGAACAACGTCGTGTCTTCTAACTAGTATGCTGATAAAAGCGGCTATATATATATATATATATATATATATATATATATATATATATATATATATATATATATGTGAGGAATGTGTTTATAGATAATAAAATAAGCAAGCGTGCATGCTCGTAAAAATAAGGACACACAGACATTATTAAAGTTTGGACAACTCTATTTGCTCTTATCACGTACCCAACACAATATACTCATAATCTATTAACCCATCTCCTCTCACCAGCTCTACTCCGCCGGTTTATCTTTCACACTTTAAGTTATACCACGGCGAGTTATGTTTAATAAAATTCCCATGGACGAATGAATTGTCTACAATATTTTGTCCAGCTTCAACGATGTCTTTATTTCGACTAGCATGTAGCTTTTCTCATCTAATAATCAATGCATTAATTTTCCATTTATTTGGGAATTCTCATGTCATATTTTCCCACTCACTGAATTCAAGATATCATGACACAAAACCTTATTAAGTAATCCATTTTCAAAGAATGGAAAAAAGTGATTACATGATTTGGAATCTAGACAATGTTTCAAAGTGGGGGCTCAAGCTTAAGTACCTCCAGAAAAATTAAAATTCAAGGAAATCTTGGTTAATTGTTGGCTAATGATCTAAATTGTCGACACACATTATGCATTGGATATTTCAAATAAAAGATTCTTACCCTTTCATGTCATCTACAATATTTTTAAACTCTTAAAAGAAACTGATATATGAGCTTATTTATTTCATTTATTTATAATCATTATTTAATAATTTTTTTTAAAAATCGGATGTGCCTGTATTTTTGCGAATGGATTACCCGTTTACCTTACTCTAGAGCAACCTAAATTACTCAAACATAGACAATATTACCAAAATTTATGTCAAGTAGCCAAGTTTCAAAATGTATAATTATCGCTTGGAAATTATCGGAGTGAATCCTTTACACTAAATAAAAACATACTGTTATATCATGTACAATCTCTCTCTCTCTCTGTCTCTCTCTCTCTGTATATATATATATATATATATATATATATATATATATATATATATAGATAAGACTGCGTTTTGCCTTAACAAATACTAATCGCTAATATCATACACACATATATACACACATTATATATATATATATATATATATATATATATATATATATATATATATATATATATATATAGTGTTATAATGGAATAATTCCAGGTAGAAATCCGGGTAAGAGAGCTCAATGTGGTAAACAGAGCAATAATAACGTAAAATATAATAACACGAAATTACATGATTGTCGATGCAATAATTTATTTCAACCTTGTGGTTTTATTCAAGCATCCAACTTGACAATTACATTTTTGAGACTGATAGAAAACTGAATTTACTAGAATTAATAAACTTTCGGCTAACAGGGAAATTTTTCAAACAAACAAACATTTATACAATAGAGCGCTAGAAAAAAGTGGATATAGTGAAAAACTCAAATATACCAAGAAAGAAAATAAAAATAAATCCAGGAATAGAGGCCGTAACATAACATGGTTCAACCCTCCGTACTGCCAACTATCTAACATCAACATCGGGAAAGTATTCTTGAACCTAGTAGATAAGCATTTAGCATGAATAATCCACTTAGAAAGATATTTAATAGAAAAACCATAAAAATTAGTTACTCTTGTACCAAAAACATGGATAGAATAATCAGCACCCATAATCTTAAATTACTAAACAATTCTAGTAAAAATAAGGTTACAGTAGATAAATGTAATTGCCAAGTTAAAGAGAACTACCCACTGGACGGTAACTGTAAAGTAGAGTGTGTGGTGTATAAGGCCACTATTCATCCGGAAGATAATAACAGGGACAATAAAGTCTACATCGGCATCTCCGCGGCTAACTGGAAACAACGCTTTTATGACCACAAACACTCTTTTAACAACCCAGAACTCAAGAACAAAACAGAATTAGCTAAACAATGGTGGCTTCTGAAAAATGAGAACCGGTCCCCGGTGGTTTCGTGGTCAATACTATGCTTTTCGGATATCCCAAATGGATTTAGGAAGAGATGCAATTTATGTTTAGAGGAAAAAATAAGAATCCTAAAATACGACCGCAATAATCTTTTAAACAAACGCGATGAGTTGATGGCGAAATGCAGACATACATGCAAATTTAAAATTACCAATATCTAATAATCTGATAGACCTCTAGATTTGTAACGGTGAAGATACCGAATAGATCAGTTACGGTAAACCCCCATAAATATTTACAATCATTATCTGTTATGGACATGTAATTACTGACCTGGTGACATTAGTTATAGTTGTTTTTCGGATGTATGCATATACGATTGTACTTTAAGATATTCGTGTATTCAGAGTACTTACTTGAAATAAGATAAGATTATATTTGCTTATATGTATGCATGCGCGTGCGGATGCGCGTGCATGCATGCATTGGTGTATATGTATGTATGGTAAGAGTATGTGCGTATATATAAGTACATATGTTTTTGTATGTATATATATGTGTACGTACATGCATGTGTTTGTGTATGTGCAGGCATGTATGTGTGTGTGTGTGTAGGTGTGTGTGTATGTATATCCTGCATATTTATCTTGTCAATATATGTTTATATTTAATTAAACTCTTACCCCGGTTATTTAAAACTTTCCAGGCCGTATATATTATTTTATATATGTGTATGTGTATATATGTGTATACATGTGTGCAGGTGTATGTGTGCATGTATGGGCATGTGCGCGTATATGAGTATAGGTATGTGTGTACGTATGCGTATGACTGTGTATGTTTATATGTATGCGTGCATAGGTGCATTTGTGTATGTCTATGTATACATGTATGTGTGTCTCTATTTTGCACATCTGTGTCTATGTGTGCATGTACGTATATATGTGTGTATATGTATATGTATATGGGTGTATGTGTGTATGTTCATATGTATGGATATATGTGTGTGTAGGTATACATTCATTTAGTAAGGATGTTTTTTAATGAATACTTAAAGACGAAACATATTTTTCCTCGATGTCTTAAAATTTTTTAATTCAAGGTAGTAAGTATGGGTGTGCATGTATATATATGTATGTGTGTGTGTATGTGTGTATGTGTATATATATATGTATATGTATATATGTGTATATATATATGTGTGTGTATATGTATGTATATATATATATGTGTGTGTAGAAATAGGTGTGTGTATATGTGGGGATGTATGTATATATAATTGTAATTTAAGATATTCGTGTATTCTGATTATTTACTTAAAATAAGATAGCGAATTAAATTAAGTGTATAATATTATCACTAGACAATATTAGATTGGAATTTGGCTATAATTATAGGCTTCCATGGATTATACAACTAATGTAAGATGAATTTGTGAAACTCAGAGTATTAAAATATTACATTGGAATATAATCTTAAATAATTTTTAGTTTTCAAATTGATTTTGGCACGCGGATCTAGACAGAATGGTGGCACGAGAAGTGTCAATCGGCTGATGACACGCTAACGTGTGTTAATATCTTATCTCTCTTCCTCCTTCCTCCTGCCGGGCCGAAAACTGAATTTCGGGCTAGCCAAAAATTGTGTGTGTGTGATGTTAAGAATAGGTATATGTGTGCGTGTGTATGGAGGCGTATGCACGTTAAATGTAGAAAGAATATGTGCGCTTAACTCAGACGTTATTATTTTAATAAAAATAAACAAAAAAAACCATAAGATCCCTTTCGATTGCTTTAGTTAAATATAAGATGTTAATTCCTACTCGCTCTGTAATGGGTGTTCAGACTGGCTGCGACCACCACTCTCTCTGATTGTGTTTGAAGTGTCGAGGATAAATTCAGTTTTCTATCAGTCTCAAAAATGTAATTGTCAAGTTAGATGCTTGAATAAAACCACAAGGTTGAAATAAATTATTGCATCGACAATCATGTAATTTCGTGTTATTATATTTTACGTTATATATATATATATATATATATATATATATATATATATATATAT
>OY744521.1:115320186-115322686 GCA_963556195.1 Sepiola atlantica
ATATATATATACACACACATATATATATACACATACATATATATATACACATATATATACACATACATATATATACACATACATATACACACATATATATACATATATATATATATCCATATATATACATACATATATACATTCATATACATACATATACATACATATATACATACATATATATACATATATATACACACATATGTGTATGTATGTATGTATATACATTATATATATATACATATATATATATACATATAGATACATATACATACATTATATATATATACATATATATATATATATATATATATATATATATATATATATATATATATATATATATTCACTTTCGTTTGTATCCGAGTCGACTCGATTTTCAATTACAATAACATTACATTAACGGCATTTAGCCATACAAATGGGTAATAGACGACGAAAAAGCTATCTAAAGGTTAGTATATATATATATAGAAATAGAAATGTATATATATATATATATATATATATATATATGGGAAGAGAAGGAACAAGGTCATCCGACGTGATGTGAAAATTAAAAAGGAAAACCAAAAAATGGATGTTTTTTATGTGTACATCAACGTTTCGTCTTATTTTATAAGACTTCATTTTTCTTGGCATTTGGTCTTTACCGCAGCAACCTGTTCAATTACCTCCTTCCTCCCTATCCTCAACCCCTCCACTCCCTTACTCATTGTTATCATTTTCCAAATATGTTATACCCTATCACAACAAATCTCCCCTCTCCCCCTCACCCATTCCCTATTCTAAACTACTTCTTTCGTACCTTCACTCTTCCATACACCCTGCTTAAATCCCCTTTTTCTGAAAACCCTCTTTAAGACCATAACTTTCGCCCGTCCACCAAAATCACATCCCACCTCCTTCTCTACCCACCCTCAATTTCTCTGCATACACACGCCCCACACAAACATTCCAACTAACTTTTTCTACTTCAGTCTTGACCGCAGCCACCTGTTCAAATACCTTTTTCCTCCCTCTCCTCCACTCCCTCACTGTCATCCACATAATTCCTGCTCATCCCCAACCTCTTTCTCTTACTACCAGCCACATTAGTCCTTGCTCACCCCCATCTTTCCACTTCTTCCGAACTCATTTTCATAAACATTCATTTTTTCAGTCCTCACCAAGTACAAACGTCTACCCAACTGTCTTCTCCCGTATTGGCCATTATTTTCTTCCTTTTCCCCCATATGTCCACCCTACCTGTGTGTGTACGTGCATGACATTGTTCTCTATATTATCATCCTGATGAAGTCTCATAAATAAAGACGAAACGTTGATGTACACCTAAAAAACATCTATTTTTGATTTTCCATTTTACTTTTCCCATATATATATATATATATAAATATATACATATATATACCTATACACATATATATATACATATATACATATATACATACATATATGTATACATATATATATGCATATATATACATATATACGTATATATACATATATATACATATATGTATATATACATATATACATATATATACATTTATATATATATACATATATATATATATAAATATATATAAATATATACATATATATACATATATATTTACATATATATATATACATATATATATACATATATATATGAAGAAGAATGGAAACAATTAGAGAAGCAAAAGCCAAATCATAATTCAATTCAATTGCTCAGAGCAAGGTATATTCCGCAAAAAAGGCAATTTATTCAAGTTAAATTTTCCTTTAGCCAGGCTTTTCAAAGATCATAATCTTATCATCAGAGGAAATTGCTGGGATAGATAAGTTGGCAAAGGCCAAGATTTAAAATTTGAAAAAATAAAATAAAAGTTGTAGGGAAAGAAACACAGGGCAAAATTATGCCCGAATACAAGCAAATGTCCGATTGCTAAAAAGGTGTCGAAAAGTCCAGCGGAGAGAATGAGATGACGATTGGTAGGTCGTTAAAAGGCCCGAAAGATTGTGAGAGAGGATTCTAAGTAAAATTCCAAGAAGCCACAACTTCAGGTGCGGCGAAAATAGAAAATCCAAAGGGTAAAATGTCCAAGAAGAGGTACGCCTGTGAATGCAGGCTGGCAGGCTCAGAAGAGAGTGAGGTGGAAAATATTCGCTATTAACAATACTTCCTGGGCAGAGATGTCAAAGAAAATGCTTTAAAATTGGAAAGAATGCAGCGAAAATATTTTTAAAGTTAGCCCGAAGAGAAAGCCGGCTTGCAAATGAGGAAAGGCAGAAACTCTAGTGCGACCAGTAGGCAGGGAGGGAACGAGTAAGGGGTGTGGAGGAGGAGAGAGGAACGGGTGCGAAAAAGGAGAAGGGGTGCGGGGAGTGAAAGCGGTTAAAACTAAGAGTGTGATTGTGGGGGGGGGTGAGTCGCATGAAAGTAGAAATTGGATGTTAGCGCGAATTAGGGTTCAACTAGAAAAGGGAAAGGATGGAGTAGGAGTAAGTCAACGAG
>OY744521.1:115330186-115367686 GCA_963556195.1 Sepiola atlantica
ACCTTAAAAAACGCGAAGGTAGTCCATGGGAAGATGGTCGCATGATAAGAGAATAGATACCACATCACATCTTTCCCAAATTAGGATATAATGCATGGGAAGATTACCATACCTCCTTTACACAGTGTGGGTTATTTTTTGAAAGAACGGTGTTATAGCAACAGAATCGAGACTATACTACTCAACCCAATTTAAAAAAATTAAATGATAGATTTCACTGTTATTTTCACTTCAAAAGGCATAGCCACAAGAACGTGTTTTTAGTAGTTTAGTGGCTTTTCGGCTAAGCTAAAAGTGTAGTATTTGTTTTCAGAATCCAGCGGCATTGAATATTATACTAACGACGAAAATATTGCGTCTACATGAGAAAATATAACAATGCAAATGTACAACGGTATATTACAGAATAATTATTAATTTTGATATGTTTCTTTTATAAATATGCAAATTAAAAAGATATAAAACTGTGTGTGGATATTTGCGATTAACTATATATATGGTATTCAAAATCTTTTGTCGTATACAAATAATTAAATGAGCACCTATTGTGTTAAAAGCTCAATACTCAAAATAGATGGAAACAACTTTCACATTTATTCATACGTATGTATATATATATATATATATATATATATATGAGGAATAAAAGAAACAATGTTTCAGACAAAATGTAAAAATAAAAACAGAATAAAGGATAAGTAAATCAGCAACTAGGAAAAATAAACTCAAAAACACATATTGAATAGTTCTACAAAAATATTTCGATTGTTAAAATGCAACGAACAGCAATTGGTAGCAGAACTTTAATTAAAACCATAAAAGTTTTCAAATTTATACAAAGAACGCAATTTGGAAAAATAGTCACGTGTAATGAACAGTAAAAAGGGAGAAAGAAAGAAAGAATGTTAAAATCGAAAAAGAAAAAGAAAGAAAAATCTGCAGTGTGCATATAAACGCCGTGGGAAGGAATATTAGTAGTAATTTAAAATAGATGACAGCAAGGAATTAATAAGAAGGGGAGGAGAAGGAGGACGAAGACGAACTTAAAGTTGTAGACGTTATCCGTTATCATAATGGTTTAGGTTCATTTCGATTAGAATCGATCTGGCAGAAGATATAGAAATATTATAGAATCCTTGTCTTTTAATAATTGTTTTTTTATGACGTAGGATTAAACACGATTCTATGAGACGATGGAGTTTAGTGTCGTGTATATGTTTTATTAAAATCGCCATCTGTGTATTGAAGTGATGACTAACAAAATTAATGTGGGTACGTAACGCGTTTGAGGTGTCACAGTTTTTTTTATAGCACTATTGTGTTTTGACTCCTAAGTGACTACTGGTTGTTTTGAGACCTCAATAGCATGTTTCACGCATAAGCTTTTGGTTCTAAAAACGAAGTGATATTGAAAGCGTTGACGTATTTTGAAGCCAACTACAAATCATTTTCCAAAAAAATGAATCATAGTGTTTAAGAAACTTTGCAACCAGTGTATCAACGTACCAGGAAACAATGTTTACGAATTAAATCGAATTATTTCTAAAAAATGTTTTTGTTTATCAGGCCAAGGACTTATTGAATTATGTGTTACATATACTACAAAGTATACACAAATATCGCTACAATTATCATTACTACTTGATAGATTAAACAATACACCTTCTCAAAGGATTCGGATCATACCGAGATACTGAGGAGGTTAAATAGAACTCAAATTCCAGAGTAAGCGCAACGTGATTTGCTACTAACGAGAAATCAATGGAAATCGATGTTTACGATAACGTAAAATGATGTACAACGATTATTGGAAAAGTTAAATAGGTGTGTTGGCTTTATTTCCTTCTTTCTTGTGTTGCAGTATACACATTGATAATCAATCTTTTTCTTTTTGAATTTTTGCTAGCCAGAAAAGTAGGGGTTTGTTGAAGGCATTCATAAAGTCTTTAGCGGTATAGTAAGTGACATTTTCGAGTAGTTTAAGCAACTATTTATTAATAATTATTAATTATTCTTATTATAGCATTTAGTTGTATTAGTGTTAAGATAACCTGTCACTCGGTAAATCTGAGAACAGGAAACACCTCACACAAACTCGGCCACAGCAAGTTGACGAAATTATATTTTTAATTCATACAAATTTCACAAAGATTTGGCATGTATTGCTCTTGTTCTTAATAAAAGTGTTGTGTGTGTTTCTTTTACAAAAATGTATATTTCTACCTTTATATATTCGATGTCATTTCTTAAAAAAGGTCCTTTATATTGGGCGCGTACACTTGCTAAAAGTTTAGGCAAAAATATTTTGTCTTATTATTTTTTTCTTTATTCCGCGAGTAGTGTAATCTCCCCCTGGCCATCAATCGAGGAGCTATCGTTAGTTTCGTTTCGAAAGGTGTGTGTAGTAATTTCTACACCGAAAGTATTACAGAAAAAAACGACGAATAAACTCTTGTAAAAACACAACAAAACGACGATTCAACTCTTGTCGAAATAATTTCAGAGTTCACAAATTGATTCCAAGAAAGCCTGCGGAGGTCGCCATGCGAGTATTCTCTACCTGAGTAATTCGCTCGCCGAGATAGCAAGTGTAAAAATGCATCTAATTGTTCGCAGCAGACCTTATATAACAAAATCCTACCCGACTCTGTCTCCTGATCTCTCTCGTGTCGAACAGTACCACACCGATTTCCACGTCACTGGTGACTGGCCGTCAACTTCTCTCATGCATTAATATT
Organism: Sepiola atlantica; assembly: GCA_963556195.1. Classification (NCBI taxonomy): domain Eukaryota; kingdom Metazoa; phylum Mollusca; class Cephalopoda; order Sepiida; family Sepiolidae; genus Sepiola; species Sepiola atlantica. Next base: position 115,332,925 of record OY744521.1, read on the forward strand.
TTCTTTCTATCTGAAATCTTATGATCATTGCGTAAAACAGGTTTCCCTTTATTTTTCAAACTACGCAGTTTATATTAGTTTTGATCTTAAGTTGTTCGGTTAATTTTCGTTAATTTCGCTGTTGCAATTCATTGGATTACTCTTTTCCTTTGTTGTACGCGAGAGGTCAGTGGTTTGATTACATCTGAGTAACGCATCAACCCGGCTGTGCATCCATTTTGTGTCCAGTCAGATAATCTATTTTTCTGTTTTCTTTGAGGCTAATTGGCGATTTATTATGCCCCGTTTTTGTTCTTCTTGCTGGATCAATACCTTAACCTTCCCCTGGCGTCTTCGTTTGCTATAGTCTTTTGCGCTATTAACAAGACGCGTGAATCATTATTTTACATCAGTAGTAGTAGTAGTAGGTGTAGAACGAGTAGCAATTGCACTCATTGTAACACTAGTAATGTTATAATTTTACCTGATTGTGACATACATTTTAAATTAGGTTATTCTTTAATTGTATGTATCAAAGTATATATTTTCATGAAAAAGTATTAGGTTCGTATTTCTTAGTGGCGCGGCTTAAGATTGTAATTGTGGTCAATCCGTGAAGAATAAAAAAATAAAAGTCCAACTGGCAAACCACAGTGGTTAATCTCTTTCCGCTTCCAATCAGTAATCAATAGTTCAGGAACAATTCTTACTTCACCGTCTCGTCTTTCAGCCTCACTCTCCTCTCCCTTAGCTCTTCAAAGCTCAATGAAAAAAGTACAGTTTTTATACCACTTATTGCCCCACCTATGCAAATTGACTGTCAACCAGAGCCATCTAGCTTCCAAATTCTCCAAACAGCCAATATGCAAAGGGGGACAACTCAAACAACAGTAATTACTAAATTAGGCCTCAAGGAGACTGGTGAATAAGCTAGTATCATCTATTGTTTCTCACGTTTTTCATTCTGTCCTATATCTAAAATGTGAGATTCTGGAGCGTGTCGAATCTTTTGAGGCAATTGTATTAATTTCCTCCTTTGCACCAGAGCACGCCTGTATGATATCAATACGAATGAGGTCACATTGTCACAATGACAATTTGTTGCAGCATAGTATACGATTTCAAGCATGGACGCTTGTTCATGACGTGCGAAAATTGAATTCCTCTCTAGTTATTAATAAAAATAGGCAAAATGGCCCTCGCCTCCGCCTTCAAAAGCTGTTACATTGCCGCCATGAAATATAAGAAACAAAGGAAACGAGATCCAAGCAAAAGAAATGAACATACGAAAGTCTGTGTTGTTCATTACATACAATTTTCAAGCAATGTCAGCCCTTAATTTATATTATTAAAATAACGTATCTCAGAATAAAGTAGCATTGCTACTGATATGTCGATTGTCGAGTAGATTGAAAAAGCTGAATTAGTTTACAAACTATTTGCTTTTTTTTATAGATTCAGCAGAATCCATCAAGTATGTTTCCCTCCTTCTGCTGAACGATGTGACACAAGGTCAGACGGTTATTGGTTTGTTTGTTTGTTGATTGGTTAGTTTGTGAAATTTTAACGTTATATCGATCCTGTAAGGTAATTTAATGTCATGAAATGTTATTTATCGTATATTTTGATATGTAGGTTATTTATTTATTTATTTACTCTAGGAGAGTAGAAAGTGGACGTTCTGTTTAATTTCGGCAGTTTATGTAGACATATATGGTATATGTGTTGTCTATGTTTCTGTAGGTGTAAATCGGTTTAAACTTAAGTGTTTATTAAAAGTGCTCAATGACAAATAAGGCTGTTCTGTAGTATAAATTGTTATTGATACAAACATTATTGGTTACATATGTGCATACTTGTTTCGGTTGTACTCTGCGCAGAGAGTGACACTCTTCAGACCAAAGACAACAGAGAAGTGAGATGGATTTGGAAAACTTTCCATTTAAATATATTTTTTTAGAGATAGGCTATTTTTCAAAATATAAATGTGTTTTCAGAGATTAACGGCAAGAGTAGATGTACCTTTATCCACTTCACCATCATGGAATATTACCAAAATACTTTTCGAACATTCAATGGAATTTGCAAAGAATTCCATAGATATATCGTAAAAAGGATATCAATATAATACAAAGCTGCCGTACTCTCATTTGCGACGGTCAGGAATGGACAAAAATAGACGAAACGGATCTTCGATTTTAATATGGGATCGTTATACACCGTGAAGGCACCTACTCTAGTAGGCCTATATATATATATATATATATATATATATATATATATCTCAAGAACTATTACCATAAATAATAACATAGATATAGAATATATAGGTTTATATAGAGATGACGGTCTAATGGTAGTCAGGGAATCTACTAGCACGAAATGCGACAAGATAAGAAAGATAATTCATAAAGAAATGCATAAACTAGGGCTTAAGGTTTAAATTACCGGAAGTGTCAAACAAATTAACGTTTTTGATGTTACGTTAAACCTGATTGATAACAAATATAAACCCTACATGAAAGAAAATGCCCGCCAATATACGTACATCCACAGTCACACACACCTCCTTCAATAATTAGACACATACACAAGTCAATAAAAAGTACAATTAGTTATAACTCATAAGACGAGACAACGTTTAACAACTATAAAAATATTTACAACAATACCTTAAAAAGTAGCGGGTGCGTAAATGCTGATATAAAATATAAAACTATAACTACAAATGCTCAGCACGTTTCGATGTTTGCATTCGGAGTGACTCTGTAAACCTGCAGAGCTCTCTTGAATGTGTCAACGAATCTCTCCGGGTGTCCATTGCTTCTTGGATGGTATGGAGGGATTGTTATATGCTCGATGAGATGATCCTCGCAAAGGTGTTTAAATTCAGTAGACGTGAATTGAGTACCATTGTCGGTGGCCTTATAGACCCTACTGGTCGGATTATATCGTATATTTTACAATGAAGGACACTTTTCTTAACCAATTCAAGCAATCTTTTTTGAAAATTACTTTCAATGGAAAGGGTCTTGTCATGCGTATTAACAGGGCCGAGTCTTTTAAATTTATCGACGTCATCTAAGATCACCATCATGTTTGCCACATAATCGGCATAATCTATAATCACTACTCCCGAACCCTTATCTGGTTTAGTAATGATAAGTGACTTATTTGACCGCAGAGATATAATGGCGAGAAAATGTTAATTTTGCCAATTGAAATTAGAGCAGTCAATAGGAGTACCTTCATAAGCGAAGGCAAGATCATTAAGTCTTGCCTTCAACGAAAAGAACTGGTCGACTAAAGACGAGGAAAATTTCGAAATGTGTGAAAATAAAACTCCAAATTCCGAAAATATGTCCTCACGTTTGATGGATAGGGGTTGAATACAGAATTCCAAGCCATGAGACAATACAAATTCCTCAGTGTCCGTCAATTGGTATGTTGAAAGATTAAGAATATTTTTAAAGTTAGTCGAAGAACGACCAAATCTCTTCAGAATAAGAAACCGAAGTTTTTTTTATTATGGTTGGCATTAGACAAAGTAAAGCCACGTTGGTCAAGTGAAGAAATATACCGCGAGAGAGGGATGTAATCAAAGAAAGATAAGTTGTGTTTACAAAATTTCCATAGCGAACGAAAATGTCTTAAAATTTCGCCAATAGAAGAAAACAACTCATAAATTTCATCCCGTAAAAATATTCCCTCAAGTTTGTGGCTACGAACTAATTTCGCCTTAGTAATGCGAAAACGTATATATGAAGGGAAAACTCGATTCGTTAAACATAAATTAAGAAAAGTAGTGTTGGATCGAGTTGAACGAATGTTTGCTCTCAATCCCACCAATTGGTTCAATTTCTTAATGAAACTAGACGGGTACCGCGTCCTAAAATATTCAAATACATATTTTATAGTACACAATTTAATAACGGCAAGGAATACAGACGTTTGGGACATTTAATGGGGTGGGGTGGGGGGTAGAATGAAATATAGTATAAAAACGAGAGGAAATAATTTAAAAAAATCATGAATTGACGAAGCCGGTGTTCCTCCACACTCAGAGTATTAACGTGAAATTAATTAGATACGACTAAAAACTTTAAAAAATTATAATGAAAACTAGTGACAAGTTTAGGAAAAATAACAAATATGGGGAGGAGGGTCACAAGTTGATTATATTAAGTGCTAAAAGCCACTCCTTTTGTTTACAAAGGGAAGGTTGGATTGACCTGATATATATATTGCTTCCAGGACTTTGAGGTGGAATAGAGAATGCGATCTACTTATGACAGAAAACCAGTCACTAGTGTACGTCGACGCACATTCGGGGCTATTTATAATATGGTCAGCAATAGTAGACCCGGATGTGTTGACTAAATTATTTAAATTATTTAGTCGGCCCCGGCGTAGGGCGGGAGGAATGTGTTGTTTTATTCTGGATTCAAACCGTTGCACTTTTCTTCCCACGTATACAGCATCGCACCGACATTTAAAATGATGAATAATATTACTGATATGTTGGGGTGGGAGAACATCATCATGAATCGATTTGAGCCAAGCTCGAGCAGAAAAAACAACCCTGCGGTCAAATCAGTCACTTATAATTACTAAACCAGATAAGGGTTCGGTAGTAGTCATTATAGATTATGCCGATCATGTGGCAAACATCATGGTGATCTTAGATGACGTTGATAAATTTAAAAGACTCAGACCTGTTAATACGCATGACAAGACCATTTCCATTGAAAGTAATTTTTAAAAAAGATTGCTTGAATTGGTTAAGAAAGGTGTCATTCATGGGAAAATATACGATATAATCCGACCAATAGGGTCTATAAGGCCACGTCTTTACGGCCTACCAAAAACGCATAAGGAAAATATACCCGTAAGACCGATTCTCCTATGGTCGAGTCGGTTCAGCATTAGTAAGCTAAATTGTTGGCTGGATTGCTCCAACCTGTGCTTGAAGTATATTCGGCCGAATGTATTAAAGATTAATTCAATGTTGCTGAATATATACGAAATTGCCCTTTTTCTGCTGAGAATAAGTTTCTGTGTTCTCTCGACATCAGCAGTTTAGTTACATTCGTTCCCTTACAAGAAACCATTGATATTTGTGCTGTTGTTTTATATCGTGGTTACTCAGTTGGTCCTATTATCTCTAAGGTGGTCTTCGTAGAACTGATGCGGTTTGCTACCATGTTTGTCGAATTCAGTTTTGATATGGTCATGTATCAGCAAATCGATGACATTTCTATGGGGTCACTCCTTGGTCCTGCGTTGGCCAATATCTATGTAGGTTTACACTAGCATAATCTTGTGGCCCTTATCAATTAACCACTTACATATTTTCGATACGTAGATGATATATTTTGCCTGTTTTACAATGAGTAAGATTCCATATTATTCCTTAAATCACATAATCAATTACACCCAGCCTTAAAGTTCACTTGTGAGAGGGAACACAACTCCACCCTTTCTTTTCTGGATGTATTAGTGCATAAATCTGGTGCATTATGTCTAACATCTGTTTACCGCAAACCTACATTTACTGGTTTATATTGTCACTGGGACTCTTTTTGTCCCATACAAAGAAAAATAAATCTGATTAAATGTTTGGTTCATCGTGCCTTAAAGATTTGCTCTGAATCCCTTATTGATTCGGAGATTGAATTTAGCTAAGAGGTGCACGTTGAAAATGGTTACTGTCTCGATATTGTTAATTGTCGTACATGGTTAGAGGGATGTTTAATTCTAGTGCTCTAGTTAAGCCTCTTTTCCTTAAGTGGGACTTTTCGTTTTTGTCTGGAAGCTCTTTCAAGTCATCCTTTGGATTCGGTAGATTTAAAACATTTACTATGGAATACAGTTTTTCTGGTTGCCTTAACGTCAGCTGCTAGAGTTAGTGTGCTTAGCTCATTATCCACCAATGAGACAAACTTTAGACAAGAGAATGCCGGCATTAGACGCTTACATAATTTGAGATTTGGGGCTAAAATCAGTGTCTGAATATAGTTTGGTTGCCTTGGTTTATTCCAGACTTTAATACGTTTACAGATAACTCAAGAAATTGTCTATGTCATTGTCGTTGCTTAACGATTTACATTAAAAAACAAGTCTGTTCCGGAGAAGAACCATCGTAAACCGGCGTCGATAAGTACAATATCTAGATGGATAGCTTCTACCATTATACATACATGCGGGTCTGCAGATCAATTAAGTTCGAAGGAGATTAGAGCACATGATACTAGGCGCTTAGCCGCATCTTGGGCTTTGTTTAATGGGGCGTCACTAAAAGACATTATTCAGATTGCCTATTGGTCTTCAGAGAACATATTTGCCTCCTTCTACTTGAGAGATGTGACGTTGAGCGAAGGAAATTTTGCCAGAGCATACATTTTAAAAAGATGGAAGTGCGGAAAATTGCGTGAGTAAATCTTTTATTTTTACTCTTTCAAACACCCTTTTATTCTGCTACAAATTATATTATTTGCTAACGTTGTTGCAGTAAAGAAATCGATATAAACTGAGAGTATTTAAAAGTAAAACTCTTGTTAATGAGATTTCGATATGTAGCTGTATACTCCTTTCCGCGTCCACTCTTTAAGTTGAGGTTGTTTAAGGTGCTATCAGTGCCTCGTATAAAAGTGAGTTTAATTATGAGTTTAATGTGTTTTATAGGTAGCAAGCGAGAACATTATGATTCGGCGTGGTAATATGCACATTTGGGAATTTTGCTAACTTTGTTACAGGTAAGTATCGACATCTTTTTACTTTTAAAGACTCTCAATCTACCTTATTTGGATTAAATGTTTCGATGACTCAAAACTTATCAGATACACACATTATTTGATTCGATTTGTGAGGTTATTGATTTTTTTACTATTACACTAAACATTGGTTTCAAAAGTTTTTCTTCGCATAAATAGGCTTTTAATTAACCCATGGAATGGACAATGTAACGTGCTATCAACCCTGGTCAGATAATACCTAGGAGCAGTGGGGTCAATTCCAGACAATGCAAAGCTCTCAAATAAACGCCTTGACAAATGATGCAGTGTTGTGCAATACTCATAGGTGTTGAAGACGTTTCACATGGTGTTCAAAATATCTAATCAAGATTATTTATTTCTTAAAATAAAATTTACAATTCAAAAGTTTGAAATGATAGTATATTGAATTCTTTCACTTGTGCTTGAAACAACCTATTCTAAGCACTATAGTCTGACAGTGTGTCTGGTCCTACAGTCAAAATTATTACCTCTGTGTATAATAAACGAGGTGACAATAATCTGGTGTCCAGCATATACAAATTAATCGTACTGAAGAGAAATGGATGGGAATAACTGTAGTCACGAAAGAGCCATTAAGGATAACCGTATCACATCAACATTTTGTTCCCATATGTTGACATTAGTGACGTGTTCGAAATTGAAAACTATGCATGAACGGTTCTGGCTAAATATGTCTTCTTGCATAAACATTTTTGGCTAAATATGTTCTCATTTGAATTAGAAAAATAGTAATTAAAAGATAATTTTAGGATGGTAGCTGTGCATTTGTATACGTATAAGAATGTAAACTAATATAAAAATGGTATTTTTACTGGCAGTTTATAAACTATGCCAAGCAGTTTGTAGATGACAACTGCTTCAATATATGCAAAAGAAATAAAACTACTTTTTATGAAAACATATTATTATAGAATAAATTCTAGCAATATAGGTATATATATATATATATATATATATATACATATATATATATATGTATATATATATGTATATATATATATATATGTATATATATATATGTATATATACATATATATATATATATATATATATGTGTGTGTGTATATATACATGAAAAAGAATAAGCAGACTCGAATATATGGTCTTTATTTTTCAGCAAACAGATACAGTTAACAGCTGGGTGTTTTTCAATACACTAGTAAATCAAGATTTCTATTGAATCTCGATTGAAATAGTCATCGATGTAGAACTCAATAATAAAGCTGTGAACTTTACCATACATGAGCTCGAAACAGTTCTACAAATATTTAAAATGATGAAGCAGCTGGACTAGAAGAAATGCCTTCTTTAGTCTTGAAAATCAAGTTACGTCCTGCTTGAATTCTGTAACGATGTACATCATCAACGGTGCATACATATATGGGCAAAGAGGTGCATATAATCATTCTTTAAAAACGGAGACTTATGTGTTGCCTAAAACTGTCCAGAAATAACTCTAACAGATATTTCTGCCAACATATGCGATGCCATGTTGTTGAACCGAATACTACCTAAAATTAAGAAGTCCTTAGACATAATCTAAATAGATTTAGGAAAAATAGATGAACATCTGTGTAAATTCTTACGGTCCAAAAGAATATTGTGGGCGTACGAGAAAAAAAAAACATCTGAAGCAGTCTTGTTGTTCGCGGATTACTTGAGGGCTTTCGATTCGATACACGGAAGGGAAATGAATGGTGTTCCAAATGAGACTGTTGATTTAATAATGGTCTTGTACAGCAAAATTCAGGTATAGTGTGGTCGTTTGATGGAGACAACGGTTTTTTAAAAGTTACTGCTGGTGTGCTTAAAGATAATACTATAGCTCTCTATCTATTAATAATTTGCCTTGACTACATCCTCCGTACGTTAGTTGGCAAGTTCAACGAAAATGTCTTTACATTGGTACGTGCAAGAAGCAGTAAGTATCCATCAGTGGAAATCATAGACGCAGGGTATGCTGATTACATTGTAATTATTGCTGACATAATAAAGCAGGCAGAATCCCTACTACCCTGTCTTGACAAAAGGCAAATTGCATTGTTTTTTTTTATCAACACAATCACATCAGATCACATTCTCTTGAACAAACATGTGAATATCAATTTCCTTGGTTGTACTTGTCTAAAAGATGTCGACGAGTTTACCTACTTTCGTAGTAAATTAGGCAAGACAAATTTCACAGAATGTGAACTGGAAGTTCTAAGCAAATCAAGAGTAGACATGATGAATACGATCTCGAAGCCAAGTCTTCTTACCAACATGAAAAGTGACTTCGTTGAAACCATTGTTGCATCGGTACTCGTATATAGAAGTAGCACTTGGACTTTATCAAAAAGATTTGAGAAGATAATTGATGGGGTATACACCAAAATGTTAAGAGTTGTCATTAACATCTCCCTGAGAGAGCACCCCACCAGAGAGCAACTATATGGACACCTTCCTCATATTTCATCCTTAATGTAAGAGAGAAGAACCAGATTTGCCGGACATTGCTAGAGGGCTAATGATGAAAGAATCATTGATGTACTTCTGTTGAGGGCAAAACAAGGATGTGGCTCAGTGGGTATATCGCACAGAACCTACATAAAACAACAAATAGAAGACACACAACGACCTAATGAAAACCTACTAGGTGTGATAGTAGATGGAACGAGATAGCGTGAAAGAATCAGGAGGATACGTTACACCACCAGGAGTGTCAGTAAGTGTTTCTCTAGAACAAGTGTTTTTGTGGTGTTCTCTTATTTTTTGTAAGACGTGTTGCTAAAAGACCTGATGAAGACGTTTCTGACTAGCTTCATCAAATCATAAAATAATTTTAAAAAGTATTTCCAAACTGTTTTGGAAACGATCGATACTAGATTGAGTATCTAATTCTTTAAACAATAGCATTTTTACTACATTAAATGTTATCTATTAAATATATATATATATATATATATATATATATATATATATATATATATATATATATAGGGTGGGCAAAAATAAGGGTCCTATTTTTAAAAATTCATAACTTTTTTATTTATTGATTTAAAAAATTTTTTTTTTAGAATAAGTAAAGGACCCCTTCCGAAGCAAGCATGAGCCGTATTAGCCCTAAGGAACGTACCCTCATTTAGAAAACACTATTTTTGCGTAAAAAACTCAAAACAGTGTAAAAAACAATACTTATTTTTTCCGTGAATTTCTGTAAGATGTGATGCTAAAGGCGCTGATGAAGCGATGTTTTGGAGTAGCTTTTGTTGTTTTTTTTTTAATTAAAGAATGAAATAAAGTATTTCCAGAATGTTTTGGAAACGACCGTACGCCATAATAGATTTGTTGTTCTAATTCACTAAATCTCCTTATATATATATATATATATATATATATATATATACATATATATATATATATATATATATATATATATATATATATATATATATATATATATATATATATATATATATATATATATATATATCGAAATGAAATGTAGTTCCACAAGTTTAAGTATAAACTAATTTAAAAATAACTAACTATTTAGAGGTTACGTTTACCTTCAGAAAAATACATACAAGCCATATTTAAAAGATAATTTTACAGCAATATACGTGAATCTATCGGGGGATCCAAATAATCCTGATTATCCGTCTTTCGGGAGAAACATAAAAGCGTGTGTGTAGTTTATTTGACATAAGCATATTTAGATAATATTAATAAGCGTTGGTGAAATAAATTTTATATATATATACGTAGTATATTATATTATTTTACCATACTATATATATATATGTGTGTGTGTGTGTGTGTGTGTTTTGTATTTCTATATGTGTTTATGTATAGTATAGTTATGTATTTCCTTTTGTGCAATGTACTTTATAGTTATCATTGCGCATCTTATTGTTGGGCACTACATAGAATTATCAGTGATGTTAAATTATTGGAAGCATCGAATATTGCATACATTTAAACATTGGACTACAGGCGACAGGTTACAGTTAAGTACCGCATGTCCCTGCTTTCCTATGAATTACATTAACACCCCTTGTCTTTCGTTTTAAATTAAGGAGAAATATGATCGCTGGCTGATTCCCTGTTTTAATTTCATACAATTACGTCATTTCACCTTCCAATCGATGGTATTCCAAGTTTTATAGACGACTATTAATGTTGGTCTATTCAAAGTAGCATCTTTTTACAGAAATCATATGAATGCTTTTTACAGGGTTGTTTTACTCGTTCAATGAAAGTAATTGTGTACGCATTATAAACCTAAAGGACCGCGGATTCATGCCAGTATTGATATCTATTAAAACAAATATTGACTTCATAATCCGGCATCCAAGTAACCGAAATAATCATGTCACACTACAAGGGTGATCTACTGCCGTATACAATCTAATGTTATGTAATTTCTATCGTTACTATAATAATTGTTATTACTTTACTTTATTTAATTTTTTAGACATTGCTAAGTGATAGAAGATATCAAACAAAAGTGAAATAAATAACATTCATACATGACGATGAAACAAACTTAACAACTACACATAAAGTTGCATCTATTAACTACTTGTTCTCTTGATAAAACACTTAACTCTATTTATATTAAACTAGAAATGCATCCCGGCGTTTCCTGGGGCAATAAAATAAACACGTTATAAGAAGTCAAATTCCGGTGGTAACATATTTATATTAAAACTTCTATCCCTTTCCTATCATCATGAAGATATATATTCTTACTAATTATTTTTCTGAGTATTTAAAATGGGTTTTGCTTTTATATTAAGACAACCTCTGATTCGAAAGTTCAAATATTTCAAAATCTACATTACGTGTTATCCATAAACATTAGCCACTAACAACAAAACATTTCCCGAATTACAAATTATTCACTAGACCGCGTCAATTTAAGCCTTTAATTTGATACATTTTCTAGAATCAAATTAAAAAGGTGTTTTAAAATAAGTTGGAGAATTAAAAAATAATGCGTAATATGTTTGAGAACTGTAACAGTTTTCGTTTCAACCATACACGACATCTTTGTTTTAAAATATGAATAAATAGTCAGCCACACTCATATAGATTTAAAAGCATATAGTTTTCTCAATTTAAAAGTAAATTGTACTTACTTTGATCATTTTCGTATCGCTTTCCAAAGCTCTAAATTGATTAAAGTGTTCATCGTTGAATAGCGTCTTAATTTCCTTTTACTGCAATTGTGGTCCGCATATAAAACTACCTCTTATACACTCTATTGCTAACATGTGGATCTACTTACACAATATATTCTCTATTAAAAAAATAATGTAGACACAATCAAATATTTTTATATAAATTTTCTATAGATTAATTTGTTTACGGCATCAACAAATATTTTAAGATATTAGAACTAAAAGCATGAATTATTTTACTAAACAAATACTAAAATTGGCTGTAAATCATACGATAAAAGAATTGATGAGCCGTGAAATTAACGCAGTGTCCTTCTAAATTCTAGATCTGCTATTTCACGTATTCAATGTAAAGAAAAACACTTGTCTGCAATGTGTATCTTAGAATAAACTAACACATGCATGAATTGCTCCAGTATATATATATAAGTTTACACTTAATTAATACGTATCGACAAATTTGACTCAAATCGTGTAATCTGTTTATTCGAACAAAGGGGCATCACTGTTTTGCAGCAGAATGTAACATCAATTCACTTGTGCGTAAAACCTTAAAATAAATTGTAAACCGATATCAGAACAAATAAATAATGAACACGCCTTTTCGTACGGCGAGTTTATTGACACTTCATTATTAAATCATAAGCATACGTCAGTGATTGGATATGTTCTTCAATTTCAGGAAATGGTAGGGATTGAGGTAATTAAAGTTAGACAACCCAGGACGAACAGGAAAAGGGATACAGAGTCAAAGAAAAAGTGAAGTCTTAACAGAGGTAAATTATGTATATTTAAATGCGACAGGCAATACAACCCGTTCAAAAGCTAAGGAGTTATGCCAGATGCGGTTTTTGCCTTGCCTTGACATGAGTGGAAATACCATATCACAGTGTGTTTGTAATGTGCGAATAAGTTAGTTCCCCAACCAGTAAAAACACCGCAATGTGTGTGTGCAGAAACCCAATCACAAAACTCATGGCCAGTGTATTATGCGGTTCTAAAACAGAGACAGTAGACGTTACAATAAGCGTAATGATTTGAGTTTGATTAATTTTTGTAGAGAAGTAACCTTAGCAAAATATTATCACGTTTAATAATGCATATACTATTAGATAAAAAAATATTTGGAGGCATACTTTTATAAAATGTTGAATAAATATAGTACATATAATAAACTGTAATGACTCATGTTTGATATTCTTTTGGACGACTGAAAATACATATATTCAGCCCTTGTATTATCTTGACATATTATTACATTCTGAAAGCTAACACACTATTTACATTGAGAGTGTTTAGATATTTAATCTAAGCAAAATACACAAATAAAATTAACATATTCATTCATTAATTCGGAAGAAGTCTTATTTAATAGTCCTTACTCTTTAGATTTTATGATATTGTTACATATTATCTTTTTTCATATATATATATATATATATATATATATATATATTAATAAAAAATATCTGCATCTAACACACAGTTCTTTGAATGCAGTTTTCTCTTTGTTTATGTTTTAAATTCTACAGATGCTTAAAAAAATCAACTTTTCCAAATGTATACCTACCAGCGACCTTTCGCGATTTAAATTCAATTTAAAAGAGACCTTTACACCGTTTGTCCACATCACCTCGGACGTCACTTCTAGAAGACCATGAAGGATTATTACGTAAAAAAAGGTTAATACCTTTTATGTGTTTAAAACTTTGACAAGGCTTGTTATATCAAGCGAAATATTAGATAAAAACGTCAAAATTAATAAAAGTAAAATTTGTTTATTTTTTATTTTGATTTTTATAAAGAATATCTGCATCTAACACATGGTTCTATGAATACATTTTGTCTCTTTCCTTGTGTTTAAAATTCTAAAGATGCTTAAAAAATGAACTTTCCCAAGTGTATACCTACAAGCGACCATACGCGATTTAAGTTCGATTCAAAAGAGACATTTGCACCGTTAGTCCACATAACATCGGACGTCACTTCTGGAATATCAGGATAGTAATTACAAAAATAATAGTTAATACCTTATATTTGTCTAAAGCGCTGTCGGGGCTTGTTATATCAAGGGAATATTAGATTTTTAAAAGTCAAGATTTAGAAGAAATTAATATTTAGATATTTTGATTTTAATTTTAATAAAAAGATATCTGAATCTAACACATGGTTTTTTGAATACATATATATGAAATAGAATGTATATATATATATATATATATATATATATATATATATATATATATATATATATATGAAATAGAATGTATATATATATATATTCACATATATATATATATATATGTATATATACTATATTATGATATATATATATATATATGAAATACAATGTACATACATATAATACAATATATATATATATATATATATATATATATAAAATACAATGTATATATATGTATATATATTCATATATATATATGTATATATACTATATTATAATATGTATATATGTGTATATACATACAATATTATGATATATATATGTGAAATACAATGTACATATATATATATAAACTACAATGTGTATGTATGTGTATATATTTATATATATATATGTATAAAATACAATGTATATATATATAATACAATATATATATATATATAAAATACAATGTATATATATATAAAATACAATGTATATATATATAAATACAATGTGTGTATATATATATATATATATATATATATATATATATATATATATATATATATATATATATAACGTAAAATATAATAACACGAAATTACATTATTGTCGATGCAATAATTTATTTCAACCTTGCGGTTTTATTCAAGCAACCAATTTGACAATTACATTTTTGAGACTGACAGAAAACTGAATTCACCCTCGACACTTCAAACACAACCAGAGAGAGTGGTGGTCGCAGCCAATCTGAATACTTATTACAGAGCGAGTAGGAATTAACATCTTATATTTAACTAAAGCAATCGAAAGGGATCTTATGTTTTTTTTTGTTTGTTTTTATTATTATTTAGTATGCATATACGATTGTACTTTAAAATATTCGTTTATTCAGAGTATTTACTTGAAATAAGATAGCCTTATATTTGTTTATATGTATGCATGCGCGTGCGGATGCGCGTGCATGCATGCATTGGTGTATATGTATGTATGGGAAGAGTATGTGCGTATATATAAGTACATATGTTTTTGTATGTATATATATGTGTACGTACATGCATGTGTGTGTGTATGTGCAGGCATGTATGTGTGTTTGTATGTGTGTGTGTGTGTATATCTTGCATATTTATTTTGTCAATATATGTTTATATTTAATCAAACTCTTACCCCGGTTATTTAAAACTTTCCAAGCCGTATATATTATTTATATATGTGTATGTGTGTATATGTGTATACATGTGTGCAGGTGTATGTGTGCATGTATGGGCATGTGCGCGTATATGAGTATAGGTATGTGTGTACGTATGCGTATGACTGTGTATGTTTATATGTATGCGTGCATATGTGCATTTGTGTATGTCTATGTATACATGTATGTGTGTCTCTATTTTGCACATCTGTGTCTATGTGTGCATGTGCGTATATATGTGTGTGTATGTATATGTATATGTGTGTATGTGTGTGTATGTGTATATGTATGAATATGTGTGTGTGTGTAGGTATACACTCATTTAGTAATGATATTTGTTAATGAATACTTAAAGACGAAACACATTTATCCTCGATGTCTTAAAAATTTTTAATTCAAGGTAGTAGGTATGGGTGTGCATGTATATATATGTATGTGTGTGTGTATGTGTGTATGTGTATATATATATATATATATATATATGTGTATATATATGTATGTATATATATGTATATATATGTGGGTGTAGAGATATGTGTGTGTATATGTGGGGGTGTATGCATATATAATTGTACTTTAAGATATTCGTTTATTCTGATTATTTACTTAAAATAAGATAGTGAATTAAATTAAGTGTATAATATTATCACTAGACAATATTAGATTGGAATTAGGCTATAATTATAGGCTTCCATAGATTATAAAACTAATTTAAGATGAATTTTGTGAAACTCAGAGTATTAAAATATTACATTTGGAATATAATCTTAAATAATTTTTAGTTTTCAAATTTATACTATCACTCGGATCTAGACAGAATGAAGGCACGACAAGTGTCAATCGGCCGATGACACGCTAACGTGTGTTAGTGTCTTATCTCTCTTCCTCCTTCCGGGCCGAAAACTGAATTTCGAGCTAGCCCAAAATTGGGTGTGTGTGATGTTAAGAATAGGTATATGTGTGCGTGTGTATGGAGGCGTATGCACGTTAAATGTCACCAGGTCGGAAATGTAGAAAGAATATGTGCGCTTAACTCAGACGTTATTATTTTAATAAAAACAAACAAAAAAAACCATAAGATCCCTTTCGATTGCTTTAGTTAAATATAAGATGTTAATTCCTACTCGCTCTGTAATAGGTATTCAGATTGGCTGCGACCACCACTCTCTCTGGTTGTGTTTGAAGTGTCGAGGGTGAATTCAGTTTTCTGTCAGTCTCAAAAATGTAATTGTCAAATTGGATGCTTGAATAAAACCGCAAGGTTGAAATAAATTATTGCATCGACAATCATGTAATTTCGTGTTATTATATTTTACGTTATTCTTGCTCTGTTTACCACATTGAGCTCTCTTACCCGGATTTCTTCCTGGAATTATTCCATTATAACACTATATATATATATATATAAAATACAATGTATATACATATATATAAAATACAATGTATATATATATACAATGTATATATATGTATATATATATTTATATATATATATATATATATATATATGTATAAAGTTTATATATTTATCACATTGACTGTGTTATTTAACCGTATCAAATTATATTCAAAGTAGAATAACAATAGTTTTCTCATATATTGGTCATGTGTATACTGTTGAGATATTCGAATTAATTAATGTGTGCATTGCTATACATACGTAAAAAAGGTAAAGGTCGCATAGCCTGGACGGGCACGAGTGTCATTGCAAACATCGCACACTGCCCATGAACGTAGCGGGGGTGATTTGTTAAGAATCACCGTGTCTAGGGCACATCATATGGAAGGCGGAGCCCATCCCTCTCCATCCGCTGCCTTGAACCTTCGCTGAGTTTTAGTAATTCACTATTTATATACATGTTGATCTAATTCATTGATTATGTTAAGTTTATAAGTACACATAGATCTATTCACGCATATTTTTCATATCTTGTATCAAATAGTATTTTGGTGGAATAGAGAGTTTTCTGACTTTTCAAAGCAAATTACTTGTGGGGTTTTAATCTAATTCTAAATTGTAAATTATAAACAATATCATTTCTTTTAAATAACAGACACACACACATATTGTTGGCAATTTAACACTCCACTATTCGATTAATTTCAAATTAAAGTCCAGCAGAATTCGTTTCGCCTCAATTTTATACATGTTACATGTATGTTAAATTAATTTTTTAAACAAAGACTCACCCGAAAAAAACACACAAAAAACGCGACCCAAATTCATTTAATTTCGAAAGTAATATAAATCATAATTAATTTTGCATGAAGCGAACTTACATAATAATTTGTGACAATGTGCAACATTTACCCGCGACATAAAAGCGGAAAATCAACTTCTAAAACTTAGATACGACACCTTAAGCGATCAGCTATGGTCGAAAATCGACTTAGTCAGCTTCCAGTCTACTAAAAAGCAAAATGCTTCGATAGGAAAAACACTCGCAAATAAACCTGAAAAAAAAAAAGATTAGAAAAGTATTGTCTTAAGTTCATGATAAAATAATAAAAATACGCCCCCCTCGGGAGACACCCATATTAAAAACACAGCAAAATACGAAACTACCATTATTCAAAAACTATTCTGCACAACACAGAAATTTACAAATAACATCTAACTTGTTAGAAGTAGAATTTATATGTATTCATGTTATTTGATAGGATAAAGTTTAAAATTAAAGAGATTTCGATTAAGTCATATATATTTAAGTAGATGTATTTATTACTTCAATTCCTGATATCGTAAAAAGTAAATAGTGCACTCATTCCAAATGAAAATATAATTGCATCATAAATACACCAACGTCATCTTGTTGTATGCCATTTTGTACTGGGCATTCTTGTGTTACTCTCATATTAATGAATAAAGCACACTTGAATGGGAGAATTGTTATACTTATGGCATATTGATGTCTTCTGATTCTTTCTTGTAGGATTTCTTACAAAAGTTTGCAGATAACTAATCAAGTAAAGCTATTTACTGAAGAAAGTTTGAGAATCACTCCGTAAATATTTGAAAATGTGATTCAATAATGTCTGAACCCTTTGTATAAATATGTTTCAAGTAGGAGACCTTATATTGAATTACATGTATCTTAATATATTCTCTTCAATGTAGATTAGATTTGTTTTTGAACCTGCATATGAGAAATATCCCATAATCTGATACCTTCCCTCAGGCACACAACACAGTTGTGGTAACGTCATTAAAACGATCGTACGATGCTGAAAATAGAAAAAGTGATGACATCATTGAACACTGTAATAGGAAGGCACAGAGAGTACCGGAATACAGTAGACGTTTATTGGCACTTACATTTCACAAAAAGCAAACGGTCGTTATCAAAAAGATATCAATTAGCAACGGCTGCTTTGAGAATGCAGCGGAGTGTAGTTTACATGTGAGAAACTTGTTACCCTGAATCAATGGAGCCACCACCCTTTATCCTAGTGAGTAATCATGGTTAATACCTATTCCTAAGTAAATAAGTATACTGAATATTGCTTAGAGCGTATTTTAAAAGTGGTGTACACAGCGTTGAAGGACACTACCTTGACAAAATATAACGTGTATCAGTGTTAAGTTAATTGACTCTAAAATACGTTAAGTTAAGGTATATACACTTGTACTACTATTATTAATATTAATGAGTCATTAGTCATAAAACTTAACACATTTTATTACACATATAGTATCCTTTTACTTTAGTACACGTTATAATAATTACTCATATATCTATATATTCCAAAACGACTCGTTACCTGTTAGGTCACATCTACCAGTATGTGTGTTTTCATCGATGCCATTCGGAAAATATATAAACTGTGATATATCTTTTAAGTATTTTTCTTTCAAAATTAAAGCTAATAATTATTGTGCTATCTCATTTTATCACGTGTTTACGGTGTCTACGAATACACTATGTAAATAAGATAGACATAGATAATTACACTTTCTCTAAATGTTAGCAACAATAGAGAGTTACTTTTCCAATAAACACAGCTCCATAGAATGTGTAAGAGCAACATAAATAGCGATAGATTGGTTATTTCTTCGATTAATTATGAATTACTTCTAATCATGAGAATTAAAATAGAAAGTGTTTTCAAACAATCTTAAAACTTAAGAACATTTTGAATGTATTTTGTACCATTAAAGTACACACACACACACACACACACACACACACATATATATATATATATATATATGTATATACAGGGTGGGCCAAAATAAGGGTCCTATCTTTAAATTTGAATAACTTGAATTTGAATAACTTCCACAAAATGAAAGTTAAACTCACCAAACTTTATGTGTGTGTAGACTGACCCTTCCTAGATTTTTTGAAATAAACAAAACAAATTTTAGCCGAAAAACACTTCTTAAAACTTACAAAAACTAAAGTATTGTTTTTTACACTGTTTTGAGTTTTTTAAGCAAAAATAATGTTTTCTCAATGAGGGTACGTTCCTTAGGGCTAATACGGCTCATGCTTGCTTCGGAAGGGGTCCTTTACTTATTATGAAAAAAATAAAAAATAAATCAATAAATAAAAAAGTTATGAATTTTTAAAAATAGGACCCTTATTTTTGCCCACCCTGTATATATATATATATATAAATATATATATATATATATATATATATATATATATATATATAATATACGTTAATGGTACAAAATACATATATATATATATATATATATATATTATATATCTTCTTCTATATAAAATTAAATGTCTGTATGTGTGTGTGTTTGTGTGTGTGTGTGTTTGTGTGTGTGGGTGTGCGCGCCTTATAGAAAAACATGTTAGAAAATATAGATACAATAAACAAGTGTATTCTTATGTAGAATTCACAGAGTAAGTTAATGGGCCCATCAAGTAACCCGGAAATATTTGAATTGTGTGAAATGTTAACAATATGTATTAGACAGCAAGAAATAACATTGTTTTCATTTTTCAGTTTTTTATAGTATTTACAGGCTTTTAAAAAGCATACTATAGAGACAATATCCCATTTGAAATTTCAAATGCATCAGATTAGCTTTTAATTTGACCAATAGTGATTAGACACACATTTAGCATGATCTCCTTAATTAGAATATCTTAAGACCCATTTAGCTTAAGTGTTAAATGTTAGACATTATTTCTCAAATGAAAAGCATGTAGCAGATGTTGATCAAAATTGGAATAAGGGTTCTAAGCATCAGGTTTAGTATAATTTTATCTTGATTTTAATTTTTGTAAGCTTATATGAAATTCTATAGATAATTCTGTTCGTAGAATTAATTTTTGTTTGTCTCTAAATGTATCGTGGGCTTTCTCTCAGCATTTGAAGGTCAAATAACTTGGCTTACGTTTCTCATGTATGGATATACCCCACGGGAGCCTTAACAACGGATGCTGATCAAGTCAAGTTCAAGCACCTTATCTGGATGGAAATATTTGCTCATCTTTTTCCTGATTTTCTTTCCCCACTTTATATTGAAGCTGGGAGCGATGTATTTGTACAATGCGACTCTGTCGTCAAATCAAATTTTTCCGCCATTGAACACGCCCGGCGACATGGTTTTCCTCGGCAAAAGGGATATTGGAAATGTTGACCGATTCAAGATTGCTTTTTCAGTGTAACCTTGAAGCGAAGATGTGACCTGGCAACAATACGGGCAACATGAAACGTCTCATGTACAGTAGGCATTTTAGAATCTTATTAGCCTTCTTTCGAATTACATGTTTATCTTATCCCATTTGGAATCTCATCATGAATATCTCAGTCGTACCGAACTGAGACATGGTAAAATCCCCTAAACATTCTGACAACGGTCCTTGAGTGTAATGCAACATGAAAACATATGCGCACATCTTAACTTTCCTACATAATAATCAACACACCCTCACATATATATATATATATATATATATATATATATATATATATATATATATATAACTGAAAAAAGGAAAAAAAACAAAATAGTTATATATTCATACACCGTTTCTTTTTTTTTCATTTTTAGGCTTCCTAAATAAAATTGATTTAAATCAATCACCTACAAGTACAATATAAAAACATGTGTAATACGTTAGAAACGTGAAAATATCATTTATTTTCAAGCGAAACATAGTCGTTAGAATATACAAAGTAGTGTGATTGTGACGTGAAGTAAATATTATGGTTTTTTTTCGAAATTGTATATATATATATATATATATATATATTAGTACATGTATTGCATTTATTTTTGTAGTTTTTTAGGTTTTTTTTCGTTAAAACTGCAGTGTTTATAAATAAGTTCTACAAAACGAGTTCTTTCAATTTCTTTCTGTTTAATTATCCACTTAGCTGTTATTGCTTTTACTTAATTTAACACTTTAAAGTTTAATCTCCATACCCACATTTTAAAGCATAAATATATGCATATATATATATATATATATATATATATATATATACATATATATAAAATAAAACGCACACATATGTATACACATATATCCATATGCATACATACAGATATATACACATATATACATATATTCAAATCTACACAAATATATGTATATATATATATATATATGGTCATATATATATATATATGGTCATGTGTATGTGTATATGTCAAACATACGTATACACACATGCACAAACATACATAGATAGACATATGCATGAATATAGATTACAAATACAGATCCATTCACACATGTACATACATACACACATTGCCAATTGATAAATTCCACTGATTAGTTCATCATAATATATTACAATGTATATATATAAATATAAATAGATGTACTTCTTTTGTCATTATTCTAACAGATTTGAATAAACTCGATATAAATACGTGTGCAGACTTGCATGTATCTATATGCATCACTATAGAATTCATCTCTATCCATACCTACTCACATATATACATACATGTGTAAATACTTTTTCTTCTAATAGTGTACTTATACTATCACATACTGTTATACCATATACATGTGTATATATAAAATATCTATTCTTATATAGGAGCATGAACATCCAGAATATACAGAACTAAACACAGTGACATATTAATATGCCGTTTTATTTAGACATACATATACACATAATAAATATAAAAACAAAATATACAAATTAACCAACGTTTATGAAAATACAACTACATATAAGATATTAGGATATATATACATACTTACGCATACATCTAGACCCATTTATACGTTATTTGCCTAGATTTATTCACCATATTACACATACAGGCATGCGTACACGCACACACTTATATATATATATATATATATATATATATATACATATTTCAAATTTTGGTTATTCACCTGCCCAATTACCCATCAATATAATGCCTCTGATAACAATATGTTAATCTTTGAAAAGCCTGGCTTAAGGAACATATAAACATGTGTTTTTTATGGAGTAAACCCTACATTGAACAATGGAAGATTAAATAGATTTTACATTCGCACATCTTTATCTCTCTTTCTCCATTCATCCTTTTACATTTGCTCTATCTCGTATGGTGTGCTTAAATCATTCCCACTATAGGTCCAATTCTTTAAAAGTATAATTATATATATATAAGAACTAAAAAGGTTCGGAGTACGCAACTCTATACATAATTATTTTAGTCGATGATCAGGTTTGATTCAAAAACTTGCTCATACAAAGATGTATAACTAGTCCCTGAAAATATTAGCCATCTGAACAAAAGGAATCCGGTAGATGTTAAGTACAGTAGAGGGCGCAAGTCATCAGTGAACTCTCCCCTCATTTCTCAGGACAAAAATTTCTTCTGCCGAATTCCAAGAATCCTAAGTTATGCCCATAATATATTTTAGAGAGAGAAGAGGGATATATAGAGAGGAAAGAGGGTGATAGACTAGAACAAACAACTAGTTTCTCAGGATTGACAAATAAATGTCCACACACTTATAACACAATATTCTGTTTTATTGTCATTTGTGATATTTGTAAACTGTACGTCTCATTTAAATGTGAGCTAAATGAGATATGTTTGAGATTTTAAGGGGTGTTCCGCTCCATATTTCAATTAGGGGCAATTAGATCTCGGCGACTGCTTCACTTGTCATACACTTTCAGCGTTTATGTATATTCTCTAAGATGTAAGTTCATCAGGAATACACATACATTGTAATTTATATATATGGATATATAGCAAAATATATTGCCTGTTTGTTATTTTACTCTTTTTCATGCACACTAGATGATGCTATCAGTTTCTATTCTCGATTAGATGCAGGTAACCGTGCACAGTCTGTGAGTCCAGTAAAAGAAAACAACCATCCCTTAAAACCTATGTGATAAACGTGCACAGAAAATCACATCACAAAATGATGATCTAATCCATTAAAAGAGTGAGAGAGAGGGATGAAGATATATTTTATGACAATTGAAAAACTGTAAATTGACCAAAATCTCAAAAGGAACAACCCAAGAAAAACCTTCGATAATGGAATGGCAATATTATTAGCTAAGTTTTTGTTAACAGTTCCTGCCTTCGTTTCTCTATTTTTATATGTTGCACCCTTATAGGATATGTTATTAATACACACGTAAATGATAGTATGAATTTTCGAATACCCCAAAGTTATTGTGAGCCACTGTTCAAAACAATTGGGTGTGTTAAATTAGGTAAACTAGTTGTATCAGTTCTCTGGTGGCAAGAGCAATCCAAGACGACTGAATAAAATACCTGTCTCAGCAAAAATAAGGTTATTCAGAGATCAACAGTCTAGTTTACCCTACTATTTAATCCGTAGTTAGAGTGAAGATATATAAGTTCATAGCCTTTCAAAAAATTGTAATTGTAAATGACGCAGAACACCAATATTTTAATACACAAACACACATATATATATATATATATATATATATATATATATATATATATATATATTTATACATATATATATATGGGAAGAGAAGGATGAAGGTAATCCGACGTGATGGGAAAATGAAAAAGGAAAACAAAAAAATGGATGTTTTTTTATGTGTACATCAACGTTTCGTCTTTATTTATAAGACTTCATCAGGATGATGATATAGAGAAAAGATGTCATGCAAGTACAGATACATGTAGGGTAGACATATTGGGAGGAAAATAAAATAAAATTAAAATAATGGCCACTACTCGGTGGACGTCCATACTTGTTAGAGAATAAACATGAATGAAAAAATGAGTGGGGAAAAATGGAAGGATTGGGTGAGCAAGGACTACTGTGGCTGGTGGTAAGAGAAAGTGTGGGGGATGAGGAGGGGTAAAGTGAATGGCAGAGAGAGAGTGGAGGAAGAGGGGGGAGGGAGGTGTTTGACCAGATGGCTGCGGTCAAGATTGAAGGGAAAAAGTAAGTTGGAATGTTTGTGTGTGGGGGGTGTATGCAGGGAAAGGAAAATGGGTAGAGAGGGAGGGGGGTGTGATTTTAGTGGATGGGCGAAAGTTATGATCTTAGAGAGCGTTTTGAGAAAATGAGGGAATTTAAGAAGAGGTATGGGAGAAAATAGTTGAGAGGGGGAGAGGGGAGATTTGTTGTGATAGGGTGTGAAATATTTGAAATATTTGGAAAATGATAGCAATGAGTGAGGAATTGGAGGGGGAGGGGGCGGTGATTGAAAGGGTGGGTGTGGAAATATTTGAAATATTTGGAACATGAGAAAGTTTATTTGGACTGCAGTATTAAAAATATGAGGGGAAAAAAAGGGGTCGGGGGAAATTTTTGGGGTCAGGCCGAACTTTTTAGGGGTCAGGCCAAATTTTTTTGTTTTTTGTTGTTTTGAAGTCAAAATATTTCTCAGGGCTGGGGAGAGTTAAAAATTAGTGTTGATAGGGGGTTGGAGAGAATGATGAGTCGAGGTAAATTTTAGGGGTCAGGCCAAATTTTTAAGCTGTCAGGCCAAATTTTTTGGTATTTTTGTTTTGTTTTGAAGTCAAAATATTTCTCAGGGTTGGGGGAAAGTGAAAAATTAGGGGGCTGGAGAGATTGAGTGGTCGGGGAAAATTTTAGGGGTCAGGCCGACCTTTTTTGTTTTTTTTTGTTTTGAACTCAAAATATTTCTCAGGGTTGGGGGAGAGTGAAAAATAAGGGGCTGGAGAGTTTGAGGGGTCGGGGAAAATTTTAGGGGTCAGGCCGAACTTTTAGGGGTCAGGCCAAATTTTTTTGTTTTTTTTTTGTTTTGAAGTCAAAATATTTCTCAGGGTTGGGGGAGAGTGAAAAATTAGGGGGCTGGAGAGATTGAGGGGTCGGGGGAAATTTTAGGGGTTAGGCCAAACTTTTTAGGGGTCAGGCCAAATTTTTTTGTATTTTTTTTGTTTTGAAGTCAAAATATTTCTCAGGGTTGGGGGAGAGTTAAAAATTAGTGTGGATAGGGGGCTGGAGAGAATGATGGGTCGCGGGAAAATTGTAGGGGTCAGGCCAAATTTTTTTGTATTTTTTTTTGTTTTGAAGTCAAAATATTTCTCAGGGTTGGGGGAGAGTGAAAAATAGGTACGTGTATAGTAGTGCTTAGAGGTGGCGATAGGTACTATATAGCATGTGCACAGGGATGGCAGTGAGTATGTATATAGAATGCGCACCAGGGCGGTGATAGGCAAAAATTTAGCATGCACTCCGGGGCAGCGATCGGTACGTATATAGCACGCAAAACCAAGGCGGTGATAGGTACGTATTTAGCACGCACACCGGGACAGCGATAGGAACATATTTAGCATTCGCATTAGGCCAGCATTTGCACCGGGGCGGCGATAGGCACGTATGTAGCATTCGCGACGGGGCGGCGATAGGTACGAATGCAGCATTCGCACTGGGGCGGCGATAGGTACTTATGTAGTATCTGCCCTGGGGCGGCGATAGGTACGTATATTGTATGTGCACGGTGGGTGGCGATAGATATGTATATAGTATGAAAACCGGGGCGGAGATAAGTACCTATATAGAAGCCGCATATAGATGTGGTACTTTTTATAGAAATATGTCATACTATTGACCTGGGACACGTAGGAGAAATGGTAGGGGAAGAAACAGCTTTCACAATAGGCTAAATTAGAAAGTAGTGGTTAAATGGGGCGACCAGGGAAGAGAAAGGTAGAAAGATAAAGAGACGGCTATAGAGAGAGGGGGATGAATAGAAGTTTGAATATAAAGATGTTACACACGCGATTTTCTTCAATTATATATTTTTATGACCCCGAGCAACGCCGGGTAGCCCCGCTAGTTTATTATAATATATATATATAATATATATATATATATAATATGTATATATATATATAATATATATACTAATATATATATATATATATATAATATATATATATATAATATATATATGATATTATATATATATATAATATATAATAATATATATATATATATAATAATATATAATAGATGTATAATAATATATACAATAATATATATATATAATAAAATATATATAATATATATATGATATTATATATATATAATATATAATATATATATATATATATATATATATATATATATAATAATATATAATATATGTATAATAATATATACAATAATATATATATATACAATAATATACATAATAATATATAACTAGCGGGACCCTGTGGAAATTCCACAGTGTTTTCTACATCAATCTGTATAATTTACTGTTAATAATATTATCCGGTGGCTAGAAATATGCACATATTTTACTCACAAAAATTTTGCGTGACGGAATGGAAGTATATATATTTATTTATATTACTCGGTTGCCGGGGCAAAAGCTGTCTCTTCACTAAATCTTCTTAAATAGGAGTGTCAGATCGTGACACACAAAATAAATAACACACACTCTATCGTATTAATATATAAATAATAATAATAATAATAATAATAATAATAATAATAATAATAATAATAATAATAATAATAATAATAAGAAGAAGAAGAAGAAGAAGAAGAAGAAGAAGAAGAAATTTTAAATATTAAAAAATAAAATAAATAAATAAATAAATACCGTAAGCCTGAAACCGGCCCATTTGGTAAGCGTTTCCGCTAATGAAACGGGATACCAGAGTTCTATCCTCGGTTGAGTCATAGCAAAGACTAAAACAAACATTGCTAAAACTCTCAGTATTATAAGGTCAGAATCAAGGACAATGAAGCAGTCCTGGGGAAAGAGTGGCGCCCTCCCCTACATCTCGGGTTAGCCGCTAATGTAAAGAGATCCCTAACTGTAATCGGACAATTTAGCCTTTTATAAAGTCTGAAATTAGCGACCACCTCACCTAAAATAAGCGAACGCCATTTTTGTTTGACGAATTTGACAATATAACTAAATAAATATTTGAAATAAAAAAAATTAATTCATCAGATGTTAACTATACAATATCATTGCCCTCGTCTTATTTTTACCTATCTATTTGGTACTTTGTTACATTGGGACCCGGGCTAACTTTGACCCTGACCCTAACTTTAACCCTAACCCCCAATGACCCTGAACTTTATAGGTAACCCTACCCCCCTCCCTGACCCTAACCCTAACGACGGGGTCAAAGTTAGCGCGGGTCCCAATCTAACAAAGCACCATCTATTTGTTAGTAAGTTACGCTTGTTTTATTATGAGCACCCCTCGGATAAGAGTGAAATATTTCAAAAAATTAATAATTTGCATTCAAATAACGCGTGTACGATGGACACTCTACTAAAAAGGGTTGATATACCGTAAAAACTGGCAGGCTTCCGAAATAAAACGAAATTATGCTTGTTACTTTTTTTTTCGATTAGATTTTCTTTTTTATTTTGCTTTGAATCACGACTTTCCTCACTTTCGTTGTTGTTAATTTTTTTTTTACTTTTTGCGATTTATTTATTTGTTTTTATTGCGTTTTCACTTTTCAATTACGTTCATTCTCTCTCTCTCTCTCTCTCTCTTTCTCTATCTTCTCCCTCTATCTCTCTCTCTTACGAAAACAAACTTTCTCTTTCTTTCGTACGCGCTCTCTGTGTTTCACTGAAAAAAAAGGAATTCCACAGTGTTTTCTACATCAATCTGTATAATTTACTGTTAATAATATTATCCGGTGGCTAGAAATATGCACATATCTTACTCACCAAAATTTTGCGTGACGGGATGGAAGTATATATATTTATTATATTACTCGGTTGTCGGGGTAAAAGCTGTCTCTTCAGCAATCACTATCGGTCGCGACTCCCCTCCCCCGTTGTCAGGGGCAAAAGTAAATACTAAATCTTATTAAATGGGAGTGTCAGATCGTGACACAAAATAAGAAACTTAACTTCTCAGATGTTAACTATACAATATCATTGTCATTGTCTTATTTTTTACGTCTCTATTTGGTAGTTTGTTACATTGGGACCTGGGCTAACTTTGGCCCTGACCCTAACTTTAACCCTAACCCCCAATGACCCTGAACTTTATAGCTAATCGTAACCCCTCACTGACGACGGGGTCAAAGTTAGCGCGGGTCCTAATGTAACAAAGCACCTTCTATTTGTTAGTAAGTTTACTTTTTGCGATTTATTTATTTGTTTTTATTGCGTTTTCACTCTTTCTCTATCCCCCTCCCTCTCTTACGAACACACACTCTCTCTTTCTTTCGACCACGCTCTCGGTGTTTCACTGAGAAAAAAAACAAAAAACAAAAAAACATTGCTTTTTGTCCGTTCAAAACATTTAAAAAATAAATACTGATCCCTTACCATCCAAAAATAATAAATAAACGTTTTAACACTTTAAGAAGTGGTGCAAATAAAAAATAAATACTTAGTTCAAACTATCATTAAAAAAAAAAACATTGCTTAACGTCCGTTCAAAAAACAAAAAACAAAAAAAATAATAGACATGCCCTAAAAACGCCAAAATAAAAAACAAAAAATAGTTTTAAGTTTTAAGCAACACAAAAAAGTACTTTTTGACCAGGTGATTAAAAAAAATGTATTATTTCTTCCCCATCCCCTCGAAATGTAGAAAAAAATCGTAGCGGATGGTTGGGATCGAACTATAAACCAGTCGGGCCAAAGACAAAATTACTACGTTTCTTACCGTTGCGCTAAAGGGAAATAATTAAAAATGATGCAAAAATTAGACTAATTAAATGTTGTTAATAATCAAGGTGCGGCACGCATGCGCAGAGCGTTTGCCGGAAGCGTGACACACGTACGTACACCTTAGCGTATTAATATATAGATATATATATAATATATATATATATAATAATATACAATAATATAATATATATATATATATATTAATATAAATATCTATAATAATATATATATATATATATAATATATAAATATATCGATAATAAGATATATATATAATAATATATTATATATATAATATATATATATATAATATACAATAATATAATATATATATATATATTAATATAAATATCTATAATATATATATATATATATAATATATATATATATAATTATATATATATAATATATATATATATATATATAATATAATAATATATATATATAATAATATATATACATATATAATAATATATATATAATAATAATATATATATAATAATATATATAATATATATATATATAATATATATTTTAATATATAATAATATATATATATATGTATACTAATATATATATATAATAATATATATATAATAATATATATAATAATATATATATAATATATATAATAATATATATATATAACATATATATAATAATATATATAATATATATATACATATAATATATATATAATAATATATATATATATATATATATATATAACATATATATAAGACTATATATATATATATATATATATATATATATATATATATATACATATATATGTATATACATATACATATACACATATATACATATATATATACAGGTCGGAAAGTGGGATTTGAAAAGCCAGCACACTAGCGAATAAAGAGCACTCTGGCCAACAGAAATTGTTTGGGCAGCCCCGATAGCATTAATCAGTAGGAACGGCCAGGTGACTAGCAAAAAACCAACGTCCCCCCGCACCCACTCAAGGGGGCGAGAAGGCAAAGCATGTGAGGCTGAATGGATGCGTACACACATAACACATACTGATTTTTGTTACGTGTGCTACAGTTATCCGGCAAATTTTCTGTAGACCCATAGGATATATCCTTGTGTCGTGCTTGATTATATAAACCTGTTTGTTCGTAGTAAGTGTTTTAACATGCGTGTTTAAATGTATATTTGTTGGCGGATGTGTGTATGTAACTAAATGTTTAGTTGTGTATTTATTAGGTTAGTTTTTATCTGACTTTATATACACACACGTGCGTATATTGACCCGCATAATTTGCTCATGTTAGGCGTTTGTAGATATATGTTTGTGTTTTTTTTTTATAAAGGTTTACTCTCATCTAGGTAGAAATTGGTAGTTGATGATAAGTCTATCCTTGTCTGAATTTTTCATACATATATACATATATATGTATATATATATATATATATATATATATATATTAATGTACACCCACACACACACACACATATATATACATTTTATATATATATATATATATATATAAATGCAGACCCACAAACATATATATATATATATACATATATATATATATATATATATATATATATGTGTGTGCGTGTATATATATATATAAATGCACACCCACACACATATATATATATATATATATATATATATATATGTGTATATATATAAATGCACACCCACATATATATATATATATATATACATTATATATATATATATATATACATTATATATATATACATATATATATATATATATACATTATATATATACATATATATATATAGATTATATATATATATACAATATATATATATATATAGATTATATATATATATACATTATATATATACATATATATATACGTTATATATATATACATTATATATGTATACATTATGTATATATACATTATGTATATATATACATTATATATATACCTTATACATATATATACATTATATATATACATTATACATATATATACATTATATATACATTATACATATATATATACATTATATATATATACATTATACATATATATATATATATATATATATATATATATATATATATATATATATAAATGCACACCCACATATATATCTTTATATTTCTTAAGCATCAATGAATTTTAAACGTAAAGAAGCGGCAAAATGCTTTCAGAAACCATTAGTTAGATACGTCTATTATTTCATTAAAATTAAAATAGATATTTTATTTTGACTTTTTTTACAAATATTTCACTCGATATAACGAGCATCATTAGAGCTTTAAACGAATGTAAGGCATTAACCTTTCTATTGTTTATGTACACATAAGAATTCGTCGTGGTGATAAAAGATTGGCGATCGGATGGTGTGTGTACTAACGGTGAAAATGTATCTTTTTTAAATCTGAACTTAAACGCGAATGGTTCGCAATTAGGTACCCATTTGCGAAAGTTTTTTTTTTTTAAGCATCAATGAAATTAAAATGTAAAAACAGACGCTAAATGATTTCAGGAAGCATTTGTTCGATGTGTATATTATTTTATTAAAATCAAAATAAATATTTTTACTTTGACTTTTTTTTACAAATATTTCATTCGATATAACGAACATTATCAGAGATTTAAACAAATATATTTTTTATGTATGCGTAAGAATCCTTCTTAGTGGTGATAAAAGAATAGCGATCGTGTGGTTGGTGTACTAACGGTGGAAATGGCTCGCAAGTAGATATACATTTTAGAGAGTTCATTTTTTGAAGCATCAATCAATTCAAAACGTAAAGTAAAAAAAAAATAGATATATATATATTTACGTGAACTAAGTTTATTTTCTAGTATGCATTATCTGTGGAACATAATTTCAGGAGATCAGCTTTCCATCTTACTACAGCATAGTCGTGTTCAAGTCAAATGTAAACAAATATATAGATAATACATTCTATTAAAGTTATTTTCTGCCTATACCCCTCCATTAATTATAGTCATCTAGATCATCGCCTGAATAACGATATTCTTAAATCCTTATTTTCAAGTAACCCTCGGGTCTTGATAATGGTGGCACATTAGTAAAAAAAAATGTATGTATATGTATATATTTACATATGTTGTGTGTTGATCACGTTGTTTGCATATATTAAACACATAATGCAATCGAAATACATTATTATATAAAAACCGAATCAGTTCTTACATTAGCACAACTCATTATTGTATTCTTTATTTTATTCGTCTTATTAATTCTATCATGTTTTATTCATACGTTTATAATTTTGTTATTTCTTTATCTGTTATTTTTTATCTTTTGTGGTGCTATTTTTACTTCAATTATTAATTTCTTATTTCTTTAATAGTTCCCTATATTTTATATATTATACATACACCATTTCAAACACACGCACACACACAGACACACACACATATATGTATATATATATATATATATATATATATATATATATATATATATATATATATTATAATATCAAATTATATTTTTAACATTTTCCCTACGTACGATGTCGTTTCAAGCTAACGGATCTCATCAGCGCAGGGAAATATAAATCATAGACAGTCACAGGGCGCAAACATAGTTCAGAGAAACACCTTTAAGCTGAAAGTGTCCCTTTTGTCCCATAGGATATGTGATAACGGAGAAAGTAAGTTATATTTAACACCAAAGTTGGCGAGTGTGAATAAAAATACATTATATAGGACTAAACAACTAAGCCAGAGTTAGCACTGGTTCTTCATGTTAATGTCTATCTTTAATCTTTCCAACGGTGATCTTATTAAAATGTTACTTAAATAATAATTTAATATCATTAGAAACTATTGTCAGGTAAAGTAGGAAGTCGAGCACTGTCGGAAAGATCAGTCATCCAAAAGCCGCTGTGCAATTGTTTGACTTTGTCGTTGAGTACTATAGAATTTTTAGATATCTATGCTCGCCGCTTTCAGTGTAAATACCACTTCATTTCTCTGGTTTCACATGGCAATCTCTCATGGCCTAATGGTAAAATATTACAAAATTATATAAATATATATATATATATATATATATATATATATATATATATATATATATATATATATATATATATATATATATATATATGCGTGTGTCGTTAAATTCATCGCATATAACACCTGAGGCGTACACATGATGCCAAAAGAAACCGTTCTTTTCAACGTTACATGAACTTTAACCAGTAGTGTTTAACCTGTTGGAATTTCATTTTGCAGAAAAGGGTTCAACTAGTGCTTTTTTTCTGCCTATACAGGCAATCATTTTTTCATGATTTAAAAAAAATGAATAACATCCATCGTATATTTAGGTCACTGATGAACTCTTGTGGAAAAATATTGAGCAATTTGTTTACTATAACGTTCGATGAAACCGTTCTCAAACAACTCTACATAAATCATACTCCGCTCTACTTACGATGTACAATGAACTTTTTTATTCTCTCGTGTAAAGGTTTATTTTTTGTGAACATTTTAATTTACCTTACATTTTGAAATAAATCATATCACATATTCAATCGATTATCTTGAAGTGTATAAATAAAATAAATAATTTCTGTTTAACAATATACGTTGACTTATTTATGTATTTTAGAAATGCCATTTTTTACGTTTATTGAAGTAACTTGTAAAGGATTACATGAAGATACACGTATACATACCGACACGCAAAAGAGTTGAACAATTAAAAAAAATAATACGAACGATTGTGGAAGGTGTTAATTCGTTATTATTTTTTTATGTACATTTAAAGATATTGTTTTATTGATTGAGTATTAACATTTTTAAAAGTAAAAGTGAAAAACATTTGTCGTCATAAGATATTTTGAATTTTAAACTACAAGTGAATAGGTCTAAATTATGAATTTCGAGTAAGAAAATGAAATAGAAAAAGGGATATAAAAATAAAATGAATACGGATGTAGTTTGCTTTTTTCTCTAATATCTCTTAGTAGCGAGTGTACACTGATTAAGATTTGATGTATGTGTTATTGATGTTTACTATATAATTAAAATATATATTATTCAAATATGCAGAAATATTTGTCTGATAATAGTGTTTGGAATAAAATGTGAGATATATTTATTATTATTTTGTATTATATTATAAATGATACATATATATATATATATATATATATATATATATATATATATATATATATATAGTAATGTATGAAAATATATTTATGGTAATTAAGCTACACAGAGGCTCCCGCGTTTAATCCCCGAGGGGAATCCTCAGGTTAAAATGCATTTTAGCCTGACGATTTCCCCTGGAGATGAAACGCGGGAGCCTCTGTGTAGCTTAATTTCCATAACTATATTTTCATAGCTTACCACCTACCTCTACTTACGTAAAGAGCACTG
>OY744521.1:115375186-115382686 GCA_963556195.1 Sepiola atlantica
TATTTAAGAGGGCGACTCCACAAGAATTAGTTTACATTGGACTTTAATACGACCATATTGTAGTAGGTTGCTAAGCAGTCAAGCGGTATAGTCTTCCACAAACGAGCAATCCTAGAAAACAAAATGTGCTCATAAAAGTGTCGTTTATTTGTAAATAGAAAAATGATAACTATTGCCATTACATTGAGTACGTAGTTTTAAATGATCTATGAAGTTTCAAATGATCTATGGAGTACATAAAAGGCATCACATATTTAATAGGCGTTTATACAGTTAATACAACTTTACGTCACTGAGAATAAATATTATTCTTAAATCGTTATAGCCTGGTATAATAGAGTTGTTAAACTGTATCTAAATCTCTCTCTCTATCTTTCTCTCTCATATATATATATATATATATATATATATATATATATATATATATATATATATATTAGTAATTACTAATTAAATATAATATTTAATCTATAGACAAGCTTTTTTGGTCTTTTGAAGAATTATCTGTATATATTTCACAACGAGTCTATTTACCGATGGGTTGAAACTTATAACCCTGGGTTTAGTAAACTAACTCCGTTAATCCTTTGACTAACGCATCCACTGCGCGATTCCGACGTGCAAATACGGGTTTAATACATACTCGTACAGTAAATTACATCTACAGTAAGGAATTACAATCAAGTCAATGTAAGTATTTTGCCCCAATCAAAAGGCTAGTACTATATAAAGGGGGATTATAATGAATAAATATCATTTTTAGTATAGACAGTCTTGTTTCATCTTTTGAAGACTCATCAGTATAGATTTTACAACTGGTTTACTTATCAACGGGTCTTGTAACCCTGTGTCGTTAATCCCCGACCAGTTTATTAGCTGCTCGATTTAAACGTGTAAATATGGTTTTAATACAATATTTACTGTAAATTACACCAGCAGTCTTTAATCCAACAGGTGATCGTAGAAGGATGAAGCGGTATTCTTTATTATAATATATATTTTATGATTTTATATTCATTAATATATTAGTAATATTTAGATTTTTATTAGTTTGTTTTATTAGTTTTATTTTTAATTTTAGTTTTACTTGAATATTATGAATTACATTTTAAAATGTTCTTTTCCTTTCATATTTAATTACTTTCATTCATTTTTAATTAATTTACTTTACTAAAATTTACTTTAGTTTAATTTACTTTAATTTACTTTGAATCTTTTATATTTAATAACTTTCAATCATTTTTCATTAATTTATTTTAATTTGATTTAATTAACATTTTAATTTTTTTTCAAAATCTGAATTATTTTTTAAAATATATTTTTTTAGAATAAATAAATGTAATATTTGTATTTATTATACAACAAAAATACGGGTAGACATTTTGATTCAGTAAAACAAATATAGTACACAAATAAAAAAATAAAACACAATATTGAAATACAGCAGCTTCCGCGACGTCGTTTTCCGAGGAGACATACATAAAGAGATGCTGAAGAAAGTCTGGTATATGAGGTCAACGACATACCCATTTTGCTTTGATTTGTAACCGACAGTACCGATGGTGTCTTAATATTCTGTAATTACGCACCTACCCCCCTATATATATATATATATATATATATATATATATATATATATATATATATATATATCCATTATGACCATATATGTATTAGCCTATACGATCAGTACCTTTTAATTAGTACTCAAAGAAAAAATCAGCTCGATTATTTGCAACCAGTAACAACAGAGCATATATACATAACACACATTAAGTTTATATTCCAAAATTCATGGTTTTAATTTTTAATTTTTATTTTTTCACATTTAAAAAAAAAACATATTTCGGTGAGATGTATTTTTACGACTCGTTTCCCTGAATGTTAGCCAACCAACATTATAATATGAATGAATTCAGTATATTATAGATATCGACATACAATAGGTAATACGGCTATATGTGGTTGGGGTTACTTCCGGTATATTATATTTTTCAACCGTTTTATAACCACTCGACATATCACTTATTCAGGAATGTAAGAACAGATAAATAGGAACTATATCTTAGATATTGAAATTAGTAGGGAAACGCCACCTGTTTTAACTAACGCTGTCCGAGAGGCTCCTAACATAGGCCGGAGTCAAGAAGTTATTAATTCGCAACATGAAGTTTTATAATATAATAACTAAACCAAAAGAAATCCATGAACACATAATTATACGGTTTGATTCCCAAGATAACTTTAGAGGATAAATGCTAAGAACTTATACAGTGTCGGGTAACAATAACATAAACAATACTTTGTTAAAAACACTATCAATTCATAGACAGCGTCTAATGAATAAATGATCGGTACCCGGATTACCTTACCTCATGATACTTTGTTTAGTTTAAAAACATCATTAATACTTAATTAATATAGTTTACTCAAACAATTCTAGAAAGATGGCACCCTAAAACTATACACACAGACTGTTGCGTTTGAAATGAATTAGCCCTGCTTTTAGTTTCGCATTCACATATGAACTGATTTCTTAGTGAAGTAATCTTAGCAATTAAATATACCTTAGGGTTAATTAAAATGCTTCATAAATGAATACTAAACATACTTCACAAAAACAGCATGATATAAAAATATTAACAATGGTTCAATGGTTGGCTGAATCTGTCGAACTGACTCTTAAACTGGTGGATTTAAAAAGAGATTACTTCTACACTTGATTTTTCATCTAAATTATATCAATAGGCATTCGCAGGTAAAATAAAGTAAGTTCGGCAATTAAACTTAACTTACACATTTACCTTAGAGTTAACTTGAACGTTTTTTTAAAATAAATACAAAACATCGTTCACCGTAGAATAACAGCATACACATAGATATATTAAGGCATCTAGTCGAGCTAAATGACTCCTAAATATTAAATTCAAAATGATATCAGCTCTGCACTTCGTTTCGCATTTAAATGAGATATTTGCACCTGAAATAAGGTTATACACGCCATTAAAATACCCCCCCCCCGAGTGAATTAAAACTGTTTATTTATAAGTAAGTGAATACTTTAATAACAATATTAAAGAATAACACTGAATTAACAATTATCGAATGCCTGTTTAGTTTTTTGGTGTGCTAATTTTGCACCGGAAAAGTAAAAATGGTGTCCTAACGAGATGTTTTCCTCGTTTGAAGGTGTTTCTTTCTGTGTTTTCTTTATTTTTGCCCACAATGACCCACAGTGTTGTGTAGGTGTTTTGAAGACTTTTCAATTTGAGAATTGTTTTTATGGATTTTCTGATGATACTGAGGTGTAGAAGAACCGATATTGATATACTAATGTTAGTTGGCTCACCTCCAGAGAAACGAGTCGTAACAGTACATCTCACAGGTATGTTATGTGTTTTGAAAATGTGAAAAAATAAAAATCGAAAATAAAAAAACATGATTATTAGAATATAAAATTAGATTATATATATATATATATATATATATATATATATATATATAT
The DNA here is from genome assembly GCA_963556195.1 of Sepiola atlantica. NCBI lineage: Eukaryota > Metazoa > Mollusca > Cephalopoda > Sepiida > Sepiolidae > Sepiola > Sepiola atlantica. Next base: position 115,378,692 of record OY744521.1, read on the forward strand.
ATATATATATATATATATATATATATATATATCACTTCTTTGGAATATAGTAATACAAATCCCAGCAGAGTTCTCGATTAATTAAGAATTAAAGTTACAAATTAAGAACCCTATATTTATTTATTTTGGTACAGAAAAATTAGTACAACATTCGTACCATCAGTTTCAAGCACGGAAAGTCTTAGCCATCTGGCTCTCTTCGGCTTCTGTTGACAACAGAAGCTGAAGACAGTCGGATGGCTAAGACTTTCCGTGCTTGAAACCGACGGTACGAAAGTTGTACAAAGTTTTCTGTTCCAAAATAAATAAATATATATATATATATATATATATATATATATATATATATATATATATATATATATCAGCGATATTACATTGACAACACACGTAAGAGAAATGATGTGCTTTATATGTGTTTATATTCTCATCATCGTTACCCAGGTTGCTTAATTCGTTTACGAAGAACTAAGATTTAAGATAAATAGCAACAGTGTATCTCCTTGTTGAAGAGGGCAAACTACGAATAAATAATTAATGTAGTCATCCACCGACAGCTTTTTCGCCGTATCACATTTCTTTAGTAGGGCTAAACGTCCAGACATAAAATCAGAGGTGTTAGGTAGATCTTAAATACAAAGTAGTCCATTCTAGTAGTATCGTTGTTGCATATAAACTAAGAACTGAGAATCATATCTTATATAATCTGGTTCCCACCCGGACAATAAGTCTGACGGAGACTGTAGCATTGTGATGGCTGTGTTTTTTTTCTGTATCTCTGTAATATTTGTTTAGTTCAGATCTAGGATATCAGCCCTTCCAAGCTTTGGATTCATATTTAAGCTAGTACATAGCTAGCCGACCAAGATGGCATCACTGGGAAATGCCGACAGGATTGCTCAGACAGTTTTAAGGAGTCAAAATACACCATCTGTTATGCGCTGGCATATTCTCCGCCTTTTCCTCGGGCATGTGCTCCATCTCTCTCTCTGGTGAAAATAAAGGAAAATACTGAAGTTCTGAATCGGGTTCTGATCATTGATCTTCGTTTCACATTTCCCTTATAGATTATACCTGCAACGACTCAAATATTAAAGACTGGAGTATTAAGCTCTTAATCACCGATGAATGATGTGTTTAAGGCTTACTGCAGCAAAATTATTTAAACCCGGAGGTCACTTAGCGCAAGAGATTTAAACACCCCTTTTAGACGAAAGTTTAATTTGAGTTTATATCCGTTATTACAAAAGCTTAAAATGTGCTAACCGATATTCCATGCTGCATGATGCGTTCAGCGATTATCTATTTCGACCGATTTTACTTTTGCTTTATACTATGTGTTTCTGTTCTCTCAGGTACACTGAGTTTCTGCTTGCATTAAATAGATATGTACGTACATTTTATTTTTATTGAATACAAGAAAAATAAATATGAAAAAGAGAGTGTCATTCGATAAGATTGATGAAGAGAAATTAAACAGATAAACAAATAGACCAGATTTGATTCAAACAATAGGTCTGTTGTATGTAATAGCAACCACCACGTGCGCTTTTTGGGTATATATTTCGATGTTCGATCCAAGTTTGAAACAATTATTCTTTAGACCAAGTTTTTCACATAACTATATATATATATATATATTAATGAAATGACATATACATTATTACAGTCTACGCTAAATAGCCAGGGGTTCAATAATATTGCAAAAGAGAAAAAGAACCTCGAAGAAAAAGGAAAAAAGGAAAAACGATAAGACAGAATAAATTCCAATCTAATGGGGTGTAAGCGAAAATAAGTCACTGGCCGATTATCCTTCAACATTGTATTTATGAATTCCTCCGTTAACAAGGGATTACTTTCCCTTACTATATAACTAGCATTCTGAAAAATAAACAGGCATACTAGCAAAGAGAAAGTCGAGAAAAAGTAAAGAATACCCCCCCCCCACACACACATATATATATATATATATATATATATATATATATATATATATATATATATGTACGAAGAAATACTTAAAATTAATTTAGATTTTGAACTAAAAATACAATGAAATCATGTTTGCATACTTAGACAAGAAGATTTAACTATATATTAAATGATATTACACATATTTTAAATTATCAAAAATTATATATGTATATATAAATAATTAATTAAGTTCAAATATTAAAGAAATGAACAAAACCAATATTTTTCAAAATTGCTCAATATATATTAGAGCTATTTATATTAAAATAAACATAGTTTGAGCGCCCGACAATTGTTTCAAAGCCCTGCCGGCTTCTTATCAAGGGCAGAAACGATAATCGGGCGCTCGACTATGTATATTTATATATATATATATATATATATATATATATATATATATATATATATATATATATATATATATATATGTGTGTGTGTGTGTATGTGTATGTGTATGGGTATGTGTGTGTGGTATCTTCGTGAGTGTATTTCAATAGTATACGTTTATTAAACGAGTCAACGTTTCAGTGCAAGAGTTTTATTATTTAGGCGCAACAGAGTATTTCCAACGGAGAACACACCGTAATCATATCATCAATACGGCCGTTCAGGTGTATTTTCTAAAACTGATCAAAATAAAGTCAGCAGTATATTTAAATGGTGAAACATATTTTATAACAACAACATCCATAATAATAATAATAGAAATGTCCATATGTATTATAATCTAATTAAAAACCTTTTTTTTAGATCGTTCTCTAAATTTCGAAAAAAATGTGTCAAGTTTTCTCTATAATATAATAATGTGAGAATGCGTTCCTCATTATGCGTGTATGGTTGGGAGCGTAACAATCGGTACTATATTTTAACGTGTATCAATGTATTCGTGTGCCGTGGATTTTTTTGTCTTTATTTACTCATATAACTCTTCGTTACAATTTAAAGCAAAATTAACCTGGAATTTTTCCTCGTTTTCTCTTTCGTTATGTGTGGCTGCGCAGATTGCTTCCTTCTTTCTTTTTTCGTGTGACCGCATTCATATTTCCTTTTTTCTAGTCTCTGGAATCCGTCTAAGTGATCGGTCTGTATATCTTCATGTGTCTAGTGAAAAAAACTTATTTTAAATTGATAAAAAGAAAGGCTGAAGAGATTTTCGTTAGGTAAAATATTTATTTTCTCTTGTATAACACTCATGCAGAGAAGAGAAATAGTATGATCTGATTTAATTGCTTCTGTGATATCTTGACTTCCTACTACATTATTTCCTGGCCTTTCTTGCTATAGGGCTATTTCAATGACTAGACGACAGGGCGGCTTTCTCATCTTCGTCTCATACGAGACTTAACATACAGTCTAATCATGTACCTTACATGACCGCTTGCTACGTAATCCATTGCATACACTCTTTACTATTGCTGTTTGTCCTGATAACAACAAGTTACATCATTGCGTCTTCATCTGCAGGTCTCTATCTGTGCCCTTTGTTGAGCTCTAATGATTTGTTCCCTTGATCTTAAGTTTTCCTGTATGCTACTCACTCGTTAGAAAACAGATCCGTTTCTCCAACGTGTGTGTCAGCCCGACATGCACTCAGCAATATAATTTAGAACACAGTTTCAATTAAACTAGCCGAAGTAAACGTTTTCAACAGTGCGCTTCCATAATATCCCACTACTATTAATTACAACGATAGTAATACTATTCTAAGGCATCTGATGTTCGTACATACCTCATATATTTGTGCACATATTGAAGAAAATTGAGATAGTTTGATCTAAAAAGATGGTAAATATGAACTATAATTAACTTGATATGTGTGCCTAACCTACAGAATTACAGATTAACACATTTTGAAATGAATTGTTCCAAAATTGAATTCTGTCATCACGCCGACTAAATACATTTCAAATAGTTACATTCGTTTTATTGATCTGAAGTATTTTAAGCTTGCGATTATTTTTGAAGTAAGAGGACAAAGAATATTTATTCTATTAAAACATAACTTAATTTTGAAAGTATAT
>OY744521.1:115387686-115402686 GCA_963556195.1 Sepiola atlantica
TGTTAAAAGCAAATTCACTGTAAAAAAGACATACTAAAAAGCGGGAGAGAATTTCAATGATTTAAAGACAAATAAAGAAAGATACGAATGATAGAAATTAAAACTTGTGAAAAAGACAAATGAGATACAAAGAGAGACGTACAGTGAAGCGAAAGTAAGTAAGAGAAAATAGTAAGTCAGATACTAAGAATAGCAGAAAGATAGAAAGACAGAAATGAAGAGAAAAACAAGCAAACATGTAAAATAAACATTCGAACTATAATATAATGGCAGAAAAATAGAAGACAAATAAAAAGAAAGAGAAAGTACATAAGCAACACGTAAAAAGCAATTCAGAAAAAGCAATAAAAACAGTAACAAAACCAAAATAAAGAAGGACATACAGAAACACGGATAGAATGAACACAATATACACAAGAAAGAATAATAAATACTATCACAAAAACAGTAAAAGGAAAAAAGAAGAAAACAAATCAGAAAAACAGAAAAATTAACGGTGAAAAAAAGAAAAATAATACATATGAGACGAATACAAAAATACAAATAAGAATTCTAGAAAACATGACATTTAGCAAAATACAAAAATGCAGCTTAATTAATGAGAAAAAGAAAACAGATAAAGAAATGGCGAAATAAGCAACATCCGGTAAAATGAAGAAATAACGACCGAAAGGAATCTACACAGAATGACAAACTAAAGAAGAAAAGTAGAAACATATGATGTAAGATGCAGAATAAGATTAGGGCGGCTCTAGTGGTAAAGATTGCGTTAAGCTGAGCATATCTCAGAACAAATGAAATACAAAATAGTTTTTAAAATTTTAAAAAGAATAAATAATAAACTAAAAAAATGAACACATAATAAAAAATGATTATTTATAAATGCAGCACTGACACTGAAGCAATCAGATAAAAATATAAAATAAATACCGAATAAAAGCAACAAATAAATGTAGTTATGGCCAAATAAACGAAAGTATACAGAGACATAGCTGAAAAGATTAGAACAACTAATAAAACGGCAATAAAGAAAGAAAAAGATACACATAACTAATAAACGATTACGATAATAAAATCAGAAAGACTCGCGTAACTTTATATAAAAGGTCGAATAACAATTGATGATAACGTCCACTAGTCGATTGACCAGATTCTGTGAGTAGGTTGGCTCTATCAAAAATAACTTACCCAGCGTTTGGTATTCTTAATAAGCAATGCGCGGGCTGATAACCAGTCAAATACGTCAGGTTACGTTTTAAATGGTGAGATAACGTTATACTTTAAGATCCCGTGTGTGGAATAAGAAGAAACACGTGTCAGAAGAGCCTAAATAATCAATAGAGACACATTTCTACTAACAACGTGAACAAAAATAAAATAAAATAAAATAAAATAAAGGATTAACTTAGTGTAGAACAGGTGTCTATCAAGTCTCACAGATACAAATATAAATAAATTCACATATTGTAATAGTACCAAAGATAAATAAGTAAAAATAAAATTAATACAGACAGCTTAAATACTAATACTTTCATTTCTTGAACACAGTACAATTGCGTAGGGAGTTTCAAATATTGATCGGAGAAAGCAAATTAATTTCCTTGATTACACATTTGAAGAAAGTAAATATTCGTTTAGAATCTAATGTATTTTATGTTTGTATGTACGTTATGACCTCCATCCATTTTTATTTATATGGGATCGCCTAATCGCCGAGGTCGCTATGAGAAGAATATTTTGTTTTAATTTCATTTGAAAAAAGCTATTGTTTCGAACGTTAAACTAATATTAAAATCCACTTTCTTGACCTTCGAGCTATGTTCAACGTGCAGCGTCTGTTCTTTCCATAGTTCGTGGGGGTTGCGTCCGATCTTGACGTCCCTGGATGGAAATATATAATACCCTCCTAAAAATGTTGGATATAGACTTCTATAACTAGATATATTCTGAAACTACATTAACTTGAGTACATAGATAATAATTTTTTAATCCGAGCAAACGTGATATATTAATATAGTGGATCTACGTTAACTTCGGACGCTCATATAATGGCTGGTGGCAATATGAAACAGATGAAGGCTAAAGCAGTCGAATTCCTACGGGTCCTTCTAGTAAATACAATGATGTAAATTTTAAATGTTTCGTGCATAACTTGAAAACCATTTCGGAAAGAGAAAGTGTTATTCATAATAAAATGTTTACAAATAAATCTCAATTGAAACATATATATATATAAAGCCGTTTTTTAATGGATGCATCATGGCTGCGTTGGAACGTGTTTCCGGCGTAAAACATTTTCGAGTAGAATTTAAGGATCCATTTCGATAAATGTTTACTCCCGGCGTCAAGTTGTGGTCTTCATAAGATCCAGCAAAAAATGTTCTATTGTCGTGTTCATCTCATGAGAAAAAAGACCGCATTCTATGTATGTTGTTTTGTTTCATGATACCTAGGTACTGAGTATATCTATCATATCCAGATGAAGTAAAGTCATCTTTAAGAAATGCATTCAGACTGTACATATGAGTACACATCTTCTAATTGTTCTTTTACAGAGATGGTGCCACTTTGCTCTTATTTGCAATACATTTTTATTTTATTAGATATTCTTTTCACATAGAATAGCTATGCATTCTAAGTTCACTGATTAGTTGCCAATTTGGAGTTTTTTTGTGTGTGTATGTGTAGAGTTAAAACTAGGGTTACATTAGTTACAAGTTAACTCTTATCATGAGTGGGAGTACCTGAATATACCTCATCGTTTGTTATATTATAAACTCCTAGTGTACACTCACCATAAAACATGAGGGGTAAAAATATTTCGTCAGTGTTCGGACTTGCTATTTATATTTATCAAACAATATTACTAACATTTTCATAGGAAATCAGAGAATTACGTTTGTAATCTAATGTTAATATATAAATACCTATTATTATTTCTGATGAATAAAATATTAAACAATGCTTACCGTTGCGTATTAATTAAAGAGTGGAATATTTATTTTCGATTGCAATTAAAGCGGCGAAATAAGTAAGAAGTTGTTATCTGATCTGATATTTGCTTACTCGCTTTCCCAACATATATCATATTATGGAGTAAAGTATTGTCAGCATTCCAAGAAAATAAATCCGACAGTAACATCATACTTTCTTAGGTTTAATTTTTATTTTTAATGCTACTCATAATCGAGTTGTAACACCTATCAGAGCGCCATATTTGAATACGCATTATTCTATCGTTTACGGAATATTTATGTACAATATATGCAGTTATCAACAAATCATTTTTACTGAAAAGTGTAATTTCAGCATGAAGTGTTGAATGATATAATAGAATACAATTACGCTTTCCGAAAAAATAAACAATTTACCATTTTAAATGTCACAGCGACGATGATTATATATGAAGAATAATACAGATAGTATTTAGTAGAACTTAGCAAGACATGCGTTATAATATTCCTATCTGTATCTGTAGTGTGTTATCTCACATTATATGTTGTCATGAGCCGACTCTGTTGGGCATTACCCCTTCTTTTTCTTAGAATATGTAATATAGTATATGTTCTGTATTTATGAGACCCAGGAAATCCCCTCTCCTTTGGGTGATAGTATAATATATCTTCACCATTAATTATATCGTTTGCCCAACCATTATATTTTCCTTTTATAGTGTAGTCTATACCTGTTCTTTTGTCATGATTCAATCCTTTAATAAATTACGTTCTCTTTTTGGAGAGTATTAATACACTACAAACACATTCAATCTATGCTCGCATATTTTTGCTATGCTGTGATAATAACGTCTGCACAGTCAAATCTGACATTCTCTTACATCGTATTAAACATTGCAATGATGCATTCCCTAACAGCAGTCGCAAAGTACCATTTTCAGAAGTGCCAACTAATTATACCAACTTAATATCGTCCATACACTTTTCTTTTTAATGAGAAACATTATTGCTGTGACATTACGTAATACATTGTCTATTTCATGTTTCTCCTCAAATTAAGTAGGATATTTCTCAGTCTCACGTGTGTTATTTCTTTATAAACACCATTTTGTCTTTTCATATATACGCATCTCTAGATGTTTCCCCTCTGATCTGTTTATTAAGTCGCTATTAATTCGCACATATGTGATTTTACGAGCATGGGACAAGCCGCTTAGGCTATTTTATTCCGTCATAGGTTCTCTTCATAATAGCTTTCATTTGAAATATTCATTTATTATGGAGAATAACCCCTACTTTATTAAAGCTCTTTTCGTATATTCAATTTGAGATACAGTACTATAAAATAAAAGAATCTACCCTTTTTAAGAGTAAAAAAAATACAATCAACCCAATATGACACTTCAATATTAAATAAGAAATATATTTCTATATCACTGTATATATCAACTAACTGAACCAATCAATGTACTTCACTTCAAAAATAGATTACTCCCAATAAATATGAAACATGCATCCAAAAATGTCCACGTTGGTAGTTTTATTTCATAGAATAATAAGATGAAATTCCTAAAATCACTCAAAATACAACAGTGTTTCACTCATTTGTTTACTTGTATCCAATTAATTAAATACCCGCGAATAGGCTAATAATTATTGGAGGATAAAACATGATATATCAAGGATCTTAAGTGAAGAGGATACAGATCTATAGTTCAAAAAATTTGTTCAAAAAGTGTATTCATCGAAAAATATATATTCTAAGTTTGACAAGGTTGTTCATCAGTAATGACCTGGTTTACTGCAGGTTTCGGGCGTTTCATCATAATAAGGCTCGTCCACCAGCAACCGTGGCATTTCTCAAAATAAAAATACGTCTTACATAAATGAGAGTTCGATTTAAGTGTCACATAAATATCGAAATCTAAAGGGGCTTACAGAAAACGTAACTTTCAAATGACACATGTAGTTGAAATTAAACAATCGAAAATAAATTCCAAGCGATAACTTATTTGTTTGCTTCTTCTTCTTCATCATCGTCATTGTCATTATTATTATTTACGCACTAGAAGTTTTCATACGTGTTATTCCATGGCCACCGAGACTTGACAAGGCCAAACAACTAACTTCTTGCCCCCCTCTGATGTCACTGCATTGCGTGTCAAAGTAATGACCGTCGTAATAACAATAAGAAGGCATTCTCCATTCACTAAATAATCCATCAAAATTCAGGAAATCAACCAATTTTAATGAAATTTTCAGTATTTATTAACAAGCACACGAGATATAGTGAAACATTTTTTTAAATCTTAGTGAAAATGTATTATTTTTTTAAAAAACAAAATACACCTTTACTAAACGTATATGTTTATATATATAAAAATAATCCATGATATTTTTTTTAATGAAAATAAGATCTGTATATGTTTAAAATATTACAATATCGTATGGTCAACATGTTTTGATATTTTGGATAACTTTAGTAAATGTGTTTTTTGTTTACAAAAAATAATACATTTGCACCAAGCTTTATAATAAAGTAATGGATTTATAGTATTCCGTGATCATTAATTAATAAATACTGAAAATTTCATTAAAATTGGTTGATCTCCTGAATTTTGATGGGTTATTTAGTGAATGGAGAAGTCGAAATGCCTTCTTATTGTCATTACGACGGCCATTGTTTTGACACGCAATGCAGTGACGTCATTTTCTAGCCAACCGGCCTGTAGTTACTCTCGGTGGCCACGGTTATTCTCAATAAATGCTCATTGGCAATAACCATTGGATCTTATCGCAACAACAGTTTATCATTGATCCCTCGTAACTAGCGGACGTTTATATTTTCCTGAGTTGAACGGACAATACACCTCTACAAGACTAAACGACTCCGGGCGGCTATCGAATGGAGTTTTTATTCATTCACTTTGATCTTTCACGACCATCTTTTATCGAACCAAACGAAGTTATAATTATTGATATTTATATTGATATTTTTATTTATCTTATTATTAATATTATTATAGTTTCGTTTGTTTATTTAATCATCATTCTATGTTACTATCTTTTCAACTCGATGACTAAAAAATGATTGCGAGAAAATAAAATATTATCATACAGATCAAAGAGAAATGTGTTTAAATATTATCTTTGTATATTTTCTATTATTTCTAAATTCATTAAATACCGTCTCCATATTAAAAATCTATATTACCTTTCTAGATATTATCAAACAAGTATTTCCAATATATATGATTATTAGCAAAAACATCTAATTAGGTGAGATATTCATTTTTCCAAATATGTCTTGACACTCGATTTTCAAATCGAGTAGAAACATAAAAATAGAGAAAGTCTATAAATACTTTTGAAAATATAAGTTGGCACATCTTCAATGTTTCCTCTTGTTTAATGGTATATATTATGAATTAGTTTATTAAAAGACATTGCCAATATTGACACATTTTCCTAAGAAAATATGTATTAAAGAAAACAATTGAGTTTCAGTAGAAAAAAGGTCGATATTTAAAAGCAATTATCTTAGGAAAAATATACTTTTTAATGGATATTTCTCTTGCATGATGTAAGGAGCCAAAAACATAATACTTCAAGGACAAAAATATCCAACGATAAGTGCTATGTAGAAAGATTCCGACCCAGAGAACAGCAATTATTCCCTCTTCATGAGAAACATCGCATGTGAGAATTAAAGGACAACATGACTCTTATAGTTACGCATGACAATAAAGCCGACCATAGCTTGTTACCGAGTACTAGATTTCATACCCAGTGAGATGCACACCCTACAAACACTCCTGATCAACAATTGAAGAGTACTTGATTATCTTTTAAAAGAACCCCTTTTTTAAGCATAAATTTTAAAATCCTCCCATTATAGGTTACCAATACGACAGTCTAAAAGGTTATGAAAACGAATAACAAGATTCCAAACATTTTATTCAGAAGTTTACATTTTTATAAAATGAGACATTTTACACTTGATCCAAATTATAAGACCAGAGGTATAAATTATTATATCTATGGTAATTCCAATGTTTTTAATTCAGTTAAAGATAAGCAATCACTGCGTAAAAGTGTCACCATGCTTAAAGCAAGCAAACTTACCGAAAGTGAGCGTACTCGAATTCTAGATTTCCACAAGCAAGGTTTATTACATCGAGCGATCGCAGCTACGGTAAATCGCAGTAAAACTGTGATTTGCAACTTTCTAAAGAACAGTGAGAATTATAGAAAAGCTAAATCCACTGGTAGGCCCCCAAAAAATTTCGCCAGCTTGAGTAGGAGAATAAGACGGGTCGTCGTTAAAGACAGTGGGATTTCTTCTTGTAAAATTAAGGCAGTCACAGATGATGGTTGCACTCTAGTAACCATCAGACGCCACTTACGACAAAAAGGCATGGAAAATAAAAAGCGTACACAAATTCCTTCTACGTCACAGGGTGAACGGCTTAAGGTTTTGTTGTTAATACCAAATATGGGACGCTAAGAAGTGGAAGCAATTTCTGTTTTCTTATGAGAAAAAAATAATCGAGATGGGCCTGATGGCTTCCAACGAAATTGTCATGACAAAAACATGCTTCCTGAAATGTTCTCCACGCGTCATAGTGGTTGAGGACCCCCAATATTATGGGGTGCCTTTTCTTACAGAGGGACGATGGATCTCCACGTAGTGCAGAATCGTCAGACAGCGGCTGGTTATGTTAGCAGTCTACCAGAAGAATCATTCATGACGTAGGGACATCGTTTGCATGGGGATGGATGGTTATTCCAACAAGATAATGCTGCAATCCACGCTGCACAACGGACTTTGACCTTTCTTCAAGAAAATGGAGTCCATCCCTTGGGACATCCTGCATGCTCACCAGACTTTTACCATATTGAAAATGTTTGGGGATGGATGACAAGATATGTTTATCGAAATGGTAAACCATATTCAACAAACAATGAACTTCCTGAAGACATCTTTAGGAGCTGGAGCAACATCCACTGCACCTTAATGGAAACGCTTATTTCTTGCATGCCCCTAAATAATTTTTGAAATCCTCAAAAGCAGTGGAGGTAGAACTCAATATTAAATTTGGGTGTTGAATGTTTTCATACGCTTTTCGTACAATTGCGTAGAATTTTTGTCTCTTGTCTTATTATTTTGATCAAGTGTAAAATGGCTCATTTTATAAATATGTACATTTCTGAGTAAATGGTTGGAATGTAGCTTTCTGTTTTCATAGAGTGTAGTATTGGTAACCTAAAGTAGGAAAAGTTTTAAATATATCCTTAAAATGAGGTATTTTAAAAGATTTTCAAGTGGTCTTGTGTTTTTGATCAGCAGTGTATATGTATACATCAAAACATACCAATTTAATAAATAAATATCATCATATAGCCTATCAATATGTAGATATAAATGTATCCTGAATATCAGCCGAGTCTATAATATACGACACCCGCAGTTATAATGAGAGGTATGGGAACTGAATATGAAATACGGATATTTAAATCCGTATATTATGTTCTACTCTTACTTATATTACACTGTGAATGAACCAAAAACGATTTAGTTTAAAATCAGCACTTTAAAATCGATAGCGTCAAGAATGTATTTAGTGTTGTTAGTTTTGTTTTTATCAAGATGTGCTTGTGTTCAAGAGAGGTAAACCCATGCACACACACACACACACACACACACACACACACACACATATATATATATAATGATTATAAAGTGTTATTACAGCATTACGTAATTAAACCTCTTTGAGCTTTATAAAGTAATACTTGTATGAGACTTAAGAATAAAAGTACGTTGTTAGTACGGGGTCACTGTAGAACTTGACACATGGAATTCTGAGCATATTCTTATACAATGATTAGCTATACGCAGCTTGACGTTCTCGGAAACAGGGAAGGTCAGTAGTCTGATTTTTAAAAATCTGATATACCATTTTGTGCAGAAAAAATATAAATATTAACTTTCCCTAATAGGTATTATTCGCACTGTAATTATTAACGATGCATTATTTGATATTTAATTATAGTTTTGAGGCAAAGAATTGATTGTGTAAATGGAAAATCTATTCAGAATCGTAATGTTTTTCAGGGTTCACAGGGTGACATTTGTAGCGTATACAATTACATATAGCCAAATAGAAATTTGGAAACAAGTTTTTTTTTAAATACAAAATCTATAAAATAATGTCATGGCATGATAAATAATTTCGGTTATATAGTAAATTCACTTTCTTCTCGAGAAATGTATTAAGCATGAATAACTAATGGGATACCAAGAGTTGGAAATAAATAAAAAATGTATCCCTAGTATGTATGGCAACAGATTGAACAATCCCTCTTTATTATATTCTATTTAAGTATACAAACTAAGCCGCTGAACTATTACACTTAGGAATCGAATAACTGAGTTACAGTTGTCTAATCTGATTTCACACCAGAATGATGTTTATACGAATAGAAAAGAGCTACCTTGAAGGAGATATGTTGTACATACAGTTCTATTAATATAAGCTCTTGTAAATGCGTCCCCGCATCGATATAGCACTTTGCACGTCGGTATTTGTCGGTCTCCTTACACTTTCGAAATATCATTTTCTGTTGCCTGTCACGTTTACGTTTGAAATAACATTTTCTTCGCTTTGTCACGCTTAATTTATAAATAGCATTTTTGGTCTGTCATGCTTAAGTTTGAAACACAACTGAAGTTTTTTTTTTCTGTCACGCTTCAGTTAGAAATATAATTTGTGTAAGTCATTCACGTTTAATATTAATATAGCTTGACCGTCAGTCTGTACTTTGAAATATAATTTTTTGTAGATCAGTCACGCTCAACTATGTAATATAATTTTTGTCGGTTTGTAATACTTAATTTAGAAATAACATTTCATTTGTCTGTCATGCTTAATTTTTAAATTCAATTTATGTTAATTTGATTTTTAATTTTTAAATTGCATTTAATTTTGTCTGTTACGCTATATTTTACAAGAACATTGTTTTAGTCAGTCATGATTAAGTTCAAAATAAAATGTTATTTAATATGTCACGCTTAAGTTTGAAATAACATTTCAGTCGGATGTTAGGCTTAATTTTGAAATAGCATGGTTTATCTGTTATTCTTACATCTAATATTACAATTAAATTTGGTATGTCACGCTTAAGTTGGTAATCATACTTTCGTCGGTTTTTCATGCTTCATTTTAAAATATAGTTTTTGGTATGTCATTCCTGAGTTGATATTGAAGTCTCATTTAATATGACACGCTTAAGTAAAAATATAATTTTCGATGGTCTGTTACGCTTAATATTGCTATAGCATGTCCGTTAGTCTGTAACATTCGATTTCCAAATGGCATTTACTTTAGTCTGTCACGCTTCAGTTTTAAATAGCATTTTGATCAGTCTTTTAATAGATCAGCTACGTTCAAGTTTAAATTTGCATTTTTATCGCTAAATGCGTAGATAGAATGAGCGCATTTAAAGAATAATCGATTGGTAGAATACATATTAATATATATATATATATATATATATATATATATATATATATATATATATATATATATATACAATAGAAGGCTATGTTTATCTCTAAGATCGATTATATAAAATATGTCTCATCTTCATAATTCGTTGGTTCCATTCTTCTATGTCAAAGGCTACTCGAGGATGAGGGTTAATGAGTGTGCAAGTTTGACGGTCAGACAACACTGTGAGGATTGGTAATGATGGTTGAAACAAGGCAACCCTTATTATTTAAGACGGCTCCATCATGATTAAGCACAAGTTGGTATTTTATCTATGGTCGGGGAAAAAGCGTTTCCTTTTGCAACGGTATTTCGGTTTGAATACACATAACTAAAACAAATCGAATCGAACCCGATTCCATAGATTGTGAGTTACCATTTAGCTATTCATTAATATTTGTTCAGAGTTTTTTCGAATATAAGAATACAAATTATAATTAACGTTTAATAAGTATCAAGTACTAATGATTCTATTATCCTGCTAAATATTCGATCCCCAAAAGATATTACACTAGATCATTACACGAAACATTTATGTTTTAAAGCATATTCAGCTTTTGAATAACTAATACATTAATTAATAAATCAGTTCACTATAAACTATAATGGATAGTAGTTATTTTGTTGATAACTTTTTATCAACCCTTAGAAAAGCACATTGCCACTGAGACGTAAAAGACTACTGTGCAATTTGGGACCAGATTTAGAGAGATGCCCTTAATGTGGAGCTGCGCAGTGATACTTTTGTGCACATTACATATACATTGGTTGATGCTAGTTTAGTCGGGAAAACAGAGGGCAGGGAGGCATACTGATAAATGAAATTTACTTACCACGCGAGAAATGTAAGGACTATTTTGGAAATTATTTTAAGTTATGTAGGGTATTCTCAATATGCTGTACAGAACGGTCATAATCATTGACATTTGTCTGATTCAATATCATATTAAATGTCGTTATATCTTTTCTAAATATTAATTTCTAACATCGATTCATTTTTTAAATAAAATTCATGAAGTTGACTTACCTTGTACGATTGTGTTTTTAGTTTATACCATTTATATTTAGGTGAACATATAATTTCTAATGATTTCTTTCCACACCTGCCATGATAAATCATATACATATTAGTGTGTGTTTCGGAATTGTAACCGCCGTTTATCTTTTATATGGTACACTTTCGTCAGTTACATATTTCTCGAACAATCTAAAAATAATTATCTGAAAACACTCATTTACTGGGTATAACTTCGATATTTTGGATTTGATGAAGAGGGGAGAGGGTCGAGTAGAATATATGTATATAGTAGTTCGTAGTGTGTTGGAGTCTTATTTTTCAAGCATTTTGTGTAGTGTAAAACGTTCTTATTTCTGAGACATGTTGATTTAATTGGGTTTAATATATTCTCACACACAATACCCCAGGTACACGGAAAAAAGGTAATAATTGAAAGTATTTGATCAGTTATGTGCAAGTTTCAGTGTATGTTGTTTCAGGAGATTTCCAGTAACCATTCGCGTACAAGAGACCCAATGAACAGCGTGAAAATTTCAGCTTTACAATGTTCCTGTTTGGTTTGTCGATTGAGTTACTTCTTGAAGAAACTAAGTATCTCTATAATGTGTGATACTTTTCTTTAGCTCGATGCTCGTGCTTAGACTAGTGATTATATAGAGCGTTTTTTTTATAAGCAATTTCTGCGATGGTGTTTGAAATTATCACGATTGATTCACGGTTGTTCTTACTATAGTTGAACCTATTCAATGTATTTATCAGCGATTGTCATGCCTGTTTAATTAGTAAACAACTATTGTCGATGTACGCATATTTGTGTAGGGTCAGATTCCAAACAATCGAACCGATATTTATGATATTTGAAATAGTGATTCTACTATTTATGCGGGTAAAACAAAAATCCTCATTCAGTATCGGAATACAATTGATACACCATGTAAAAGCGGATTCGCGGAAGGTACGTAGAGAAGCTAAGATTAAGCGGTCTTTATAAAAAGGTGTGTAACACAGACAATTAATAACTGTGTTTGATAGTATATGCCCGACAAAAGCCTAATGTATCTCTCGCGAACCGTTTAACTGTTAATTTTATGAGAAGTTAAACGCGCGATCAATGATATTACAGTGTACGGATGTGAATCATTTGGTACCATGCGCATTAATTTAAACTTATGTACTAACTCATTGTAAAATGTTAAGCCTTAAAATGTGTATCGTGCAATATTCATATGTGACATTATGTTTCCGCATGCATAATTATTCGTATAAGTTGTTAGATTAGGACTAATTAGTAAAAGTAAATACATAACATTGATTTAAAAAATAATATGTCCGTTTTAGTGACAGTTATGCCAACTTCAGATAATTAATTATTCTGAAAGACGGTTCGAATATCGATTGGGAAAGCTGTAGTATCGATTGGCCAATTACTGTAAGGAATGAAAAATCATTTTCTCTGCAAAAAGTAATTAAGAAATTCAGAAGAAAAGGAAATGGATATCTTTATACAATATCGACAGCATATTCGATTGTTATGGATGGGAATATTGTATTTCAAATCTTGCTTTTTTGTTCTCAATTGTGGTGTACATTTTAGAATTAAAGCCTTTGTAAGTATATATATAGAATGAATTCCTACAAATAGACATTGTCACATGTTTTACTTAATATATGCTGTTCATCACGACAATCTGCAACGTCTTTTCGTTCGATGTCCATACGCTGCTGGTGTTGGTGTTGGTGCTGGTTATTCAGTGAATTTATTTGTGTAATTTATTTTTGCGAGTATTTTTGAAATTATGATATTATTTTAAATAAAGTTTTATAAAAAGATGCAAATGATATGACGTTAAAAAAACATACGATCTATTGGTGCGTTGTGCATACATTAACGATAGCGCTCATGAATAAATATTTTGTGTAATATAAGAAAATGAAAATGTAATTACGCTTTTCAAATGAAAAATAAATATAACTTCTATTTCTACTTCTATTTATATATTTATAAGTATTATGAATTATGTTATCAAATATTACACGTATTTCGTATGCACATACATATCGGCGTATTCTAAATATAGCACTGTCTGCTTTCATTGTTTTAAACTATTGCAACTAGGTGCAGATGTACAGAACTTAGTATAGTACCCAAAGAGTAGCAGTATAAGTATTGCGTTTAATGCACCTAATAATTATAATAAACTGCAATTTTATGTTAAATAAAGCTTCATAAAGAGACACAAATGATATCACTATTAAACATACACTCTAACGGTGTGTAATGCAATCTACTTATGATAGTACTCATAAAGGGAGGCCTTGTTTAATATAAGTAAATAAGAAAGCATCGTCTCTGATATTTAAACACGGCGGGAGTTAATTATATTCTGGAGTGCAGAACATCGTCGGCTTTTTGTTAATCGTGGATCATTATTTCTCATCATATCATGCTCCATCGAGCTTCTGATCCAGACGAAAAACTTTCCTTATCCCTCTTTCTCTTTCTCTGTATCTCCCTCACAATTCGTATGTGCTAATACTGCGTTTACTTTAATCTCGGGCTCAGTGTGTTGTTCCTTTCTGATCTCTCGACTCTGTAATTTTCTGTGATTCTCGGCGTACATGTTGCCTCAGCTATAGCCGATATTCACACTAGCTTTTCCACGCATTCAATACGTAACACATATAACAATTTAATTAATAAAATACCTATGCATTTATAAATATGTACTTATATAATTTCATATAAAATTACGAGCTTTGATTCATAATAATCTAAACACATTTAGTAGCAACCGACCACCACTGAAAATATTATGCACATATATAATCAAACTAAGTAACGAAAAGTGTAGACAGCTTAAAACAAGACATAATCAGATTCCAGAGAATAATCATACAATTAACATATATTGTTATATATATAATACTTTATACTAATTTCAGACATGTGCAAACAGCAAATAAAACAACAAGATATTGATTTTCAAACAGAATATAGATAATAAATTTGGCGAGAACACGATTCGATATTGAATTAATTAGAATGATCATTTGGTTTTACCTGCATCTTTGGTAATAACACAGTTTGTCAAGTGTCTCTCTATCACTTCATTCTCACGGAATAGACATTGCTAGTTGTTCGTTGCTCAAGCGTTATTGTCAGTGATTGTGTTCAGTTGAGCTCAACTATTTGATTCCTCTTTGTCATACATTAATAGAAAACAATCGCCTCACTACCATAACTACATATAAGTTACTGTTTCTTCTTACGTGTGTTACGTTCAAATGCAATTCACGTGAACAGAATTTCCCTCTAAGATCTTCACATCTATGGAACACATTGGCACGACACTGCCCACTACAAACTTTGTTATCTCCAAATCATATATTAACAAACAATTTAGATTAACTGTCTTCATAATTGATAAAACTGTGTTCAATTAATTGATCTTTTTTAATCTATACACTATCGAAG
>OY744521.1:115410186-115460186 GCA_963556195.1 Sepiola atlantica
GTCTGTTTATGTTCTTTTACTGAAAGCAATCAACTCTAATAAGCATATTTAACTCTCAACACATTGTACGGGGTATAATTCTCAGGATAAGACCAGCTTACATATTATAAACTGGCTTTAGGGTCGAAGTTCTTGAGTATAATTAAACCTTCATTGACGGACTAATAATAGTATAGCAGGCAATGCGACGCAGTTCGTGATTCGTTCGCGAATCGCCAAGCTCGTCTCAAATTAAAGTTCGCACGAATGAACTGGCACTTGTAGAGCTCAGCAGAAAACTTTCCGTAAGTAGGGGATAGAAACAGACAGATTCCAAGAGAAAAAAGTTGGCGAGCGACGAAACAAAGATTGGAAACTTATTGAGAATTATTTTAATTCGACACCTCTAAGGGAGAAAGGCCAGAAGTAAAATTGAACGTTCCCCTACTAAGAATTATAACCAGTGAAATTCCCACACATACATTTCCTTCCAAATAAGATCAACATGAGATTTGTTTTTTTATTATTTCTGCACATCTGTGTTCAAATCAATCTTGGTTATGTTCACAGCGAGCTTTTCGTGTTTTTGTATTTCCGATAGAACCGAGCAATTATACAGGTTATAGTATGAGTTTCGTCTACACCCATCGTTATGAAGATCTATACATAACACCGTAAAGGGGTTTCCAATCTAGCCAGTTGAGACGCATGCGGCCCCTTGAGTAGCTGACCCCATTTTCACCCCCTTGACGTAGGATCTGATTCTAGACACCCAAAGACGTATCTGCAAGACGGAAAGAACCGTTAAACCACTTAAAATCATAGTTACGGGTATATGACTTTTTCTATAGGTTTTTATTTCATTCTTAATAACTTGTGTAATAACTGTTAACAAACACCCTTGTTACACAAAAAGTTAACCGTGTTTGGAACGATATGAATGAAACAATCGTTAGTATTTTTTTTCATACAGTTGACATTAAAGAAAATCGAAAAGCTTTGAAACGTTTCTACAAGTTATTTAGTTTTAATGAAAACCTTTAAACTGGCAATGCATTTTTGAGTCGCATCTCTTTACTTTTTCGTCGGTGGAGTGTCTCCTTTACAAACGTGTGTGGGTGTGTGTTTAAATGTGAATTAACCGTAATTCTACACCTTTAACCTATATGTAATATTTTATAACTTAGGCGATTTTCGCGTTATTGGTCACATGCGGGTTTGTATTTTACACTCTTGTATGTATGTTAACAAATCATTTACGTATATTAGCGTGTCTATTCACTATTATGTGTGGGTGGTATCTTTTAAGTATGACATTTACCTGTTACTTTTTTTATAGGTGTCCGCTGATTCATTGCAGTTCATCGATTAATCGTCTTCTTAGTGTAACGTGGTATTTATTTTCTGAGCGTCCAGTGGGTAGTAACTATTCCCTGTGAATGAACTCTTTCATACTCCCAAAAACGACAGCAGCCATACAAGGTCAGAGGTTTTATTCATCCTTTATTTTATATACGACCTGCAGCAGAGACTACCGTTTCCCAGATTAATTTATACGTAATTCTAAGTTTCTGACTTAGCTAATTTATAACATCTCACTGGGCGTTTGGAAAGATAAGGTGGAATTATTAACGTCCCATCGGAATGAACTTAAAGCTTCTAAGCACAAGAGCATGTTTTGGCTCGATCAACCCGGTTTTAAATCGATAGATTCACTGGGGAAAACCATCGCTTTCCCCAGTCACAGGTGTGACATAATAGCCCCTTTTTCTGTAACATATACGTATATAAACATATATATATATATTATATATATACACAAATATATAATATACGTATAAATATATATACACACATATATATATATATATATATATATATATACATATATGTAGGTATGTATATATATATATATAAATATATACACATGTATATATATAAATATATACATATACGTGTGTGTATATATATATATAAATGTAAATATATAAATGTATGTATATATATATATGTTAATGTATACATATACGGATATACACACATATATATTTATATACACATATGTTTATATATATTCCCATGTTTATATACAGAATCGTATATATCAACACATTCACATAAACACTAGTTTATTACTGAATACATTTTGCATTGAACAATTTAAATTTGAAATAAATTTGGACAATCATCACATATTTATCCCTCTTTTTTCTTCTATCTATCTCTCTCTCTCTCTCTCTCTCTCTCTCTATATATATATATATATATATATATATATATATATATATAATATAAGCAAGCGTTGTTGAACGTCACGGAACTTTCGCGTTTGTATATCTTCTTCGTGAGGTTCTCAAACCGTCAATCTATCCTTCTGGTTTCAGGTGGCAATCCGTATAGTACTTCTCTGATAGTTTTCAATTCTGCCATTTTCTCGAGCACTTTCGACTTTCGTACTCGTCTTCAGGATCAGGTTTTTTTTTTAATAAGATTACTTGCGTTTATGTTTTAAAGGTATATTTAAGGGCGAATGAAAGAGAGAAGAGGGGATGTTGTTAAGTTCATTTCATTCTATCGTTTGTCTGTTTGATTTTTATTGTTATAAAAATACATATATATATATATATATTAATATATATATATATATGTATATGTATTTATATATATATGTATTTATATATATATATATATATATATACACATATATATGTATATACATGTGTGTGTATATACTTGTATGTGTATTTAAATGTGCATGTATATATACGTATACTTATATATACGTAAACGTATATATTTATCTATATATATATACGTATATCTATATGTATATATATATATATATACGTGTATCTATATATACGTATATGTATATATATTTATATATATATATATATGTATATATATATACGTATATGTATATATATATATATGTGTGTGTATAGTATATGTATATATGTATATATAGTTATATATATATTTATGGATATATATTTGTATATGTATGTATTTATATTTACACACACACATATATATATATTTATATATATATACATATATGTATATATTATGTGTACATTCATATATATAGATATATTCATATGGTTATATATACATACATACATACATATACATACGTGTATACACATATAGGTATATATTTATAAATATATATATATATATATACATACATATATATACATATAAGTATATATGTATATATACATATATATATATATACATACATACGCATATATATATATGTGTATATACATATATATAAACACATATATATATATACACATATATATACATATCTATATACACTTCTATATACTATACAAACATATATATATATACATATATATCTATATATACATATATATATATGCATACATATATGTATATATATACATATATATATATATACATACACAAATATATATACGCATATATATATATGCATACATATATATGTATATATATATATATATATATATATATATATATGTACGTATATGTATATAAATATATGTATACATATATGTACGTATATGTATATAAATATGTATATATATATATATGTACGTATATGTATATAAATATCTGTATACATATATGTACGTATATGTATATAAATATATATATATATATATATATTATTATTATATAAAACTTTACTTAAAACTTAAGGATACTTTGCTTGAACTTTGAATACTAATAAAATTTGATTGACACCTTATTTTATTATTTTATTTTATATTATAATATTAATGCTTTATCCAGTATATTGAGCTTCAGTTTTTATCCGGATGTTTCACTAATTATAAGGTATTAGTTGACGCTTATATCTTGTGTTGGATTGCTTCATATATATATATATATATATATATATATATATATATATGTACGTATATGTATATAAATATATATATATATATATATATATGTACGTATATGTATATAAATATATATAATAATAATATATATATACATATATAAATTTATATATATATAGCTCAGACCCGAATGATTACATGCACGATGTCACAAATCTTATGAAACAATTTTTCAACAGCAAATGCCCCATCAAATACCTAAAAAGGCTTAACACACAACCACTAAATTTGATAGAATGTGTATTCTTAAGTACAAACAAAAAAAACAACCGCATACCTATGGTCTTAAGCCATAGCCAACGTGTGCACAAATTCACATGTTACCTTAAAAAATGTCAGACTACAAACTAATCCTACCATGAAGTCTATCTGTAAGTTCTCTCTATAAATGCAATCAGACAGCAACGCAATTTGGCAGCAAATCTTAACCGCTCATGCAAACACACACCGCAACACTGTTAACAAATATAACACACCAGATATGCCTTTCATCCGCACACATACACACCATACTCCTATTTAAGATACGTTACGCCAACTTCCACTCAGGATCGTGCAAGTTGCAGTTCCAACATTGTTTACTACATATATTGATCCATTTTTTAAAACGGAGGATATATTAGGGAGACAAACACGCGATTCGGATCTCGTTTTTGAAACAGTAAAACATCTATTCGACAAAAATGTGACTTTGCACTACTAGTTCAACTTACTTTACTATACAATAGAGAACAGTAAATTACGCCTGATAGACTATAATTTCCCTTAAACAAGTCAGTCAGCTGATTATTTACCGTGATACACGTTGCTTACACTTAGTTATTGTACGGGTAATTATGTGTCAACGGCTTTTAATCTGAATCTCGATTGGATGAGAAATAATATAAATCATATTTTTACAACTGTTATATATTTTGATGAAAAAAATATTATAAAGTTGACCAAAATTCACAAAAAATATTGTCATAAAGCGTAACTGACTTTGATTGATCGTACATCTACTTCGTACCATACTTTAAAAAATAGAGTAGATTATCAATTGATTCGATATTAGGGGGACGAACGATTACACATACGTAGATGTAGTTGGTAGCTTGAATGATTGTGATGGATACGACTTCAATCCTCTTTCAAGTGATCTCTATGCAGCTACACAAATTAGAATGGAAATCGTCTGAATGGGATAGGAAATATATTTTGCGTGTGTTATTAAGACATGAAATACTAACAATTGAACGAGACTCATGGATACTGGCTTATTCTCATATGCTATGCTGAATAGATGTATATGCCTTTTGTTGTTGATTCAAGTTGAGCCCCCACATACTGTTTAGAAACATAGCTCGGTGTAAGCTTATTAATACACAGTTTCCATTTGTTAGTGCGGCTAAAGCAGGGTCAGTTGCAGCTAGCTTCTAGGCGCGTCTAGTCTTCTTTTGCGAAACGGACTGAGTAATTTGTGGGTCACCAGTTATATACACTCCATTCCGTAGGAGTAGCTTGTTGAACCACACCATTTCAAGGATTCTATTGAGTATGCGCATAATTACAACACTTTGTCTTGAGTAATGGCCACAGAAAAAATGTTTTCGCATGACATAAAGTGAATCGAACCAACTCATATTCTAAAAGTCCTAAAATCGCACGCTATACTCCCGACAATATTTTACATTTTTTTTTAAATTTTCAATAATCTTCGTAGGCGTATGGACAAATAGCGAAACAGTGATCAACATAAAAAGTTTATAATAATTTTACTTTGTTTATGAAACATAAAAAGAACTTAATTTGTGTTTTTTGGGGACGAGAATATTATAGATCTTATATAATTAATTTTTATCGACACGGTTAATACTATATATATATATATATATATATATATATATATATATATATATATATATATATATATATATATATGTCTGTTTGTCCGGAATTAAATAATTTATTATATTCCCCAACTATTAATAACTCTAGGCTAGTAAATGTATTTATAGATTTTTGCTCCACAGAGTTGGAGTGATTGCTTTGGTTTATTTTTTATTTGTATATTTTAAAAGGGTAATGATAGTGAGATATATGATATTTAAAAGTGTATACCAGGAACTAAGGACGGTATATTTATTTGGTAATATGCGCGCATATTGAACTGGATATAAAACGTTAAAGAGTGTTTTTTATTTATTTGTAAATATTTTGTAATTTGTATGTATTTATTTTACATTTGCAATCCTGATTTCGGCTAAGTGCTTAAGTTAATGAACACGATGTTTGTTTGTTTACTTAAAAATACCAAAATGTGTTGAAATTTTTTCACAAAAAAACATAACTTTCACTAACGCTAACATGGTCATTATGACGCCCGTTCAGTCTTCAGAAAATATGGATACCTTCTGTATGGCTGAACATGTAATTGGAATTAACGGTTGCGAAAATCTAACCACACCTTTTTTGAGTCAGCACTGCTACAATCCAGTGGAAAGAAGTCCAGGACGACTGATAACAATACGGAGATACGCGGAGAGCACATATACGATCCGGTATTTCCTAATGGTCAGCCATTTATTACTGACCACGCTCAACATCGCTGAATGTCAGCATGGTTTTGCGCAAGGCGTGTAGCAATGCGAGACAATATGTAAAATATACTAGTTCTGGAAATAAAATATATTTTTCCATTACTTCTTAAATATTTATTTTAGAGAATTTTATGGAATGTTTTACATATGTACCTAGGATTCTACGCATGCCACATCTTACAGAATATAATTATCGCCCTTGATTTCTGAGAGTAGACATTTATTCTAGTAATGACTATCTGATATAAGGACTATAATAGTAATGATTAACTTTTACGACGCACGCAAATGAGAAACAAGGAATCGACAAATAGCAAACATATCCAATTAAAGGTGTAAACTGATTTGCTAGATGAGGTAGTATTTTTTGCTTATTCATTCATATCATTTTATTTGTTTATTTATTTGGCATGAATATCTTACAGTTAGTGGTGTGTATTCTAGATACATTTAAGTTACCTCAAAATAGAAACTAATGTTAAGTGTTGTAATGAAGGACATGTTTGGGTAGTTATTATTGTTGAGAGAATTAGTAAAATCAACGTTGCATATGTGTATCTGATCAATTAAAGGTGTTTAATTTTGCAGAAAATCAACCATGCGAATAAACACGAAATTATTTGGCTAAGAGAATAAAATACAATTGAGAGCACATCTTGTAACAGTAAGATGTATGTTATTATTGTTGAGAGAAATAGTAAAATCAACGTTGCATATGTGTATCTGATCAATTAAAGGTTTTTTTTTTGTTTTGCAGACAATCAACCATGCGAATAAACACGAAATTATTTGGCTAAGAGAATAAAATATGATTGAGGGCACATCTTATAACAGTAAGATGGATGTTATTATTTTTGAGAGAAATAGTAAAATCAACGTTGCATATGTGTATCTGATCAATTAAAAGTGTTTAATTTTGCAGAAAATCAACCATGCGAATGAACACGAACTTATTTTGCTAAGAGAATAAAATATCATTTAGGGCATATCTTGTTACAGTAAGATGTATGTTATTAATAAATGAATAAGAATAAATGAAAAACAATATTAATAATCAAATAAACTTTGGATTGTTTTTATGATTTGGACTAATGTTCATCATTTTTGGATGTTATTTTCACAATAGTTCGACCAATCTCACTTCTGATCTTCTTAACATGTCTCTTATCGGACTTGGGAATCGTTATGTCGAACATGGGAATCTGTACGGAACCGAGTTTGACATTAGGATTCGCAAATTCTATAAGATGCATCTGAAGACGGTCAGCCGTTACATCGGTCGAATTGTGAGAATAACACCCAATATGAGAACAGTAGTCCGAATAATCCAAATAATACAAATTAGTAATCCTCATTGCGAAACACAAATTAACTTAATTCTGCGTTGTATTAGCTCTTGATTACTTGTGAATATGGCCATGCAATGTTGAAGATCAAACATAGCTTTATCATATGTTAAAGGCGAATACTTACGAAAACTTTAATACGAATGTATAGATTGGTGAATCTTTATTAAATTTTATGTCAGCGGAAATATGCGCACCGTCCCGAGAAGATATTCAAAAAGAAAATCTAATAAAGTGAAGGGAACGATTCAAAACCAAACAGACCTCTCTAATAAAGTGAAGGGAACGATTCAAAACCAAACAGACCTCGACCTTTTCTCTTCAGCGCACAAAAGCTTCCCAGTGCTGTCAGCTGCAGACTTATTATTGACTCTGCAACGCTGTGTAATCTTTTGACAAAAATATTACACCCAATTCTTTCCAGTTTTATATGTTCCTACTGCGCTAGCGTCACGTCTTCATCCCTTGTCGCTTCGCTTTACTAAGTCCGCCTTCTTGAACTGTCTAAAATCGGTACACATACAGTTCGGATATCTTATGTCTGTCTGGGTGCACTCCAACTAAATACCGGCCAAATACGGGACCCTGAAGACCTCGTCTTAACATAGCGAAGATAAAAAGAAGGCTGACGATGGGTGAGGGAATGACGGTGGTCATCAGCTGAAGCTATTGTTGTTTCCCACTTTGTACATATACCGTCTGTTAAGTTGATTCTGGGGTTCCTTTGTTTCCACTTTTGGCGTCGAGTCTAAAATTCGCTCGGCTTTTACAATCGCATTTATTTTCTTCTTCATTCCGATTCATTTAATGTAACCCATCCCTTCTATTGTAAGAAAATGGCATCATTCTGTGTAGCCGAGAATAAAAACAACTATGTTCTTATGGTCCTCTGTTTCTCTTTCATACTCTTTTTTACTTATTCTTTATCTTCAGTGGTTTCCCTCTCTCCATCCTTTGATTTTCATTCGGATTTCTTTTGTTGTTGTTTGTTCTTTGTGCGTTTTGCTTTCTCTCTGTCTCATCTTGTTAAATCTTTCTACGTATATTTCAAATATGACTGCATTTAAAATACTTACTTCGCTGAGAAAATGTTATTAAAAGAAAATATTTACATCGCACAATATGAATAAATTTAATTTAGTTCAATATCGTTTTCAATTCATCGCGTATTTTACACATCAATACAGGCACAAACATATATATATATATATATATATATATATATATATATATATATATATAGTGAAAGTTAATAGATGTGTAAGAAATTTTAGTACGAGAGCTCAATGTATAAAACAAAACAAGAATAGAATATAGAAAGAAAAATATCATCTACCCATTTCAGCTGTCAGCATTTATAATGATTGCCGACTTCTTTGTCTCCTTAAACTGCTGATGGGGCAGTCACATATTGGAAATGAAGGGAAAAAGAAATATTTATTAGCCAAAAAAGATATATAGTAGGCAAAGAGAGGGGGATAAAGAATCATGAAAAAAGAAGCTGGAACAAAATATAATTCAAAATCTAACATTACGATACGTCCATGGAACCCTCGTAATCATGATTTTATGCATATGTTCACATGAAGCCTCCTCCCGCCGCGCGACCAGATAGTTAAAAATAAAAGCAAAACAATCTAAGAAATGAAAAAGAAAGAAGAAACAAACAGCTGAAAATAAAGTGACACAGACGAAAGTCTAGAAGAGGAAAGAAAAAACATCTAACTGATTGATTAATATATTTGTATCAGTTTTAGACAACTTGGTTTGATCTTTTTAACCATTTAAGCGTTAAAATAGTATTGATGTCAAAATCAGATTATAAAATAGTAATAATAATAATCACAATAACACCAATAATAA
Organism: Sepiola atlantica; assembly: GCA_963556195.1. Lineage (NCBI taxonomy): Eukaryota > Metazoa > Mollusca > Cephalopoda > Sepiida > Sepiolidae > Sepiola > Sepiola atlantica. The sequence goes on from OY744521.1 coordinate 115,419,853, forward strand.
TATTAATGATAAGATTAATAACAATAATAACAAATTTAATACTAATAATTTTAATAATAATTATAATGCAACTTATAGTTATAACAATATCAATAGTGATAACACTAAGCATAACATTAACAAGATAATCATAATAAAAACAATGATAATATGCATATTGGTATTAATAATAATGATAATACTAATAATATATTATATAAAAATAACACTTTTTCATAGTTAATAATGGGTAATAATAATTATAATAGTATCAGCCATAAACTTTATAATAATATTATTAATAGTAATAATGTTCAAATGTTTATCTTACATATTCAAATTAAAATTAATAGAATATATAATAAGATACAGTCAAATATGTAGAGAAATTAGAAGTAATGATTCATAAAAGTTTTTAAAAAAATCAAATATGCTATAATATATAAGAAAAGCAATAATAAGTAAAAAATAAAAATAAATAAAAAATTTAAAAAACTTCAAGAAAAAGAAGATAGAGAAAAGAAGAAGTAATGGAGGTATACAGGGAAATGGTACCGTAATTCCAAAATATTAAAGACTATCCATTCTAATTCAAAACAAATATTAGTAAATATAAAAATAAATTAATTCTAACCTGAGATACACACAAACATACCGAAATGTAAGTAGATTCCCAATTCAGGATGACTGTAAATCGTTAATTAAGAGTTACTGATATTTTTTTAATTTAAATGTGTGTTTGCATTTAGCTATCTGTTCATGTCTTCTATTTAAAAGATTGTTGTGTTCGTATCTAAGAATCCGTATTTTTATCTTCTAAGCACAAATTACATCAACATATAAATGCTCTAGGCGTACTGGAATTACAAAAAAAAAATTCCAAGAGACCACGGTCGTAAGAGTGTCGTTGTTCAGTGACCACCACAATTTAGCCAACTCCGGTATATTCATACTGCTGGGTTCACAATATAGTGCGTATGGTTAGAAAATTGACGTTTCCAGTTACCCGCATATATGCCGATGTAATTTTTATTGCCCATGGTATTTTTTCCGGAGGAATAGTGGCTTTGAAAAACACGAACTTCACTTAAAAATTACCATCTAGTGAGTATTTTCCTTTTACTTGACAATTACAGTTATTTGGTTTTATATTAGTACTATGAAGTTCATTTGATATGTTATGCATTGATTGTACTATCCATGTTCTTTGTACAGGAATAACTAATTTTGACCGTGTTTCTATTAAATATCTTACTTAAAGGAGTATTTGTGTTAAAATGCTTATCTATTAAATTTAAGAAGGACTTGCCTATATTAATGTTTGATATATGACAGTATGGTCGATGGAACCAAATTGTTTTGCGGCCTCTATTCCTGGATATGTTTTTTTTTATTTTTATGCTCGATATATTCTAATGGTTTTGTGTAATCACTAATCTGTAATACTCTATTAAAACTCTGCTTATTTGCCAAATAATGTATTTATTTTCTGAGAGTGTGTTAATTCTAGTATTAATTGTTTTAGGTATTTGTTTTATAATTCACTTAGGGTTGTTAGATCTAGTGTTCATGTAAATTGGAATGTGATTATCTTTAATAACAGGTCTAACGATTCCTTTTTTTAAGGTTAACATTATATTTAAATAGTTGAATTCATTGCAATAAGGGGTTATCTCTATTCTTAGTTGGAAATGTTTAAATGCTCTCTTTTTTTTTTGGAGGATAGATACGAAAGGGCCACTACTATTGGGAGAAAAATAGTTCTTCGCCCCTATATAACCTTACTAAATTAGGATCTGCAATTATACTAATAGTGTATGTTTTATAAATGTTCATCAGATCAGAAGGTTGTGCCGAAACAAGGGCCCCATCGGGACACCCAATTCACTATTGTTCTGCTTAATCCAAGTCTCATTATCACTTACCAGAATGGATTTCCGGCAAGACATGATCAGTCTAACTTATTTGCTGGATATATCCACGGTTTTCCGGGCATAGTTAATGCTGTTGATTACCAATTCCTTAGATATTAAAGAGTAACAATCCATGATATCGAATTGGATAGTATCCGACGAATCCTTCGAAAGGTTAAAATGTGTAGATCTCAAAGCAACACTTATTACATTGTGGAGAATTTCCATAAAAACCTGGCTAATTTGGTAAAGTTTATTAATCTCAATTGTTTGTTATTCTGGAAGTTCTTTTTGTGGTCCTTAATTAAAATATATGCAATTGTTTATCTATTTTCTTACTCTATCTTAAATATTCAATTTACTTGCGACATTTATGAAAGGGAATCTACGATTAACGATGACACCATGGAATATATTAAAATATTAAATAAACGAATTAACATTCAACTTCCATTTTCGTACTGTGAGTTTTGGGCGATGTTGGAAGCAAGATAAATCAAATGTTCGTGTGTTGTTATTCTGATTGTTAAAATAATGTATGGCTAATATTTTCTGGAAACATGCACCTATTCAAACCTTCAATGTCGTGTTAAAAGAGCTTATATATATATATATATATATATATATATATATATATATATATATATATTATATCGACAGAAAGCGGTTAGCTTGTCTATGACTAATCGGCTTAGCTATACGTAACGTGTGTATCCAGTGAGAGAAAGGTTCAAAACCTGAACGGTATATTTCCTGTAACTGTGTAAACTATAAAGAAAAAGTCAATTTATATATCAGCTGGAATCCATCCTCTTTAAAAATCGACACACTTAGCACAGATGCAATACAATCCATGATATATACTGTTGTTATTCATCGCCGAATGCAGTTCAAGTGATCGGCACTGATCATAACGTTTCGGCCGATGTAACCTCCGAACTTTCTCAGATGCAACTTTTCGACAACGTCTACTTCGTAAAAACTAATCAATAACTGTCCTGTTTATTTCAATCAAATTGTATACTAATGAGTTACCGATTATCAATACCTTCATGCCACTCGATGATAAGAGGACGTCTGCATAAAAGCCAAATGAACTGAAAGGGAACACCGTGATAATGTGTAACGATGGTTTAAACTGGGCAGAATTTTTTATAAGATGACGCTACAACAAGGACATGTTTACATTGAGCTTTATTACAACACTGTCGTAGTCATCTTGTAAGCAGGCCCGCGGTATCGTGTTCTCCATACGGTGAGTTCTAAAAAGGACAATTTGCTGATGGAAGCTGCGTTTAGTTTTACTTACACAAAAAAAACGGTTATTCTTTATACTTATTATATCTAGGCGAGTTTATTTTGAATGTTTTGCATATGAATGTAGATTGGAGCTCAGTTGAACACCTACCATTAAACTTACGATACAGCAGAGAAGACTAGCAATCTCTCGTCTGAAAGAAGTGGCTTCAGGAGGGAGAAGACAAAAAGTTGAGTTCGCACTCTGTTAACGCAGGGAAGGTTATTCTGAGGGGCACCTTCTCACATCTGTAAACAGTACTCCATTTTAGGGCGTAGTAGAGTCTTACACAGTAGAGTATTGCGCAAGGTGTAACATCCTTTTTGGAGTGCTAGACTGATCTAATCATTTTTACAGTGTCCTTATCAATTAATTTAATGTCATTGTTCCATTTCAAGTCTGAAGTGAGGGACAGTAATGGAAGTTTGTTTAAGCAGATATCTTCATGCAGGGGAGGCACATTTATTTTAATTGGGTAAAGTGAGGATATGAGCGTTGGAGAAGCTTGGTTTTAGATGTAGTAAAAGCTACCAGCTACTCTTTCCCCATTGCACCACTTCTCCAGTACTGCAAATTGAGACGCAGACAGATATTGATCAGTAATGCTCTTCGAAGCGTTGTCATAGTTTGTTGGGTCGTCCGTATCATTGTTGACAAATGATCTTAGAATAGAATTGTAAATATCATTGATGAATATCAGGAAGAAGGTTTTGTCCATAATGGATATTTGAGGCATGCCGCCATTGATACTATGTAATTCAAACTTCTGCAAATCCACTACTGTTTTAATGAGCCTCTCAGGGGTGAAGGATGTGATTATTGAGATTACATTTCCATGGTATTCCATAGCAAACAAGCGTTGCAGTATAATATTATGCAAAATCCTATGCAATTACTTAAAATAGTTCAAGAGGTATTTCTCTAAAAGCGAAGATGCAATCTTTAGATTCACTGATCCTGTGTTATATGCCATTCAGGAAATAAGTAGTATATATTGCAGGAAGATATACACATTTTAAATTTTGAGTAAATTGTTTCTACTGACGTGATTAGCAACTTTTTGATTCATCAAAGAATCTAGCAAGTTGCTCATGATGCACAGTAAGCTGATTAACCATGTACTGAGATGCAGTTAAGATATCTAGTAGTATAACGTCTGTTGAAGTAGATATACACTAATGAGACTTAACTGTGTTACGGGATTAGTTGGCTTCAGGTCCATCTATAGAAATTCGCGCCGAGATTTTTTTTCTGTAAAAAGTCTACTTCGAAATTTGTAATAATAGATATCGACAAGAAAGTCTGGATATGGAAGCAGCCTTGTTGATTTTCAAAACGTTTCACACCCACACACACACATATATATATATATATATATATATATATATATATATATGTTTTAATATCTATCCATATATATATATATATATACATATATATCAATATATATATGTGTATATATCAATTTATATATCTATATCCGTATAAATATATATATATATATATACATGCATTTGTAGAAAAAGTTGTATCGATATATATATAAATATATGTATAAATATATATATATATATATGTATATGTATATATACATATGTACATGTGTGTATGTATATATGTGTATATACATATGTTCATATGTATACGCATATATATATATATGTGTATATATGTTTATATGTATATGGATATATATGTATACATGTACGCATATTTGTATATATATATGTATATACCTATATATGTACATATATGTATATATATATATTCATAAATCTATATCGGTATGAAATATATATATATACATATATATATATGCATATGTCTATATAGCTTTATCTCTCTATATATATATGTATTTATATATGCATACATATATATATGTGTGTATATATATATGGGTATATGTATATGTGTGTATATATACGTATATATATATGTATACATATGTTTGTGTGTGTATATGTATATATAAGTATAAATGTAAGTATACATGTAAGTATACATGTATGTATATATATATATATATGTATATATACATACACATATATATGTATATGTGTATTTGTATACAAATATATATGTGTGTATATGTAAAGAAATATATGTATGCAAATATATATATATATTAATATGTACATGTGTTTACATGTATATGTATATATATATGTAGATATATATATACATGTGTTTATATGTAGATATATATGTACATGTGTGTGTATAGGTATATATATATATATATATGAATATATATGTATATATATATATATACATGTGTGTGTATAAGTATATGTATATATATATATATATTTGTGCATATATATGGATATATAGATGTATGTATATATATATATATATATATACATATATATGTGTATATATGTATACATATATATGTTTATATATGTGCAACATGTATACATATAGATGGGTATATATGCATATGTATGTATATGTATGTATTAGTATATATATATATATATATATATATATGTATATGTATATATGTATATATATATATATATGTAATATATGTATGAATATATATATTATTATATGTGTATATATATAGGTATAAGTATATGTATATATGTGTATGTTTAGGTAGATGTGTATAACTATATATATATATAAATGGGTATATGTATCTAGATATGTGTATATGTACATATATATGCATATGTATATATATATATATATATGTGTATATATATATATATATGTGTATATGTATATATACATGTATATATAAGTGTATATATATATATGTATATATTTAAATTTATGTATGTATATGTATATATATATGTATATGTATACATATATATATATATATATATGTCTGTGTGTATCTCTCTCTATATATATATATATGTGTGTATATATGTATATATATATATGTGTGTATATATATGTCTGTAGTATATATATGTGTATATATATGTGTATGTATAAGTATATACAATTATATATATATGTATATATATATATATATATATATATATATATATTTATATATATATGTATTTAAATATATATTTATGTATAGATATTTATATACATAAATATGTATATTTATATATGAATATGAATATATATGGATGTATAGGTATGTATATATATATATATATGCATATATATGTATATATATGCATATAAATATATATGTGTGTATATATATGCATATAAATATATATATACATATATATATAGATATATATACATATATATATACATATATATATATACATATATATACATATATATACATATATATACATATATATACACATATATATACATATATATATACATATATATATATAAATATATATATATATATATATAAATATATATATATATATATATATATATATATATATATATATTTCTGTATATCAATACGATAGCGGGTGTGTTCGTTTTTCACACTTCTGGCAAAGCTCTGCGCATGCCTGCCACACCTAGATTTTGGAAAACATTCAACTCGCGTAATATTCGAAGCATATTCATGAAACTTACTTTGGCGCAACGGTTAGCGACGTAGCATTTTTTTACTTCGGCTCCATCGGTTTATAGTTCGATCCTAACTCACCTCTAAGACTTTTTTTCTACATTTCGAAGGGAAGGGGAAGAGAGATAGTTAGGGGACGACCGGGAAGATGCATATTAATACAATAGCGTCTTTGATTTTGTGTGTTCATGCTTACATCGAAAGCAACGGATTTCCAAATCTTTGAATGCTACTTATGAATTGGCTTGGCTTTTCGGCTAATATCAAAGTGTAGTATGTGTTGCGTTTGATACTGCACTCCATAGACTGGTGTTGTTTGGCCTTCGAGGCTTGATTTACTCCTGTCCATGGGGCTGTCCTGTGCAGTTCTAGGAGGTCCATTCTCCCAGACTTCGCCTCTCTTCTTTGTAGAGGAGTAAGTGTATTGCTTACTACCTGGGACGCCCTTACCGGGAAATGCCAACGGGGCTACCCAGGCAATTTTTAATGGTTAGAATGCTCACCTTCTCGAGCGCTAGATGTTCAAACCCCACTATCCTGACCCGACCTTGGGTCACATCTTACTTGTGGGAGTAAGATAAAACTGACCTTGTGCCTAACTCCTGGAGAGGAGTAAATACATATTCATGAATTGGAGCCAAATTTAATTAAATCGAAAACATTTACAAAGTTAGGTTTAGTCGTCGAAATATTACCATCACTAGAAATATTGTATATAAAGAAGCTTTGTAAATTGTTTCATGTATTGTTCATTTAAAAAAAATAAAATTACAAGTCGAAATTCTATCATATTTTCTTCAAACATGTATAGGTTAGGAACAAGCTAATTCGCATTAAAAACATCATTTCGTGTAATTTACACGGCTCCCGCTAGTATACATATATATATATATATATATATATATATATATATATATATATATATATATATATATATATATATATATATATAGTCTTGGAAGTTTCTCAAACATTAAAACTATATTTAAAAAAAACAGAAAAAAACAACCCCAAGTCCCAAGTCGTTCAGTGGAAAATTACTCATGTAAGTCAATTAAACTTTTTCAGTTATTATACTAGTTTGCTTCTAACATTATTTAAGGGAAAAGCAGTTGTTTACCATGAAAAACTGTTTCGGGAATTCAATATATATATATATATATATATATATATATATATATATATATATATATATATATATATATATATATATACAGGGTGGGAAAAAATAAGAGTCCTATTTTTAAAAATTCATAACTTTTTTATTTATTGATTTTTTTTTTTTTTTTAGAATAAGTAAAGGACCCCTTCCGAAGCAAGCATGAGCCGTATTAGCCCTAAGGAACGTACTCTCATTTAGAAAACATTATTTTTGCTTAAAAAACTCAAAACAGTGTAAAAAACAATACTTTAGTTTTTGTAAGTTTTAAGAAGTGTTTTTCGGCTAAAATTTGTTTTGTTTATTTCAAAAAATCTCGGAAGGGTCAGTCTACACACACATAAAGTTTGGTGAGTTTAACTTTTATTTTGTGGAAGTTATTCAAATTTAAGTTATTCAAATTTAAAGCTAGGACCCTTATTTTGGCCCACCCTGTATATGCAGGGTGGCGCAAAAGTCACGCATTAGTTTGAATCAGTAACAACTTTAACATTTAATCAAATTTTCTCCTTATTTTTCAGAATATTACAGATATAAATATAAATATAGTTCCGAACAACGAACCAAAATTATTAAACTTTGCTTCGGAAACCATCGTTCAATAACCTTAACCCAAAGAGTCGGACCACAATTGATCGTCTTGTGGCCCGGTTTCAGCAGCAGGGTTCAGTCAGTGATCTTCCACGATCTGGCACACCACGTTAAGTACGGACAGCGGAAGATGTAGCACTCGTTGAGGATAGCATTGCTGAAAATCCAGACACCTAAACTCGAAGACGAGACACCCAGATTAGAATGTCCAGAAGGTCACTTCAAAGAACTAGAGCCAGTTATTCTAAGGAGTGTAATGGAAAATGCCCTAGTTAGAGCCCGTCTTTGTGAGGCCGAAAATGGTGGTTATTTAAAGGATATTATTTTAAAAAACTACTGCAACAAGATTACCAAGTAAATGTATTATTTATCAGAAAAGCCTAGTAAATTACTTTAAATGTTATAGTTTCTATCACCTAAAAAAAAACAAATGCGCGACTTTTGCGCCACCCTGTATATATATATACACCTAAGACAACACTATGTTAAAGACTCCTAAAAAGCATACTAAATTTATTTTCATAGGCACACACAATTACAGGTAGTGTGTTGAGTAAAAACGATAGTTTTTCGAAGTTTAATGTTTTATTGTTACTGCAGGCAATAACTGAAAATAACATAGGACTTAACTCTTTTACTATTCATTGCTGTTGGAATAGAAACATTCCCTTACTTGTCTAGTTAAAAAGCGTTATAAGTACCCGAGCACGACTTAAGATTCTGAAGTTCGACTAAAAGTTTTCTAAATCGTAAAAAAATCTCTTGAATATGATCTGACATTTACGTTGTCGAAACGTCCTGAATATAAAAACTAAGAAGAAAAGATACATTCAGATAATTAAAAATATTAAATCTCGTCTCAAACCATTCGAATTGTGTATTTCTTCTCATTAAAACATCATACTTTACGATGCTATCATGCAAAGTATAAAAGATAAATGTTCTTCTCTTCACAAATCTATAATATCAACTCATATTGACACATTTTCTCTCCATCGCCGTAAAAATTCAACAACTGTCAAGGATAAATGCTCCTTTGATATATGTTTTCAAATCGGCATTTTGACCCGAAACTGTAAACTATATCTTTTGATCCGCTTCTCCCGCTCAGTGGGAAATACGTTCTCTAGCGTATTTTATGAAATTACTTCAAGCTACACAGACAAAATATATTCATAAGTAAATACAAGTTAGTTATTGCTGTAAAAGCTTGATTATATATTGCAAAATGTGTTTATATATGTGCACATCATTTGCTATTCACCATAAATTAAAATGTGGTAAGCAAAAGAGAAACAATATAAAAACTGCCATTAGACTATTTCGAGTGAATGGACTTTCAAAACATGAAAAATATAATTTGTATCTGACCTTTCCTTAACTGTGAAGAAAAGTAAATAGGGACAGTTTGTACTAAATACAATATGTACAAAGTATTTTTATATGGGTTAATAAGTGTGTCATGTACTTAAGAAGACACAATCTATCAATTCTAGTGATTGTGTTTATAGCTTTTTAAGGTATTTGATGGGGCTTTTGCTATTGAAGTATCATAAGTGAATTTCTCTCATACTCTCTTCCACTTCTGGTACAAGGGGATATATTTGCGGCTGATTAAATTAAACAACCATGGTGTTTAGTTGTAACTAGATCATCAGTGATGCTCAGTACTTTATTCTCATGGACGGATATGCAGTTACTTCCAAGGTTTATTGTGAGAAAATGATGAATGGTGACTTTCTATTTCAGCTACATCACGCAGCTTATTCTCCAGAGACGCTCAGGAAAATAGCGCTAAGATTTCTGGAGGAAAAACACGAATAATCAGACGCAGACATTCCAAGGCATGGTTTTAAATAAATGGTTCGGGGACACCCATTGAACTGATATAAAATAATTAAGGGCACGGAGATAATACCACATATGTAACATTTGGTGTCTTTCTGTAGTGTTGTTTTGGGTGTACTAATTTACCACTGAACAGATACACAAATATACACTAATAATCAATTTTAAAAATATTGAAACAATTGTTGATAAAATGGCTTAATTCTTTATTTGGATACATTTTATGCTCATTAAGACATCATGTATATTTTTGTAAGGAAAACCACCTTATTTTTTTGATTAATTGTTAGAAGATAACCATTATTGATGTACTGAGTAATCTAGTAATTTATACTTTACTTTTATCTGACGAACGACACTGGTTTTAAATCTTTATTACAAGTGTTTTTTTCACTGAGAATCTCTGTTCGCATTCGATCGTTTTTCATAGGCGTTGCTTTTTGTAATAAAAAAAACAACCTTCCAATTTTAGATTACTAATTTGGTTCAGTTGTCCACTCAATCACAATTGTCTTTTGATTTCTGTTTTTTTCTTTTGCCCGATTCTTAAGGATTTGTCTGTCAATAATATTTTATTTTTTTAATTTTCTGCATGCCTCTTCGCGTCTTTGTGGCCAGGTCAGTTCTATTCACACATTTTTCGCATTGCAATATTTGCCAGCCATTGCAGAAAGCTAATTTAAAAAAAAACGCCCGACTAAACAAAACTGTGTTGTAAACCATGCAGTTCTTAATCACAAAAATAGGTTATACCTCTATGATCTGTAACACACAATTAAGTTTTTTTTAAATATGAAATAACAATATTTACTATTTTATATTAACTTTCAATATCGTCATGTGAAAAATACAATGAGTTCGATATTTAAAACAGTTTACTTTTTCTTGATAAAAGGTGAGTAGATTTATAACATTCTCCCCTATTTTGATCGATGGATATCGTCGCAATGCTGTGTATTTCGTGCTAATAAATGACTACGAACAGTATATGTTTTTTGGAAATATTAACCTGTAAAGTAATACTCACCGTTTTTTTGCATAGCAATTTCGTAGGAAAATTATTATTTACTTTTACCTTGTTGTTACTTAAATATAAGACGGAAACATCATGTCACACTGATAATATTTAAATTCTTACGACCTATGTTTTCACGTGTTATGTTTTCGAAGTTGACTTTTTTTAATCGATATGACGTTTTTCCATATACCAACAATTTCACAGGAAAACACTTTACAGTTTTCCATCGTATTCGTCGGCTATTTACTCAGTAGATGTTCCCACACGAGGTATAGTAAGTGATTATTCACTAGAAATAACTAATGGAGTTACCAGGAGTATTAGAATAAGAAATCACACCATATTTTCAGCATGTTCGGCCTCTTTAGATACCAATGGAAACTCAATGTTCGTTATCGCAACATTCGTTTACCATTGAGTTCACGCGGATATTCTCCGTTAGCTTTCTCTGGAATTTAAGTGGCAATCAGCTTCTCCAATATTCCAGTATTCTCCCAGTGGAAGTCAGGATAATACCCTGCTATTTTCATCATTCTTGACATTTTACTATAGTAGCAACAAAGGCTGGCTGGCTCGTCGTCGTCATCATCATCATGATTATTATTATTATTATTATTACTAACAAATATATGCTCCCTCCGTTCGCATATTTTTGCTAGGCTGCCGCGTTAGAAATAAATGCCTACGCGTAAACCTATGGTGTCCCAGTCATATTTCTTGGGTGGTTAGACATTGATTTTCTTTGTTTTTGACCAATAATCTTTTTAGGTGAAAATAAAGAAAAAAAGAAATTCGACCCTACCCCGATTTTTGTTTTACTATCCCCTATAAATAGAAATAGTTTTACTTTATAAAGAAAGAAAACATTTTTTGCACCCCCCTCATTTTTTTAAATTTTACCCTCCCCCATACATACAAATATATTTAGTTAAGAAAAGAAAAAAAAATTGTGACCGCCTTCTCCCAATGTTTTTTTTTTATCCTCCTCCCATATATATAAATACTTTTAATTAAAAATGAAAAAAATAGAAAACTTAACCCTAACTCTAACCCCCACGTTGAACTTGACCCTAACCCTAAAAACCGGCCCAAAGTTAGCGCGGGTCCTAAAATGAAAAAAGCACCAAAAAATCAAATACAGTAAACACTGTGTGTGTTTGTTTGTTTAATGACCTTGTTTTAATTAAACAATTTGATTCTGAAATCCGTTGTACAGTTTTCCAGTACAATCTGTTAGTTTTTTTGTTGACAGTAAAAAATGAAAATCATATCTTTTTTTTAGTAAATAAAACATGGAATCATAAATTCAGGTAAGATCGTGAAAAAATGATGGTATTGGACATGAAGGTATTAAGAAATCAAATACGGAGGGAGGTCGTTTCAATGGATTAACGCTGTTTAATCAGTAGGGTGTTAAATGAAATAACTACGTAACTGAGTAATTTGCAAATCAATTATTATTTTAATTAAACAATCTGATTCAATAAATTTGTGTTCTAAAACATAATAGCTAATAAGATTAAGAAAACAACATCAGAACGTTTTAAATTAACACGGTTAAATGCCAACGTTTTGTTTACATTTGAAATTACGGCCGTCTTTCGCCGTATTACTTTGACGGAGGGAGGTCGTTTCAATGGAGTAACGCTGTTTAATCAGTTGGGCGTAGATGAAATAACTACGTAACTCATTAATTTTTAAAGCAATTATTATTTTAATAAAACAATTTGATTAATAATTATAATTTATAAGTAAGATTATTAGCGTGCAAAATTGCGTAAATACAGGTGGAAATCTGAAGAAAACAATCATGAGTGTATATTTGCGAATACTAATTTATTATAAGTTCAAATGCAATTGATTATGTAAATTGAGAAACGCGCATAGTGTGTGCGGCGGTTTTTTTTTCATAGTAAAGCTGGCGGACTTAGCAAAAGGTCATACTACTCTGATAGAGTTTCGGCTTCAGACAGACAGAAAGACAGACACACACACATATACATAAACTCCATGATTAATAGATTATTATTATTGTTATTGTTATTATTATTATTATTATTATTATTATTATCGTTTTCACACAAGTTATCGTAAGCGATTGCTCACCGACAACAACCAGTGGTGTTTCCTGGAGTCTAAGTGAAAACAAGCCTCCACAGAGTTCCAGTATTATCCACCTATTTACGATCAGCAAGGCAAATGGCCTTACGGCATCGTCAAAGCCGCCTACCATTGCTTTCTTGTTAGGGTTTTGGTTGTAATAAGCCTCCCCAATGCTACAGCATTCTCCGCACTTTTCCAGTGGAAGTCTGGTTAGTGCCGTCCCTACTCATGCTTCCTATATTCATATCTACGACTATTTTGTGGGGTGGAAGCTGAAGCCAGTGCCATTTTATTTTTTTCGAAGAGGGAGGCATATTATGATGTTTCTTGTCGTTTATTTTCCTTGGTTAGTGCCGTTGTGTTATTCCTGTGATTTTCTTTTCTTCCTGTTTTAACATCCATGTAACTGGTTACTATTCGTGACTCATGCAGGGTGGTTTCCACATTCGAGGAGTTTACTTAGGATCGCAACTGTTTTGATCATGTCCGTTGTTTGTATAGTCTCCATGAACCTTTTGATTCGAATTTCTATCAGTCTTTTCTCCAGTTTTTTTACAACTGTTCTTAGTTCTCCTACAATTATAGGTATCATATTGACTTTCTTAATTCTTTACGTTCCTTTAAATTTTCTGGCAAGTTCTGTGTATCAGGTTCGTTTTTCCGTCTCTTGATCTTCACTGGGTCTGCTGAACCACGAAGTTTACCATTTGTCAGGATGTTTCCTTCTTGTCGATTATGATAGCATCCGGTATCCCTGCTTGTATGAGTTAATGTGTGTGTGCATCGATACCTCAGAGGAGTTTGTGTTCTTAGTTTTCAAGTACTGTCTCTCTTGAACGGTCTGCGTGTTCGAAATGCGATCATTGACATCATTCCTAGTGTAGCTTTCCCCCACGCAGTCGTGTTTGTTCTTGTATTTTTTAGCTAGTTTGCTGTATTTACTTAGTATATCATTTACTGTTTCGTCTCTTTGTCCATACATTCTGAATTAGCTGTTTTCTGAGGTTTTATCTATTTTAGCTTTAATCTAGTTTTTTCTAATCGCATTGTACTATGCAACCGTCATTAAACATTCTGTTTATCTGTTCAAGTGTCCTTTTCTTAACCATGCCAAACTATTTTTTAAAGTTTCTTGTGTTGTAAGTTTTATTAAGCGTCCATGTAGTTGTTTTTCTTCCACTTTTCTTTTCTTGTCTTTTTGTGTCTGGTTTTGCTGTATCCCGAGTCGTTCGTTTGGTTTGTATATCTTGCTACGGTAATTAGCCTTGCCCTGTTTTAAGTTATGTATTTTTCTAGCTTTTTTTTGCGGGTCCAACACCGTCTTCTATAATTATCAGTACTCTTTCCTATTCATTTCTTTTCATGTAGACTCTGCATTATCGTATTTTGGGTGTAGTGTGTTGTGCATGGTCATTGATTTTCTGGGCCGCTGGGCAAGGTGCCTGAGTTCTTCTTTAGTCCAACCTATGAATGGTCCAGCGTATGTTATAAGTGACACTGTCTAGATATGTATTCTTTTACTAAATTTCTACTATATAATGTTGCTATTATTATTATTATTATTATTATTATTATTATTATTATTATTATTAATAATAATAATAATAATAATAATAAATATTTATTTTTCTCACACCTTTAAGTAAATATGGCGGAAGGATATGCTAAAGGGACGGATTAAGGATCATACATGAAGTAAATAGAGTAGAAAGAAAACAATATGAAAACAAACATCTCCCTTCATTTATTTTAAAAAAAGGAGCATCATATCATATCCGATCTAAATTTTTTGAAAATTCAATAGTGACAAATAAATAATTCATCACGCTTGCAACGCCTAGAAAATATAGTAAATTATTATTTTTTACTCTCGAGCGAATATTTCTGTATGTTTGAGATATCTCGGCGACTTTCTTCAAACATAATGAGACATTATTTTCTAAAGTAGGTGAGCTGTCCCACAAGTGGTCAAGAACTCTGCACTTCCAATGCTGTCAGGTTCATCTTCTCCCCACGCCAAATACTTTCCTTGTTTTTTTTCAGATGACTTAAAATGCACAAGTGACGACTGGTATCATTCTTATTTTAGGGATCAGTACAGTTTCCTTATTTTGAATGTCAGGTTTCAATTGATAACGTCATGATAACGCTCTAGTCTGGTGATACAGTTATTCATTTCTCTCCTGCTAATCGTTCTGCACTCAGCTAATATATTGTCGTTTGTGGTGCGGCTTCTTATTTATATAGATAGTGATGTACTTGGAAATCTTAACATCTCAATTGCCTGCGACCGATATGGTCATGCTACTTGTCGGTAATCTCTATACACTATTTTATGAATATCTCAAAATGTACCTATTTCGCATTCTTTGTTTGTTATTTCCTGCACTTAATATCTCTCTTTAAATGAACTGACAGCCTGCCCTACTCTCTCCGTAATGCAAATACCGCATATACTAGAATATCCCTGATGTATTATCTGTGATGGGTCGATCGAGTCCGCTTCGAAAACGTTTCATTGAGCTACAAAAATCAGACTTATCTTCTCCCTTCTAAAAATAAATGTATTATTATTTTTACTAATCATTTTATTTCTATTACTATTATTACTACTGCTACTTCAACGCATCCAACTACTACTACAATTCATTTGAAGTGTTTACACATATGGTGCCAGTGATTTCTAACTGATAACAATCTGTAATATTCCCTGAAGTCTAAGTGACATCAAGTCTTCCTAGATTTCTAATATTCTCCATGTTATTCTATTATCATTGTAACTCATTTATCATACCCATACTAGCCGTTTACCAGTAATCTCTCATCAATAACGGCTGGTGGTTTTCTCTTCCAGTCCAGTCGTGTTCGGACTGGTTCTATCCGGTTACAGTATTAAACAACATAGACAGCTATTTCCGTGATACCAACCGATGTTCGTGGCATTTCATACTTTTGTGTGGTTGTCGGGTTATTAGATGGTCTTATATATTTACCTAACTTTCTGCAACCCCCTTGATATATCGTATAATTTTGACGTCGTTGAGATAAAAGTATCGGACAAATTCTATCAACACAATCGTTTGTTTCAAGCATTTAACTCACTAGTTATGTAGATTAAGTTGTGAACAAATCTTATATTTACAATAAAAGATACTAACGGTAAACCACTGTTTTCTTTTGCTTGTCTGTTATACTTATTTAGCACCCATTTTATCACATCCACACAGCTATGTTTATTTCCTATCATCGCTTTGCGTTTGGACTTTTCTCCCAGGCGTATTTAAATTTTAACCGAACAGAACAAAGAAGAACATAAATGTATATTATCTTCAATCCATGGGGGTAGCTTGTTCTTGTTCTGGCAGCCATTCCCTTGTAAAAATCCTACGTAATATGATATCGTATTCTTAGTATCGCCTGCCCTGCGGATTGAACCTGCGACCTCAAGAAAACTGTGACTTCGGATTAATCATAACTTAGCACTTATATCCGTTACCCCACAGTTCCTTGCAGAATGCGACTCGTATGTCCACATCGATTAAACAAAGGGTCCCATAGAACATCCTTATAGATTCTCGAGTTCGACAAGACACACTTGGAGAATATAGGATGTTACGTCGACGAAAACGTTGGGAAACAAACATCCAAAATTAAAACAGTAGTTCGAAATATCCAGAAAAATACAAATTGTCGACCCTTATCGAAAATAAATGTAAACATTAGTCTAACACTGTCACTATTGTGTTCCTCCTTTTTGGCAATACTCATGTAGAATATTTAATTAAATATTTCTCGGAGACTTCACCTATTTACGGCAAGAAATAGCATAGTTGGAAATGGCAGATTATTTTAACTATTGTGTATGAATTATCTTTTGTTCATAGATAAAATAGAATCTTTTCTGGCATCTTTGTCAACTTCAACAAAGATTCTACCTGCGAAGGCATAGAATGCCATAGCGAATTTCGAGAACGACATCATAAATATACTGTAAATCACAGTCATTTCTTTTGTACATATTTTTTTAAAAGCGATTAAAACAGATGTGTATTTTATGCACTATTTAAATATATAATTGATTTAATTCTTATTACGCGTGTACATTTTTAATATCCATAGAAAATGTAGGAAGTCGTTATGTTTCAATCTGTATGGTTACTATGATTATTAGATTAGTTGAAATTTTAGTGTATGCTTGCAGTAATATTTAATGTTTCTGCTGTCCTAAAGTACCAACTTTGTTTAGCGCATATAATTTGTTCTTTTACTATTTCTATCCCTTCTTTAAATATTCGTGTTTTTCTCCCTAAGCAGAAATCTGAAATTCTAAAAATGTCAATTGATGTTTATTTCAAACAAAGTTTTCCTGCTTCAGGTGTTTCGAATTATTTGTGTTTCAATGTGCTTTTTTATTATAATTTATACGCTTCAAATTCAGACGTAAAAATGAAAGCATATTTTAAAGATCCGTCCGTTTAATCTTCGAGTTTATCGTGGTGACTGCTATTTTAAATATAGCCATTACAGACAAACGGGACTGAGGGGAGGGGGCTCTTTAGTTCCTTATCGTAAGCCGTTCACAGCAAGTATTTCATCACCACTTTAAAGAGTTTGTGTTTTCTTCTATCGTGTGCCTAACATTAATTTTAATATAAATAAATAGTTTCTTTCTGGGAAAATCACACCGCTGGAATACATTAGCGTCTTAATTCATATGCGTCTTAATTCAAACCCAAGATCAATTAATACTTATCATAGACCGTCATTAGAAGTAATCAAATTTTCTTTTAAAATCCCTTCAATATATTCTCCATCATTCAACTGACAGTCCATCCCATTTTCGGGTGGATTTTAGCAGTTACTTACTAGTAAAGAAAAAACTGCAAGAGCAATGTTATTTAAACTTAAGAATGACGAATCTACGGACCGAGTAAGGAACACCCATAGAGAGAGATAGATAGATAGAGATAGAGAGAGAAAGAGAGAGAGAGAAAGAGAGAGAGAGAGAGACTACTGGTAAAAATACGTTGCTTTATCAAAGGGTTATATTAAAAAATGTATGACTGAGAGAATAGAGTTCTATTTGATTGTCAGACCGGCGAAAATACTATTTTGAAACTTAAGCGGGGCATACTGAGCTATTGGTTGAGGTGATTTTGCTATGCTGTAATGAATCTAAGGTAAAATTCGTAGTTCTAATTTGCTATCCTCCTCACGACGCTAGTATTAGACACAAGGTCGGAAAATTCGTAATTATCATTTGAAAATGTATGGTATCAGTTCGCGCATAGAGTAACACATATACTAAGTAACTGGTAAGCATAACTGTTACCGAAATAAAGTATAGTAAAGAAAATTCATTTAGTAAATTTGCCCGCAGCAATTCATGTTGATTTCTCTATATATTTGCGACCTATTTGCGTTAGAAATAATATTCAATATACAAAAACACTTCTAGGCAATTTATTCTGACGTTAATAGTTATTAAATAAAATAATCTATTGTAGGCATTTTGATTCTGAATAATAAACCTAGATCATAACCGGAACGGAAACGAGTAAATGGCCGAATGATTGGTTCTATATTTCCGACACTACTCTCTTCCATTTTGGCAATGTACCTTGTTCTTTTTCTGATTCAAAATAGCTGCACACAGATTGTTTCACTCGTTGACTATTTACGGTAAAGTTAATGCAAGTATTTTTGTTTAAATAATAACAAATTCAGGCAAATAGCTCGCAAATAGCTCACAAATAGAGAAGCGAATCAAAGTAAACTGCTTTTGAATAATTTCCTAACCGCATTTTCAATTAAAATACTTTATATCGGTGATATTAATCATCAAGTAATCTACTAATACTCGTTGGTTGTCTTATGGTGATGAGGTTGATACACACACAACAGGTGTAATAAAACACATGAAAAGCGCACTATTTAAAGCACAACTGATGTAGCTGAAAGAACATCAAGTTTCAGTAGGATAGCATATTTTTGTGTCTCCTGTCAGCTCCTGCAGCCACACTGATACAAAGGATGGGGCCCAGTATTTCAAAGGTTTGTATCATTAAGGACGATACTGACGAATGGGGAACCCCACTTAATATTTACGCAGGTATTACCGTGGGGTGAAAGTTCCTTTATCTCTACGAACGTTTACTCTAACAGTGCGTCGTATAGTCTTGGCAAACACAGTCAAGAAATGTTGGTTTAAGATTAGAGTAGTTTGAGATTGCCTATTATTTCCGAGATTATCAGTTGTCTCTTCTGATAGAAGGTGGATAGTTATTAAATCATACTTCCATTAATTAACCACGTAATTTTGAGTTAATTATAATGATAATAATTTCATTACTATTATTAGGAGGACGACAATGATGATGACGATGATAATAATGATGATGATGGAGTTTTTCCAATAGCTACCATTGATGTGTCTGGATTTAGTATTCATATTGCCAGAAAAAAATAACACATTCCTATGAATATATATGTCTTGGTGGTGTTTACGTTTATTATAGTTGTTTTTTCTTTGTGCGGTGGATTTAAAATTCTGAATAATTGCAGTGCCTGTCAATTGTACACACATTAACTGCTTCAAGCGTTCGTTGTTTTGTATGTTACAATTTTTTATTTAAATATTATTTTGCAAGATTTTGCCTAGTCTTTGAAGAGAAAGTGTTTGCTGTTTTTTTATCTTCCTTTCTAAGTAATAATTTACATTTTGGGTTCATATCATTTTTTGGTTTGTGTTAGTGTTCGTCTTTCTCCTTCTTTCTCTCTGTCATTATATATATATATATATATATATATATATATATATATATATATATATATATATATATATATATATATGTTCTTCTGTAGTATTTATCTATCGCTGCAAAGTAAATATTTATATATCCTATCTCTCGAGATGTATCTATTTAACCATATATCCTACTTGTAATCTATATTACACGCAGTGTACTTTCTATGTTGGCAATCAACCCTTTTAACATACAGACACCTCCTACGAAGATGTGTATATATATATATATATATATATATATATATATATTTATTTTATAAAATTTATTTTATTTATATATATACATATATTTATTTTATAAAAATATTTATTTTTCTTTAACTCTGTACATATACATTATCTATTAATAATGGAGATAATGTATATGTCTGTCTGAAGCCGATACTATATTACAAGTTTTGATCACTCTCTTTTTATATCTACTTATCAGCTCCTATGTATACCCATTCCAAAACTTCCCCAACAATCAAGCGTTATTGAAATTTACATAATTTATGTTAAACCTTCTAATAAATTAATATGCGCAAATATACACTAATAACTGTTTGTTACAGATTTCCGGATGTATTTTAAATCTTTTCCTCGATAATAATAATCTTAATAACAATTATAAATATAATTACTTTAAGACACTTTGTTTAATCTAAATAATTAAGTTACTTAATTTAATAGGATTATAGTGGAATATGATGGAACAGCTGACCTCCACTGATTAATAAGTATAACGTTCTATTTCGACGCATATAAAGTTATATTAAAGAAATAGTGAAAGAGAGAGAAACAGAATAAGAAAAAAAAGAAAAAATAAACAGAGAAAGAGAGAGAGATAAACATAGAGGGAGAGAGAGAGAAAAGAGAGAGATGGACACTAGACAGGGGTACATTATTTGATAAATAACATGTAAACAACAAATTCTCTGAGATTTATCGTATGAGTCGCTACAAAAATAGAATACTTACTTTTATTTTTTTATTAATTATATTTTAAAGTACACAATTATTGAATCAAATTATTTTATTTTAAAAATAATTTATTTAAAAATGTTTTTTTTTATAAAAAACAAAGACATTTTACTGTAATTTTAGATCTTGTTCACTGTATTTTATTTTTTAAACAAATAAGTTTATTTTAAGCACTTTTTTTCGATTTGAAAAACTTAAAATATTATTATTTTAGTAACGACCTTAAGTGAGTTTAGAATTTTTTGTTTTACATTTTACGCTGTAAAGGGTAAATTTGAGTTTGGAATCGTGTTCATTGTATTTTATTTTTTCAATTGTTGATTTTATTTTAGGTACACATTTTTTTTCGCTTTGAAAAACTGAAAATAGTAGTATCTTTTTACGAATTAACTAGAGTTTAAGATTCACATATTGTTATCACTCAAGGTTATGTTGGTAGACGTATACAACACGTTGCTAAACGAGGAATCAATTTACGTAAGAGTTGCATAGCGAACTGAACACCCTCTAAAATCAAAACGGGCGGGTAAAGATAAAGAAAAAATGTGGATAATCTGAATTTTTGTTGCTTAATCGCCAGAAATCTAAAAAAAAATGTAAAAAGATTGTATACAGATTTTCGACTTGAGGGTAGGTTATCTGTATGTCCGTAAATATAAATGATGTTACTCCGCCTTCTGAAAAAATAGAATAACTTCCAGTTAACAACTTTCTTTTATTTATTGAAAATAATTTAAAGAGTTTGTTTTCTAAACACTTTCCCTGCAGTTCCCTTTTATTTAGATCAAAATGTAATGTATGTAGTATGTAACCTAAAACAACTAGCAAAGGTATGCGACCAGAGAGAGTATAAAATTGCTAGTTTATATAATTTACGTATCAATCTATCAATCTATCAATCTACATTATATATACATATATATATATATATATATATATATATATATATATATATATATATATATATATAGTTGGCATACCACCTTATGGTGGTATGCCCAGATCTAGAAACCTAAGCTAGCAGAACAACTTCTATCACAAAACTGGCAAAACATTTTGGACAGCACTGTCTTACAAATAAGGCTGAAACAGGTAACAATCCTGCCACAGAAATAGCTCGCAAATGCCGTCAGAAATACACCACAGCCCTTCCATTCCAGAAAACTGGAAGAATGGGCCAACCAGCAATGTGCTAAGTATTCCCTAGGTGAATTATCCCAGGGATATATAGATAAGGAAGGCTCTGTAGACTGGATGAAAAGCGGATCTATCTACTATGACCAGGAGAGAATGATAATGGCTGCTCAAGATCAAGCCTTGATGACCAATGCCTTTAAAAAGATGAGTGGTCTCGGCAACAATAACAAGTGCAGGTTCTGTCACACAAAAGTAGAGAGTGTGAGCCACCTGACATCCAGTTGTAAGGTTCTCCTGGGGGATGGCTATCATACAATGCGACACAACGGAGTGTGTGAATATCTTCACTAGACTATTTGTAAAAAGTCGAATATCCAGTGTAGCAGCAACTCCTCGGAGCATATACCAGAAAAAACAGTTGGAAATAATGTATACACCATCCACTATGACTAGGCAATTCCTACAGCTACATGTCTAGAAAACGAAGCTGTTAAAACTGACATCGTAATATGGAACAAAAGGGAGAAAGTAGCAACCCTTGTTAAAGTCAGTGTCCCTAATGATGCAGAATTGAACAGAGCAGAAAAGTGAAAAGATTACGAAATACCAAGGTCTTATGAAATAGAAACTGGAATCTTAGGAAAATCCCCGTCATACCAGTAATTATATAAGCAACTAGACTAATGAAAAATTATTTCAAGAGCTATCTGGTGAGTATGCCAGGTGAACCGAGTGCAAGAGAAATACAAACAACTGCACATAAAGGGACGGTTAGAATCTTAAAACGATATCTAGGCTGGAGTGTCTGAAATAGCCGGTGAATGTCTAGCATCCGGTAGGATGCCCATTCTCCAGCAACAACAAACAATCAGAAGAAGAAAAAAATAAAAAGATATATATTTATATATATACAATTCTATTTATACACACACATATATATATATATATATACAATTCTATTTATACAGAAACATATATATATATATATATATACATATATATATATACATACAATTATATTTAGACACACACACATATTTATATATATATATATGTTTATTTATTTACGTCAACAGTTATTAATACACATGGAAAATGTACTTGTAATATAATTTTAAAAATAACTAAAAATATACATATAAACATCTTCAAGATAACAGCACACGCACACATTAAATATATATATATATATATATATATATATATATATATATATATATATATACCGGAATCTCATTAGTCTTTGTTTTCCGGGAAGGCAGACATAAACTGAATCTAAAGAGAGTCCGGTAAAGGAAAACACTAATAGGCGCTCTTTGTTTGAATTTTAAACCTACGTTGTTTTGATATTCTGTGATCCTTATATATATATATATATATATATATAAATATATATATATATATGTATATATATATATGTATATATATATATATATATATATATATATATATATATATATATATATATATATATATATATATATATATATATATATATATATATATATATATAAAATTGAAATATAAGCCAAATTAGCAATACAAGATTTATTTATTTTTATTTTTTTCTTACATTAATCCTATTGATGAAAAAAAAAATATGACTCAATACTGGTCACCCCTGAAGAAGGAATTGTATTCCGTAATCGATAGGATTAATGTAAGAAAAAAAATTAATCTTGTATTGCTAATTTGGCTTATATTTCAATTTTATTAACTTTCCATGCAATACTTTAAAACTTGAACGATAAACACACACATTATTCATATATATATATACATATATATATATATATATATATATATATATATATATATATATATATATGTAGGTGGGTGTGTGTGTGTGTGTGTGTACATTCAATGAAATAAAACATTACAATTGTTCCAATAATTAGAACATCAAGTCCAGTATGGCGTACGATCGTTTCAAAAAGATTTTGGAAATACTTTGTATAAATTTATTTTATAAATTAATAAAGCTAATTTAACACGTCTTCATAAGCGTATTTAGCAAGTCGTCTTACAGAAAATCAAAGAAAAAAGTATTAAAAATCTCGTCGATGAGAAACATCTATTGACAGAATGAGCCACAGTTACAAATAATAAAAAAAGAATATGTTACAAATATGATAAATAATAATAAGAATAATAATAATAATAATAATAATAATAATAATAATAATAATAATCATAATAAGTAAAATACTAAATAAATATTGCAAAAGTAAAATATAAAACCATATAAAAATAAAAAAATAAAGAAATATTTAAAAAATGAAGAATAAACAAGTAAACTAATAAAATACAAAATAAAAAAAAAGAAATAAAAATTATAAATGAAAATAAAAATTTTAAATACAAAATAAAAATATAAGATAAACATAAAGGACTGAAATAATTGAAATGGAAATAAAAATTTAAATGAAAGTGAAAATCGGAATTAAAAACAACTTAAACAATTATATCTATATTCTTAATTCTATGAAATAGAAACAAAAATAAGTTTAGAAAACAAAGGGTGAATATTATCAAGGCTCATTTTACAATTTTTTTTTTTAGGAAAACATCCTGCAAGATAATTTACAGGGCAAGGGTTGAGGAGAAAGAGTACAGGGCAAGATATGGACAAATATAATTGTAGGGGTGAGAAAAAACACCTTATAAAAATGATTATAACGAAAGAGTGGAAATAGAGAGTGTAAGTAAATAGGAGTTTAGTTGAGACTATACCAACAGCACTGCATATATAAGTATATGAATACATATGAGACAAGAGAGAGATGAAACAATTTCTTATTAATTTCACTGGTGTGTAGGAGGAAAGAACCAGCTTCACAGGGAATCAAGGAATAAATATTATCTACTTCCCATTGTGCTCCTATACTAATGCCGGATTCAAATCCAAAACACAAACTGAAATGAGATTAGCTGTGGGAGTGTGGAGTAACACACACACACACACACACACACACACATATATATATATATATATATATATATATATATATATATATATATATATATATATATATTAGTGTTCACCGTTATTTTGTTAGATTTTATCTTTTTCCAAAATGTAATCCCCGTTCTTTTATAATCATTCAGGTACAATTTCGATTTTATCCACCATTCTGAATATCGATCTTTCCAAATCTGAGAAAAACATTAAAATGTGTCTTACGGCATCATTAGCGTCACTTCCCAATACGTTGTCAAGGCACATCTAACACTACAACATTGCGAGAAAGATGTATTCATATTACATATGTATATGCGATGTTATTTGTCAGAATCTAAAAACATACAAATAGAAAATGTCATTAAAGTTATTTTTTTTAAATGAAAGAACATAAAACTACGAAAAACACAATTTCTTTTATATAACTGCATGTGAATTAATTAAGTTTGGTTTGCTGTACAGTAATTACAAATGAAAACACAATAAAAGAATATATTTATTATTATCTGTAAACGTAACATCTATATACGTATTAGTATGATGGGTTTCATGTTCGTACGTACGTTATCAGCTTTTACATTATATTGGACAAAATAACATCGTCCGTGATGTCGCTAAGATAAACAATGTGCACATGTTTTATTTTGAAATTAATTATTCAATAATAAAATAGGATCTTTTAGTGGAGTAAAACAGTAGTAATGTAAATAGATGCAATTATTAAACATTGATTTATTGAATAGTTGCTGGCAATAATGTTTACGGTAATAAGTCAGATATTATATATATATATATATATATATATATATATATATATATATATATATTGTTTAAATCGGAAAGAAAAACACTTTTACAATCTTAAATAAATGAATAAATAGACATATTCTAATATATTGATTTTAAAATGTCTAGCTCATAATGAAAAAGTATTTTTATGTAACAAGATAGCGTCAGCTGCCTTAATATTATTAGTTCTGATAGGTATGTGTTTTTTTAAAAGAATATCATTAGTAACTAGCAGGGCCCGTGTCCCGGCGTTGCCCGTGGAAATATAACAGCCTGATTTTAATTTGTAAGTTAAATAAATAGATTCAGAAAATAAATTATTTCACTGGAAGTAATTTAGGTAATTAAAATAAGATTTAACACGGAGCTGTGTCCTAGCGTTCTTGTGTTTGTTCCAACAGATGTCTCCTTTATAGTAGTAAAAGCTATTCGTGCTAAGCTCTTGGATACACAATGTTTGATGTTTTACCTTCTGGTGCCAATATGTATAGACATTGTGGAGAGCCTACCATTGAACATCCCACATAAAACTGCCCATGGCAAGGTGAAGTCAAGTGGGAAGGAATGTCAGTTTGCCCCTTGCCACACCAGTTAGTATTACAGCTTCTATCACATGAGGTTGCACGCGTTTAACACACAGTCTCGTTACATTACATAGCCTTGGAGCATCAAGATTCCGGAGTAACATAATGGGGCATCCATCTTTCAACTTTAATTTGTGTGTTGGCATACCAGGCAATTCTAATGAATTTAAAATTCTATAGCCTGGTCGTCATCGAGAGTAGAATCCACAGAAGTGAAAGTTTGTTCATCACTAGGAATTTCATCAAGCAGTTGTTGATTGATGACATGCACCATGCAATTTTTAGGAGCTAGAATTGCTCTCTCCGTTAGCCATTCAGGATACACATAGTTTTCGGCTATATTTGGATAAACTTTGCTACTATGTTCTGTGAGTGATGAAACAATTGAGCCAATACCTGGAGTAATAACAATATTGCCATTGTTAGTTGTTGCAAGCTTGCCATCACCTATTTTTAGGAGGAGGGAGACAAACTCACCAGCCATTGGGTCACTATTGAGATGTACACGTATGTTTGTAAATAACGTTACAGCCTTAATGTACTTCCACACATATAACAATTTAATGCAAGCATTAAGCTCACATCAGCGGGACTTCTACGTGGAACAATAGGAAGCGTTTGTCGGAAGTCACCTGATAATAAAAGTGTTATGCCACCCATAACAACATCACGTCTCTTGAGATCACGCAGTGTTTTATCTAGAGCCTCGAACGCTTGTTTATGTGCCATCGTACATTCATCCCATACGATCAAGGAACAATTCTGTAAAAGTTTGGCTGAATCTGATGCTCTTTCTATTTGACAAATTGGATCAGCATCTTTTGTTAGATAATGGCAAATTAAATGTGGAGTGATCTGTCCTACCACCAGGAAGAAGAGTGGCTGCAGTGCCTGATAATGTCACTGCCACAGCTATTTTGCCTTCTGACCTAACTTTAGCAAGAATTAATTTGGTAACAGATATATTTCCTGTACCTCCGGGTGCATCAAGGAATATAAGGCAACCTTGCTGATCTTCTACAGTATTAACTACAGTACGAAAAATATGAATTTGCTCATTATTTAGTTGTGCGATACCATCTCGAACAATTGATGCTTGCTGATTAGGTTGATAACTAATTTCACGCGTCCATGCAGTAATGACCAAATGTGTATTAGATCGATTAGGTGAGGTAAAACCCAATGTTGTTAGTGTTTTACTTTTCATCTTATAAGTCATATCTTCGATATGAACTAAAGCCATATTGAAGATGTCGTCTAAAAATGTTGTATCAACTTCAGGCTGTGTTTCCTAAGAAGGAAATCTTCACTAAAAGCTTATTTGTGTGCATCCCAAAGTCGTTTTTGATGAGACACTGCACATGATGTCAACATGATGGCAAACAAATGTCTCAAATTCTCTGCAGATTCAGATATAGATGCTTCCTGTGGTGTAGCAATCCCAGTAGTTATCATCCTCAAGTAGTCCATGTGCACTACATGCATCCCTGAATGTAGTCATAACTTGACCATTGATCGTTTTTAGGTCATTAAAACTCTGTGGACCTCTAATATTGTGTAGAAGAAGTCTCAAACAAAAGCAGTAAAACTGATTTGGATGCACGGTGTATACCCTGCCCAAAACTTCTATTCTTTTAACGCCGGATAGCCTGGAACCTGATTACCCTGTAATCGTCGCTTGAAGACCTTAGTTTAGTGTCCCAGGTATAATAAAGTGGAACTTCTGAGTACAAAAGTGTACCTGCAAAAAACTATGTTGCAGTACTTTCAGTAAAGTATATACGCTGTCCATTTTCTAGCTTAACTGATAGGTGAATAACTGGGAGATGATTTATATGTATGTGAAAGTTAAGTATTCTCCAAATGGCTTCACTGGTTAGTATGTAACGTCCCGTTTCGTATATCTTAACTTAATCATTAGCATTACTTTCAATTGTGAAGATAGCTTGATCACTACCTTTATTTACATATTTACAAATATATTTTATTGAGTTCATGCTGTTGCAATATTCAACATTGATATGTGCATCAACAATCTTACAAAGCCGTTTATTATGTGGTACAACGCGTCGGTTATCTACATGAACTGTTATGTTGCCAGGTAGGGTAACTGTCGTCTCCAAACCTCCAGCTTAAGGAGATAGTCGTCGATATTGTGGGTAGCCATTTGTATCCGATTGAGTTTCACTCAAGAAGTGTCTGGGATATCTCTTACTGCAGTGTCCATCTTTGAGACAGAGTGAACATCTTTTTGTTTCCACATGGTCCATGAATCATATGGAGCCTAATTATATCATGTAAAACCGGATCTGCCACTGGATCTGGAATTTTCGCACTGATAACTGAATCTATGTCAGAGGATCTCAATTGTTATCCTCTTTTCTGCCACTCAACAGTGTACATATAAGGGCAGCAGTTTTTTGTCGCCGTCACTTACTGCCACCAAGCACAATCAAGAATTTGGTTTACGCGACTCAAATTAAACAATAGCAAGCAATTAAAATTAAAGAGGATTGTCTGCATGAAGTGTTCTAAGAAATATATATTTTGTACTTATTATTATGCCCCCCTTATGCCCCCCTTACACATGGTTGGCCGTACATTTGCTCGCCAGAAGGTGAATAGTAACATAAAACGGGCAGCACTTTTCCCGGTCGCCATCGGCATTTGGCTCACGTGACTCAATCGCAGTCATTAAGAAAAAGTAGAGAATAGTCTTCATTATTAAAAATAAGCATATAATCGTAATTTTATTTATCCCTTTATTTCACTAAAATCTTACTTTTTCACTAAAAAACAAAAACAACAATAATATTTGTATATATAATTAATAGTAATTTATATATTTTATCCTTATAAGATATACACTGATTTTGGATTTCAAGATCAATGTAGATAAAAGTGTTTTATCAAAGCATTGACTTAGCAACCAAACGTGTATGCTAAATTTCCATGTACACTAAGTGGATGTAAAGTGTAGAACATTATTTAATGTTACCCTAAGTTTACAGTTGTATTATGTATATATATATATATACACTTATTAATATAAAAAAACTAGACATATTTTTCAATGTGCTTTTATTTAAATTGATTGGTGTTATAAGATATATATGTATATTTGCTTATTTTTACCATATTTTAAGTATATAATATATATATATATATATGTATATATGTGTATATATATACATATATGTATATATATATGTATATATATATGTATATATATATATATGTATATATATATATGTATATATATATGTATATATATATATGTATATATATATATACATACATATATATATATACATATTTTGATTTATCAGTTAGAGGATGGCTTATTCAATGAATGCCGGGATTAGGCCAATAATTTCCCTGACGATCTGCCAAGCAAAGACCTGCCGGGTAGTGAAACACGTGTAAAAAAACACTCTTTAATTTGGATATATATAAATAAATAAGCTTTGAAAAAAAAGTATTTTGTGGTGATGAATGATCTCCTGAACGAAATGGTTATGCAAGCCTTTCAAACATCACACACACATATGAATATATATACGTTGATCTATTATTATTTTTATTTATACATACATGTACATAATCTGCGACATTGACATGCCGATGCCATCAATCAACAGCTGTTTATAATATAATGATCTAGAATAATATTCCAAGCTTTCTTTTACGTCATATTCGCACATAATGAAGTTGGAAGATGAGAACAGAACATAATAAAAACGAAATTAAAAATTTCACATCGGAAAGTTGCGTGGTCAAGTTTGAAACCGTCGAATATTTAATATGATGTAAACTGATGTTGTGAATGAAGAGAATAAAATAAAAGCATGTACAATTGGCGTGGCACATTTTACCGGCACTTGAATAACTAATCGTGTTCACTATTGTATTTAATTTTTTTGGATTTTTTTTACTGTAGGACCCGCACTAACTTTGACCTCGTCGTTAGGCTTAGGATCAGGATCAAACTGGGGGTTAGCGTAAGGGTTTACAGTTAGTGTTATGGTCAAAGTAAGCGCGGGTCCTACAGTATAAGGGTACCGATTTTTTATGGTTTTATTTTAGGTACACTTTTTCTATTGATTTGAGAAACACTGTTCGCTGTATTTAGATTTTTAAATTAATGATTTCAACATATTTACTGAATCAAATGGTTTAATTAAAATAATAATTGATTTAAAAATTACTATTTAAAAAAATACACACATTCTAATGAATTTAATTCAAGTCAATTTTTCCTCGTAAGCATTTAAATAACTCATCGTGTACGCTGTATTTGATGTGTTTACTGTTTTATTTTAGGTAAACCTTTTCTCCGATTTGAAAAACTTCTAATATTATCATTTTTAACGACTTTAAGTATGTTTAGAATGTCGGCGTTACGTTATATGCAGTAAAGCTTTCATTTACATACTGTGTTTATTATAAATGTCTTACAACCCAAGAAATATGACTGAGACTCCATAGTTCGGGTTGTGAGCTCGCGTAATGTTAAAAACGTGCAGATGAAACATTATGCACTACACATCAGAATATACAACACATTTGAACGTTAAGATACGCGTGTAAATTTCTGAAGTTAAATCGACCAAATTTGGACAACGTCTTTTTAGTGTAGTTGATTAAAATGGTTTAGTGAAACACGATTTAAAGATGTGTGCACTGTACAGTTATTTAGAACTTTGGTTAAAGACTATTTTGACCTTTACCCCACATAACATTTTGGCTTATGGGATTATTTGTGAAATAGGCTAATTAAAATATACTTGGTAGTCAAGGAGATAGGAAACGGCAACACAAGCATAACTCACATTCTCCGAGATGCTGTGCTTTTATATGGGTGTACGATGTAATATGCGCAAGAGAGTAGTGTACATGCAACATTTCGTGTAATACGTCTCTGATTGAGTCTCTTGGGCATGTGTATAAAGAAGAGACTCAACAAAAATTATTTTCCTACTAATTAGAAGAATATTCTGGGCAATACATTATTGTAGATATTTGTTAAAAATAACAGAAACTATGTAGTTGAGCCCCCCACTAAAAACAAAAAAGAATGATTTGACAAGTGTAGGCGATTATATACAACCTCTTTGAAAGAGGTGGCGTTAAAAATGAAAAATTATTTTCCAATGTCGAGAAGGTGAACAGTTTCGTATATGCATTTAACTTATATTTATATACTATTTCCCTGTTAGATCTTTCAAGTCAGAAAGCGTTTTAAGTGCATATAAAACACCCATGATAATTGAAATTAAAATCTGTAAAGCATGCGCATGACAAATGCACAATATTCATGAGTTCTCAGAAATAGCCTGACACATAACTGCATGGACACTGCAGACTATTATTCTTAAATAAAAAATTACACGAGATCGACAAGATGTACCTGTAGAAGGTCAGCGGTTATATTGGTTAGAACGTCATGAGAATAACATTTAAGATGACAATAGTAACCTGAATTGTATAAATCATTATGATAAGTTACAATAGGAGTTTACGAAGCACATCTATGGTGTTGACGCTCACAGGTTCGCACCTAATTATTTTCTCTATTAAAGTTGTGTAATCGAACTTATTTTAAAAGGTTTTCTGAGGAAGTTTAGTGTTTGCGGAGGTGCGCTCCCTAATTGGTAACGTTTACAAAAACGTCATTTGCCAATCTTACCCACTGTGTTTCCGAGAATATATATTAAAACCTTGATAATGATCAGTTTATTAGTTTAGGTGTGTAACCCTTACAGCGAAATATAATAATAATATACAGATATCAAACTTTATATATTCATGCATCCGACGAAATGTGTAAATTCACAAAAAGCCATGTGCCACGTTGCCTAGAATATATATGGCAAAATGCATAATAATCCTTTCATTAATTTTAGAGATTATCTCATTCATATATATATATATATATATATATATATATATATATATATATATATATATATATATATACGGATACCTGTTTTGTCGTCTTACGACTCATCAGCGTGGATACCAGAGATTATAGGCTAACGCTCTTGCACTTAAACCTTGCTAGTTAAAGGAATGATACTTTACCACGTAGCAAAACCTTGATAATGGAAGGAGTGTATCACCTTTTAAACATGTCATTTATTTCTTGAGTTTATTTGCAGTACTCGAACGAATTAGACTATTCATACGGAAATAAACATTTCACTTAAATGTTAGATCGGAATGGTTTCCCCCTTTATTAATGTAAACTCCATTATTTAATCCATGTTCAAAATCTAATGATTGAATAACTAGTAAGAAGTCTGCACTGATTAGTTAGATACACCGCTTAATAAATGTTCTTGAGTTATTACTAGTGTTGTTTTAGTTATAGTAAGTTTATTTTTTGTACAAATTGCTTTGCTAAAATTAATTTATAAATTAGAATTGGTTCACCAGCAAGTTAGTATGGTAATGTTACATATTGGAAATGCCAATTGTTTGAGGGTATATATTTTTATGAGTATTAACTTTTTCGACAATACTCTAATAAAATGACGGAATCCGTATTGAATGGCTTCCAGTTAGGGAACACTTTATATATACATACTTTATAATTAACTACAATTAAGAAAGCAACTGCCGTCTTGTCTACAAAGGGTGCTACTACTCGAGTTAGCTGATGCCCTGTATAATGTCACTTGCTGAATATAGGTATAAATATAAAGATGAACGTATTTTATCACTAGAAATTATACATACACATCTTTCGATGAATAATTTACTGTACTTAAACAAAAAAGTATAATTTGTGAAACAATTTCAAAGTAAATAGAATTTCCGTTTCGTTTACACATTTTGGCTACGATCAAAGTGTAGTATCTGTTCCGATGGATGCTGCACCCCATAGACTGGTATTGTCTTGGCCTTCGGGTCTTGATTTACGCCGGTGTATGGGTCTGTCTTGTGCAGTTCTGGGAGGTCCACCGTCTCAGGCTTCGGGGAGGAGTAAATTTATTGCTTACTGCATGAGGCGCCCCTACCGGTGAATGCCGACGGGGCTGCCCAGGCAATTTTTAAACCCCACTTTCCCGACCCGATCTTGGGTCACACCTTACTTGTGGGAGTAATATAAAAACTGGCCTCGTGCCTAACTCCTGGAGAGGAGTAAATCAATACACATATTGATTCTCAAGTTTTATATCTTATTCCTTTTAAAGCTAAATTCACTTTGCACAAAACACAGTTTGCACGACAGGCAATGTGTATAATTCAATTAGCAGCTACTGATATTTTAGTCAAATTTAACATATACTGAATAACTTACCATGGTGCTATATGCAAATGAAAGGCTATTTACACATTGAAATATATAATAAAATCATATTTAATCTTAAAACGTTGTTTCAACTGCTATCGTCTCTTCTATTTTTAGAGAATTATTTGTCAACTAACTTCTTTTCCAATCTTTATTTACATCAAGTTTGCACATACACCGTGAAAATCAGCAGGCGATCGATCTTCTGTGTTCTTTGAATTGGTTTATGGGGAGAGACTGACAAGCAGTCACACTGGGGATGAAACTTGTTCTCAGTATATACACAACTAATAACTTTCATGCAACTGTTCCCCAAACCCTCTTTTCACCTACGACAACGTCAAAATGTTGCGTGTAACACATATTGGCTTTTGGCACGGTCATCTATTTCAGAGAACCAGTCAGTATCGATTTTTTCTTCCCATTCTTTCGACACTTCTTCTATTGTTAGTTTCTTCCTATGTTTACTGACATTGTTGTTGGTTTTAACGCTTTCTTCTTGTAATACTTCAACTGTGTTTATTTCTTACTTTTGCGATTCGACGACTTCGTTGAAACTTGTTTAACGTCATTTTTTTTTATTTAATATATTCATTATTTTCCTTTGTCTTAGTTTAGTTATTAATGTTTCTCATGCGTTACTATCTTTATACATTCCCCCTTTGCAGTTGATAGTTTTCTGTTTTCTTTCATTTAATCCTTTGTATTATTTTATATCCTTTTTTTTCGTAACCCCATTATTTTAGTTTCGTTTTATTAGATTTCGATTCTTTATTTTCAATCACGCGTTTTTATTGTATGTTGAATGTCGCGTATTCCCGCTAGTTTGAAATGATTGTGAGATTTTATATTGTAATATACTGAATGTCATTAGACGCATTCAAAGAAAAGTTGGAGGAAGTACCTTTCTGTCGAGGGCAAAAGGTGTGTTTCACATGTATGTGAATAATAAGAGATAATGTGAATTACATAAGGAGTGAGGTGATCGGAAAAGTAACGAATACTTTTGTAACTAAAACAGAATACAGGGAGAAAAGCGGGTCGAGCATGAAGTAGGAAATGATGTTTACAGATAAGTAGTTTAAACAAACTCAAGCTGTATCTCTGCCATACCCACTGTGACATGATAACTACAATACAAATATAAAAGTCGTCATGATTATTCGTCGATGAAGAAGTTTCCTTTCAGCGACAACAATTTTCAGGCGAGACTGAATCCATTTGATTTGTCACGAGTCTAGCTTTTGAAGAATATTCAATCCCCAAACCACGAGACATATCACGACAAAAATATGCGACATTTTCTCTTCATCGTTGTTGTTTCTACTTCTATTTGTTCCTATCTTGTTCGATTCGCCCATTTTCAAAAAAGGTATTTTAAATTACTTTATTTTAATCTTACAAATACTCTTTTTTGATCAATATTTTTCTTCGTATAAGGTCGTATTTCATTTAATCAAAACAAAGCGCGAACATAGATACATTGCAAACTATAAGATTTTAAAATAATACATTTTTATGCGCAGGGGTACATGGTTTGGAGCAGAAGGGCATATCGTTTATCGTAAATATCCGGGAAAGCTCGTGCCTTCCGCAAATAGAGTAAAATAATATCATTTCTCCGACATTTATTTCAATTAATGGACACATCTTCTCACTCAATCACT
The DNA here is from genome assembly GCA_963556195.1 of Sepiola atlantica. Taxonomy (NCBI): domain Eukaryota; kingdom Metazoa; phylum Mollusca; class Cephalopoda; order Sepiida; family Sepiolidae; genus Sepiola; species Sepiola atlantica. The sequence goes on from OY744521.1 coordinate 115,455,485, forward strand.
GATGAGTATAACCTTGGAGCCCAATCTTCTCACTCAATCACTGATGAGTATACCCGTGGAGCCCAATCTTCTCACCCAATCACTGATGAGTATACCCGTGGATCACAATCTTCTCACTCAATCACTGATGAGTATACCCTTGGAGCCTAATCTTCTCACTCAATCACTGATGAGTATACCCGTGGAGCCCAATCTTCTCACTCAATCACTGATGAGTATACCCGTGGAGCCCAATCTTCTCACTCAATCACTGATGAGTATACCCGTAGAGCCCAATCAGAAGAGTAAATACAAATAAATGCGAAAATATGAAGTAAACATGGTATAGGATGCATTGGGTTGGCCGCAAATGGACATACTATTCTTTATTCAATTTAGGGTACCTCAGGGATGCTCTGCTATTATATATATGTAATCAAGTACCCGGAAGAAAATACCCATAACTTTTTAACAGTTTTATCGCGAGAGAGCCTTGAGAACATCTATAGAATTAAGACGCAATAAAACGTTAACTGTATATTTTCTAATCACATCTTTTTCTTGCACTTTTTTTTTTGAAAATTCATGTAAATCAAACTCCACTATATAAATTTGCACTCATGAAGAGAAGCTTTTCTATACCCTGCAGACACGACAGGCAAAGCACCTCGCCTTCTTTACTGCTGGCAAGTGCTCTTTCTTTTTCATTGTCACAGTTTACAAATCGAATTTTTATTTTCTATTGCTTTTTGTTCCTCTTGTGAATTTCAAAGTAGTTTACTCTTATTTATACACTTCCGTCGATTGCCTTTTCAATAGGTACCGGGACTGACATATAGACGACGCCACTAATAAAGATATGAACGAGGCAGTAATGAAGGAATAACCTTAGAAGTTACGTCTCAAAATTTGAATCGAATCATATAATTTCTTTACAAATTACAGTTATATAAGTGATGTTACTATTGCTTGTTTTAAAGAGCATGGACACATCTGAATATTGTGTGTTTTTAAAGCATTCTTTTCTCGTGGAAACATAATGATCACGCAAAGCAATGGATTGATAAGTGTAATTTGGATACTGCTCCGTTGGAAACAACGGATGAGAAGTGGTGTGCGGAATATAAAAAACGTCCATACATACACAAATTATGTTGAACGCTGAAGTCGCCCAAATCCGGCAGTTGCCATGGATAACATGAACAAATAATACAAACTCAGGTTGGCCGATTGTAAATTGGAATTAATGAGGTAGAATACGAATTGAAGATATCAGAAGGAAGTGTATTCACAATGTTGTATCTATATTTTCAATTCTAGACATAAAAAATGAGAATGAAAAATTGTAAAGATACAATATTGTTTAGAAAATCAAAGGTTCAAAGCAAGGAGCTTCAACTTCTAAATCGATGGATCTTCAAAGATAACCCGTTCTCATCAGAGGATAAGGAAAAGCCGACAATGTAATTTTAAATATTATCGGCAACATTTAACTTTTAAAATTTTACATAAAATAAAAACAAAATAAGGCCAAAAGTAAAGAGTATTATGTTGAGATGAGAGAGAAAAGTCAGGGTGGATAAGGTCCAAAAACACTTTAAAACAAAAAATAAAAACAGATGTTATTTTGGAAATGAATGTTTGAAAAAGAACAATACTCAAATTGTTTAGGAATCCAAATATATTTGTAAGAGGCTGGTCGTCCGACGGCAATTGGTAACGCCCATTTTATCCTGTCTGTGCATTAGTTTGGTGCTGGAATTATCCGTTTCGCAGGTGTTAAGTTGAAGTTTGTCAGTTTGAACCCTGCGAAACGGATAATCCCAGCACCAAACTAATTCACAGACAGGATAAAATGGGCGTTACCAATTCTCACGGACTACAAGTCTCTTACAAATACATTTGGATTCCTAAACAATTTGAGTATTGTTCTTTTTCAAACATTGATTTCCAAAATAACAACTGGAATATATAATCGTGATTTACAGACTTGTAGCAACTTACTTTACTATTATTATTTAATTTTGCAGCTACAATGTTTTCTATTGTATTTTTTGTTTAGGGAAATCATTATTTATGTTATATTATTTGTTAATTCTAGTTTTACTTATTTAATTGTTATGATCATTAGTAATTGATTAGAAACTAGGGTTTTGTGTCGCACTCGTTTTGCGTATGAGGATCGTATCACCTTAACTAACCATGCTGGTATGACCTCCTCACCACTCAACAGTCTCGTTAAGCAGCTACTTCAGTAGCTATGTCATGCTGTTAGTTTCTTCAACTATCTATTAGGTATATTCTCTATGCTAGGTGTTTTATAATTCTGAAATTTGTTTAGCTTTAGGTGTATTCATTCCAGACGTTATCTCTTGCTCTGCCATTTCCGGCTTGCTTTTATTACTTCGAGCCATATCTAAGATTTACTTGGCTTCTTGGTTGCATGGTCCCTTCTTCTAAAACAAAAGTATCCAGTAGTTTTCTAGCTTCTTCTCTTCTGGTGGCTTTTCCACCGTTATATTCTCTCCCACTAAATTGTGTGGAATAGTCTTTTGTTTTATTTTACCTGTCTGTTCTCAACTTTTGCCCTGTGCGTTTTTTTATTCTTTTGGCATGTGCTGGTATCTGACCTTCACGTTCCCTCGCTACGTTTAAAATTCATCCTAGATTGTTCCTGTATTAAAAATTGAGTCTGCAGATGGTGCGTCTACGCCGTCCCTGCACTGTGGAGGCAGCAATGAATAGTTTGATTAGAGATACTTCGTTTCAGCAAAGGTTAAATTGTTTCTGGAGCTTCATTTTCCACGGTGGAGTTGTGGATGTGCTTAGGACTCACATGTCTTTTGGAATTGAAGGAGAGTTTTCCTAACAATGTAAATCCCGGCAGCATATGCTACTTGATTCAGCTCCGTCAGGGATATGTTGGGGTGAACAAGTATTTCTGGGCGATGTCTACGTTTTGTATTACTGCTTTCGTAGATCTTGAAGCTTGGGTTTGGGGCAGTTGAACTCCTTTCTCCAGCCTCATAATCTGGACACCCTCAATTGTATTCCCAGGTTCTTTTTCTAAAGCCAATTGCTCATCATCTAGTTCCAGTAATTTCTGAGGTAATGATGGGGATTCAGGTGTTACCAGTAGTCTCCGTATTAGTGGTGAAAATAACGTTCAAGGAGGGGCTATCTCTTGATAGTAAACATACAGCAGATGGTGGTGGTATACTTGTCAGAGAGCCCCTTGCTAAAGGGGATTCTGTTGTTGAAGTAGCTGTATGGTGGAGTTTCATGGGCTCAGACTGTTTGCCAGCTAGATCTATGGGTAAATGGTAATGTAGTCCTGGCTGTAGCTGCAGTGTGATGTTTTGGGAAAATGATGCGAATTGTGGGAATGTTGATAGGGCTTTCAAGTCGCCAGTTTTTGGCTCTTATGAGGGCTGCTATTTCTGATGCCATATAGTCCAGCCCAGACGCATTGCACAGGCTCATGCTGTTATATCTTTGGCAAGTGAATTTTTGGAGTGCACCATTGCTCTTGCCTGGACAAAAGTGGAAAAATATTTCCCTCCAGGTATCTGTTTTCTTTTTCTGTTTGTTTTATTTCCCCATGACATATTTCATAGCTTATAAAAATCTCCAATTTATCTTCCCTTTCACATCTAGACTCATGTCAGCGTCTGGTTTCGTCTTCTCAGATGTAAAGATAGCCTTTTTCTTCCTCTTTTATTGCTACATTTCTTATGAGTGTGCTCTTATCTTCTGTTATATAGGTGCCCATCCGGTAAACAAGCGACCATAGGCTGGCAACTGGTGTATTTAAAAAAATATTACGGTAGAGTAAATTCTTGAATATGTTCGGCCAGGATTTCAGTAGATGTTTTGCTCCACTTTAAAAACTGAGAGTAGTAGTACCTTAACAATAACACGTCCTTGTGTGCAACAGTCTATAACTAGTTTTTAAACCATATTATGTTTCTTTGTTTGTTGCTGCATATAATGAAGATAGGGTGTCAATACCTTTTGTCTTAAGGCTTGATGGTTGACCCTGATGTGCCTCTGTCATGGCTGGAACACCATTTAAGAGGCAGAGAAGGGTCACACCATTACTTACATCTTCACGGCTAGTGTATGCACGGGCAGATGAGCCTTTTCCTCCAATATGCCGGCCAGCACATATTTATTTTCGTTTTTATTCATATTTTTATCATTCATTTTCTCATTGTCAACGGCATTTAATTAAATGGTTGAAGCTGCCCTCAATTAATAGAGAGGGTGCGTTCGTCCACAATTCAGGAGATGTGCTGGATGACTTGAGAAGACAACCCACCATTATCTTTTTAATATTTGGTCGGAGTTTACTTCAAATGAAGAGATTCTCCTGTCAGGATTTCTGACGAATGCCTGCACAGAGAGACTGAAGACACTCAAGGTTTGTGTCTAGTAGGTATTAAAGTCGTCATGAGAAGAATCCAACTCTTCTCCAGTAAACATTCCTTTATGTTTCCAAATATTCACTTAAAAATATTATATAAAAAACACACACACACATATATATATACATACATATATGTACACATATATATACATACATATATGTACACATATATATATACATACATATATGTATATATATACATACATATATGTACATATATACATACATATATGTACATACATATGTGTACATATATATACATACATACATATATGTACATACATATATGTACAT
>OY744521.1:115467686-115475186 GCA_963556195.1 Sepiola atlantica
GGCCACTATGAACGAGTACGAGTTATTTTCTGTTGATACATTTTTTCTTATTGTTCGCATCAACTAGTGAGCTAGTTTTAGCCAGTGCAGCTAGAAGATAAACACCAATAAGAGTTCATGTATTACTGAGATTTTTAAGGTCTCGTGCAGAACCATTCGATGTTAGAATCAACGCGCTGTTGAGTCAATGAAGAATTCACATATGTAGGGAGCAAAGTGTTGAAACGGGCTAATTTGACAATTTTAATTTTGCTGTGTACAAACACACGAAGCACAGCTTATGCGAGATTATATTGATGAGGCAATGGGTAGACCTACATGGTACGTTTTAATAAAGTGCAATGTCCACATATTAGTTCAGTTCTCTTGAGCATACTGTGAATACTTCTGTGGAAATATTTTTCTAAAGAAGAATTTGTATTATATTCTTAAATTCAGACTCCATCATGATCTTGATTTAAAATGATGCTACTCTATTAACTACCGGACAAGAGTACATGCATATTGTGGGGTGTATTATATAGACCTTTTAATTCAATGATAATTCACTGCTGCCTTATCCCAATTCTTATTTAAATCTACAACTTTTTAAAACAAAACTAATCTCTGTACATATGGCCAAGCCCACCTAATCGGACCATCTTTTATATATATATATATATATATATATATATATATATATATATATATATATATATATATATATATATATAATGAAAAGGCAATACTTGTCACTATTGACGTCTCCGTAGTTTACACCAACATACCAAAAGATGAGAGAGTGCGGGCCTCTCTTGAATTCTCTCACCACGAGAATGGTCATTATAAAGATGTTCAGGGCATCGTCAACATCACCATATTTATTCGAATCCAAAACAATTTCAAGTTCCAAGTCTCTAATTTTCTACGCATCCAAAGAACTACCATGGGTACAAAAAATGTCTCTAAGCTACGCCATGATATTCGTGTTTGAAAATGTAAATAAACTACCAATGGAAATTCATTAAACATTATGGACTATTGCCGACTTATTGATGATATATTATTTGTATTTTTCGCTTTGGGGTCAACAATTGCAAAGAGCGGAACAACATTACAATCTACCAAATTAAACAATGGATAACATATCATTACACACAAGATTCTATTTCACATAACATTGCAAAATAACGAAATTGAATTGATGCAGAAATGTTATATGCATACAAATAGTTTAAACTCAGGTATCAGAATGTTAGTTCTTACAAGTTATTTTCACATAGTGCCCACCTATACACATGGCTTAAAACATAGACGTATACACAATACACAACTCTAAAATAAAATAAACAATACACAAAATATAACTACCTTTCGAAGCTCACACAACACATTTATAAAAATTAAATGAATACAATTCAAATAGTTCAGGCACTATGCAGAGAACCGTGGAAAACGGCAATAAATTTACTCACAAACCAGACGCACGGATAATATATAGAAATTAAATTATTGAGAGATCTGCCGAAAATATTCAGAATCACAGATAATAAACCAACATTTAAACAAAACAATCTCCAGGGATACTCAAAAGTGTAACTGACTCTTATCAGTGGAAATCAGATACAATTCTGATTATCAGCGATTCCATGAAACTGCAGTAAACGTTATCATAATGTATTATTGATATAGCAATTTCACATAGAATATAAGTTTTCTTTTACCAGATCTGCTTTTATTCTGTTATTTTTATAATTATATATATATATATATATATATATATATATATATATATATATATATATGTCTCCTTTTAAATAAAAGACCCCACACCGTGTGTCCTGTGGACTTCAACTTTGTTGATTTATTACCGTCGCTTTCTACTCTATGCAAGCGTGTGTTCAATTAACTTTGGTTGCAACTCATCCAATCGCAAGATTCTTACAGGAAATTATATCACATTTGTAATCAGAAGAACACACCGTCAACACTCAATATGTTTTATTTCCGGCAATTTTCTTTAAACCAAAAAAAGATCGTTAAAGGCTATACATCAAAGAAAAGGGACACCGAATACAATTCAATTAAAGACACCAACCGAGATTGTTTTAAAACGAAGAGTTTAAAAATAGTGCAGACTGCCATGGGCATATGATGGACACGTATTGACATTACAATCACACACACACACACACACCCACACACACAGACACACACACATATATATATTTATCTATTATGTATAATTTTTCAGTATCCACTTCAACAGTGCGAAATACGTTAGGAAATCTAGGTAGAAGGTCATGGAAATATATGCATGGCATCTATAGCATGACAACACACTACGTGTATGTAGATTAGAAAAGACAGTAACACGACTTTCATTCATTTTAGCTTGACTATTCCCTACAGGGATGAAACGCGGACACCTCTATGTAGCTTTATTACCATGGATGAATTTTAATAGCTTACTTTATATATGTATGTATATATATATATATATATATATATATATATATATATATATATATATATATATATGTGTGTGTGTGTATATATTTATATATATATATATACAATATATATATAATATATATATACACATAATACCCATATATAACATACACATATATGTGTATAATATATACATATATAATTCATACAGAATATACATATATTTAATATATATATAATATATATATGTATATATAATATACATATATGACATATACATATATAATATATATATATACACTATATATAATATATATATATATAATATACATATATAATATATATATATAATATACGTATATGATATATATATAATATATATATAATATACATATATACCATATACATATATAATATATATATATATAATATACATATATAACATATACATATAATATATATATATATATATTATATATATACTATATATATATAATATACATATATAATATATATATATATATACTATACATATATGATATATATATAATATATATATATATATAATATACATATATGATATATATATATCATATATTTAATATACATATATGATATATATAATATACATATATGATATATATAAAATATACATATATGATATATATATATATAATATACATATATGATATATATAGAATATATATATATATATATATATATATATATAATATACATATATAATATATATATATAATATATATATATAATATATATATCTACTATATATAATATATATATAACATTTATATATATATACTAGCAGGACCCGTGTCCCGGCGTTGCCCGGGGAAATATAACAGCCTGATTTTAATTTTTAAGTTAAATAAATAGATTCAGAAAATAAATCATTTCACTGGAAGTAATTTAAGTAATTAAAATAGGATTGATGTTTTACCTTCTGGTGCCAATATGTATAGACATTGTGGAGAACCTACCCTTGAACATCCTACATAAAACTGCCCATGGCTGAAGCAAGGTGAAGTCAAGTTTAGACCAACCACTGCCAATGATTGTCCTTGGGACTTGTTAATTTTCATGGCAAAACACAATTTAACTGGGAACTGAAGCTTTTTAAATCTTATTGCAGAATCCGACGGAATAATGGGTATTCTGGGAAGGAATGTCAGTTTTCTCCTTGCCACACCAGTTAGTATTACAGCTTCTATCACATGAGGTTTCATGTGTTTAACACACAGCCTTGTTCCATTACATAGCCTTGGAACATCAAGAATCCGGAGTAACATAATTGGGCATCCAGCTTTAATTTGTGTGTTGGCATACCACGCAATTCTAATGAATTTTAAAATTCTGTAGGGTATTGTACAGCCTGGTCGTCATCGAGAGTAGAATCCACAGAAGTGAAAGTTTGTTTATCACCTGGAATTTCATCAAGCAGTTGTTGATTGATGACATGTAGCATGTCATTTTCAGTAGCTAGAATTTCTCTCTCCGTTAGCCATTCAGGATGCACATAGTTTTCAAGTATATTTGGATAAACTTTGCTACTAAGTTCCGTGAGTAATGAAACAATTGAGCCAATACCTGGAGTAATAACAATCTTGCCATTGTTGGTTGTTGCAAGCTTGCCATCACCTATTTTTAGGAGGAGGGAGGCAAACCATTGGGTCACTATTGAGATGTACACGCATGTTTGTAAATAACGTTACAGTCTTAATGTACTTCCACAAATATGACAATTTAATGCAAGAATTAAGCCTGTCAGCGGGACTTCTACGTGGAACAATAGGAAGCGTTTGTCGGAAGTCACCTGATAATAGAAGTGTTATGCCACCCATAACAACATCACGTTTCTTGAGATCACGCAATGTTTTATCTAGAGCATCGAACGCTTGTTTATGTGCCATTGTACATTCATCCCATACGATCAAAGAACAATTCTGTGAAACTTTAGCTGGATCTGATCCTCTTTCTATTTGACCAATTGGATCAGCATCTTTTGTTAAGGATAATGGCAACTTAAATGTGGAGTGAGCTGTTATACCACCAGGAAGAAGAGTGGTTGTAATGGCAGATAATGTGACTGCCACAGCTATTTTGCCTTCTGACCTAACTTTAGCAAGAATTAACTTGGTAACAAATGTCTTTCCTGTACCTCTGGGTGCATCAAGGAATATAAGGCAACCTTGCTGATCTTCTACAGTATTAACTATAGTACGAAAAATATGAATTTGTTCATTTTTCAGTTCTATTTAGATCGATTAGGTGAGGTAAGACCCAATTTTGTCAGTGTTTTACCATTCATCTTATAAGTCATAGCTTCTATATGTACTAAAGCCATATTGAAGATGTCGTCTGAAAGTGTTATATCAACTTCAGGCTGTTTATTGCATTTTCTAAGAAAGAAATCTTCAGTAAAAGCTTCTTCAAGTAGTCTATGTGCACTACATGCATCCCTGAATGTAGTCATAACTTGACCATTGATCGTTTTTAGGGCATTAAAGCTCTGTGTACCTCTCACATTGTGTAGAAGCAGTCTCAAACAGAAGCAGTGAAATTGATTTGGATGCACGGTGCATACCCTGCCCAAAACTTCTGTTTTTTTTACGCACGGATAGCCTGAAACTGGCTTACCCTGTAATCGTTGCTTGAAGACCTTAGTTTTTGTGTCCCAGGTATAATAAAGTGGAACTTCTGAGTACAAAAGTGTACATGCAAAGAAATCTGTTTGACACAATTTGAAGAAAGCTGTTAGAGTGGTTGAATTGGATTTGCAACTCTATCTGCCGCAGTACTTTCAGTAAAGTATATCCGCTGTCCATTTTCTAGATGAACTGATAGGTGAATAACTGGGGGATGATATACATGTGTATGAAAGTTAAGTATTCTCCAAATGGTTTCATTGGTTGATATGTAACGTTCCGTTTCGTACTCTTAACTTCATCATGAGCATTACTTTCAATTGTGAAGATATCTTGATCACTACCTTTATTTACATATTTACAAATGTATTTTATTGATTTCACGCTGTTGCAATATTCAACATTGATATGTGCATCAAAAATCTTACAAACCAGTTTATTATGTGGTTCAATGCATCGGTTGTCTACAGGAACTGTTATGTTGCCAGGTAGGGTAACTGTCGTCTCAAAACCTCCAGCTAAAGGAGATAGTTGTCGATATTGTGGGTAGCCATTTGTATCCGATTGAGTTTCACTCAAGAAGTGTCTGGGATATCTCTTACTGCAGTGTCCATCTTTGAGACAGAGTGAACATCTGTTTATGTTTCCACATGGTCCATGAATCATACGGTGCCTAATGATATAATGTAAAAGATGCTACTGGATCCGGAATTTCCACACTGATAACTGAATCTATGTCAGAGGATCTCAATGTTTGTTGCACCTCCATCGCCATCTGAAATTGTTGGATATATACATTTTCTCTGTGAAGCATGGTTTGCAATGCAAGAACAATATCTAATTTAGTGTTTGAGAAAGAGTTATATCTAATCAGCCCATACATTTGCTTGCCAGAAGGTGAATCGTTACATAAAACGGGCAGCACTTTTCACGGCCACCATCGTCCACCAGCAGGCATTTGGCTCATGTGACTCAATCGCAGTCATTTAAAAATAGAGAATAGTGTTTATTATTATAAATAATCATGTAATAGTCAATTCCCCCCCTCCCAATACATGTTATTTAATTTCGGTTTAGTTTTATTTGTCTTACTTTTCGAAATAGTAGAAGTAACGTTGATGGATTTTCCGCACATTCCTGAGTCTTCTGTCGATTTAAATATATTGTACAATTCGGTGTTTTATGCCCCCCTCCCTCGAATACAATATTTTGTTTTTCGGTTTATTTATATTTTGTTACTTTTCAAAACAGATCCACCACATAAACCTATCAATCCCGCCACACCCCACTGCTAGGCATTTGACTCATGTCACTCAATCGCAGTCAATTAAAAAAATAGCGAATAGTCTTCCTTATTGAAAATAATCATATAATCGTCATTTTATTTCTCCCCGACCATCCGAATACAATTTGTAATGCTCTGCAGGTTACATTAATCATGTGTGTGTTTCACTGGTGGTCATTTTCCATTTGTCTTTTCAGCCAAAGAAAATGGGATTTCTATACAAAGATAATGTGGGGTGGGGTGATTTTACTGGGGCTCTGTAGGCCTATTTAATAAATAGCTGAGATTTCAATTCTCCCCCCCCCCAACATTGGATTAAAAAAAATGTAAATTTTCTCAAAGTATTTAACGTTGAGGGAACTTTTCACAAGGAAGCAATTGTTAGTGTAATTTATTTATTAATAATTTATAAAAATAATAATATTTATTTTTATTGTATGAAATAAACTGTATTAAAATAGTGAACAGTTATTTTGAAAATAAAAAGTCATCATTTAAATGAATAGCCATTAAAAGAATGGGAAGAATACGTGCGAAGGAAGAAGTAGGTAATGTCATTTGGCTAATCTATAACCTTTTTTTTCCGAACGTATTACGTTGGGTCAAATTCTGTAGAAGTAAAGTTTTTTGTTTTTCTTGTAGTAAGTAAAAACGTAATTGTTTTATCTTATTTTGTATAGTTGGAAGTTTTCATGTTTGTTATTATGTAATCGCTGTCCTTTAAGTGTAATAATGAGAAAAACGTAAAGGAAAAATGTATCTTTTCGGTTTGTTTATGTTTGTTTTATTTTATCAAAGTATTTAACGGTTAGGGAAGTTTTCCCAAAGAAGCAATTATTATTGTATGTTAGTTAGTAATAATTTATAAAAATAATATTTGTTTTTTTTTTTATTGTACGAATTAAAAGTTTCTCAAAATAGTCAACAGTTATTTTTGGAAATGAACATTTATCATTTAAATGAATAGACATTAAAAGAATGGGAAGAATCCGTGCGAAGCAAGAATTTGGGAATGTAATTCGGTTATTCTGTAACCTTGTTTTTTTTTCTTAACGTAATCCGTTGGTTTTTTTTTTCGTAAAGTATTACGGTGAGTCAAAATCGGTAGAAGTAAATTTA
>OY744521.1:115480186-115490186 GCA_963556195.1 Sepiola atlantica
GTTGACTTCAACAACCGTCGCTCAATAATCTCTGAAAATATCGGGGCCATTTTTGATCAATAGCGACATGTTTGATCACTTTCGTTTCGCAGTAAAAAGCTTTGGCATTTTCGAATCTAAAATATTATTGTTTCATATGGCTGTCACGCTTCCGCGATACATTTTATTTATATTGTTCCGTACAGCTTTAAATACGATTTTCAGCGTTAAATGCGCAAATCTGATTTTAGATGCGCCGATATATCTCGGGAAATATGTCACTATTTCGTTTGAAATGTCATTTTCAATGCGTCCACATTTTACATAGAAGATGTATTCTGTTACCACTCGCTTTATCCGTAGTGAACTTCGTCTGCAGAACCAGGTGTCTGTCTCTATGAAATCGCTGTGAACGTTGTGGAAGCCGAAACACTTGTTTTACTCTATCAACTGATAGCTGAAATCATGGGCAACGTAAAAGAAAAAAATCCAGCATTATTTCTAAATGATTGTTCGATGTTTTATTCTTCTATATCACATACACAGTCTTACAGATATGCTTTCCATCGCACGCCCTTCCCGGGCTTCGGTGAAGGTAAGTACCAATCGAATTTCGAGAAGTGCAACTAAAACATAATCAGCTCACGCCCCGAACAGAAATACCTTTTTTTCCATCCTAACTACGTGTCACTTTATACTTCATCCAATGACGTAACTTCTTGTACTCATAGCTCCAATTCTACTCTTAACCTACTATTTGCCTTTCCATCATTATATTAAATTTTCAGCTAATGCGATAAAATTTCGGTTCTTTATATTACTATACATCCATATTGATAAGACTATATGCCCGTTCGTTTGTCGGTTGTTTTGTCACGCTTAAATGTAAAATGTAACATTATCATTGCTAAACATGCAGATTTAATAGACTCATCTTACAAATAACCCTTCTTCTAATATTGCATAATGTCAATAGACGAGAACATTTACCTTTTGTCTTATTTTGTTTCTTTTAACTGACGCGAAAAAATGTTATCTGGTTAATATGTGTTATATTTTCTTGAAATGTTCATTTCAATAACTCCGCAGTATTGAATAAATCAATTCGATTGTAAATGACAGGAATCAGCCAAGTGTTTTCTAATATCCATGCGCTGACGGCACGGCTGATGGGAGTTTCAAAGAAATAACACACAAAAATTAAAAGAAAGTTTTAACTTGGGAATGCCTGAATCTTATGTAAAATAACGTCTGCATTATTCGATGAATTATTTAGATAGATCATAAAAGATCGACCTGTTCGTTGGGGAAAGTAATAAATTAGACAGACACAAAATGGACAATCTAAACGAGAATGGTACGCAGTCGAGTGAGTAACGGGCAAGGTTGAACACAGCTGCGACTAGTCTAAGGATGTATGATTCTTTCTATCAACATCTTGAATTATTCCTTGAGGAATTAATTTCAATAGAAAATATAGAAATACGTCGAATTCCGCAACGTTAAAAAATTAATAGCACTCGTTTGCTCCAGACATTTATAAATATCCGTACTAAAATTAGGGAACGTATAGCAAACAATGAATCCAAGAATGTTAAAGTGATCATAGCTGGACCAACAGTTTAATCAATGCACTAGCAGGACAATCTGGCATTGTCCAGAATTGAATAAGGACTTCTATGTATTTTCCTTCTAGCCTATGCCACTAAGTTAACCATTTTTATGTTAATTAATATATTTCATTCATATTTTGCTACGTTGTTTATGACCTTACACAGTGTCGATGGAAGTGTAACATTTTATTTCATTCAAAATTGAATTAGTAATTTATATTATTTATTTTTAGCATATTACCCATTTAGGCACAGCCGGTATTTCTTGCGTAGCAATGAGTACTGTTGCGATAGCTAGCTCAAAGCTCGCAAACCATCACAAACATTTCTATTCCAATAATTTCCCAGTTATAGATAAAGTAAAACGTCGCATTTCCCTTTCATGGACATCGGTCACGAACACAGATATAACGATAATGCTCTAATCAGTTTTATCGAAAATAAATATACTTTTTCGAAGAACAATGGGTGATGTAGCAACAGAATAGTATGGTTATTAGGGGTATATGTTCACAACCAATGTATGAGTGTGTGAAAAACGGACAGGAACTACAATATGTGCGATTATGTATACAAACGGTAAAAGAAAAACAATTATTGAATCGACATATTTTAATGTTTCTAATTACAAGAGAGACGAAGTTTTTTATACAATTGTGAAATTGACTATATATTTATTTGTTTATTAGCATGCCTGTTTAAGCATCAATTATTTTAATGAATACTTTCATATCAAAATAAAGCATTTAAATCTGGCATAATGCACAATATTAAAATACAGATCAAAGTCAAAATATTTCATCAGATAATTTTTTTTTCGAACGCGCTTATTTCACTAGTCCACATATGTAATTGATGCCCTTCCACTTTTCATGTTTCCTTGTTATAGTTCCTACATCAGTAAAGTAGCTAACATACAATGTGTCACTTTCTTCTTAGCATATGCATGTTAACCTTCTGTCTTTGAGCACTGCTGCGTTTTAATAGAACTAATCCACAGCTCGTCCTATCAGACTTGGCAGGAACATTACCAGAACATTCCAAAGGTTATTTGAATAACTTTGAAATGTTTGGCGACTAATATATTATTGTAAGAACCCAGACCAGAGTAACATATATAATCATGTGCTATATAGCAAGGTGTGGTTTTCTTTTGCAAGGCCTCTACATTTGTATGGAAGTCCTTGGGTAGTTATATTTCGGATCACCTCAGATTCCCCTAACAGGTCGTGATTTACTGTTTTCTATACACACACACTTCCCTATGGTAAGAACTGCTTTTCCCGACCGTCTAGATTCGGGTCACATCTCGCTAGAGCGGGAAGCAAGTTAATCACAACGGATTTCTTTTAAAATCGTGTGTTTACACTTTCGAAACACTTTGTACACCATGGACAGATTAGCCGTCAACATAAGATATTTACTATACTATTTCGTATAGTCTAGAATAAAACACATTCGAAAATTCACCGGTCTCAACCAAAATCCACAACATACAAGCAAGTCTACCACATAGTAACATTGTTATTAATGGTAAAAAGATACACACTTAAATTACATCGTATCATGTAAAACTGTTAATCGTAATGGGACACAATTCAGCTAATTATGTTTGCCACTATACTATGTTTTTTTATAAATACATGACGACCCCCGTGTAGTGCGATGTAGTCATTGCTGATGAACACAGCAATACCGACTGAAAACAGGCTATGTGATGATATATTTAAAACCTGATAAAAATACAGTATCATATGGTTATTTTTCTGTAATTGTATTGCATTGTGTGAGAGAGATATGTCTAGCTTCCGTAATAATAAAACTGATTTTAAAATCGGATGTTGCCAATACTATCAAACTCGTTAAAAAACAGTTTCCAAAATGTGTTATTGCGACAATAGTTAGATAGCGTACGCTAAAAGAATATAAATTACATATTTATTTATATCATATGAAAATGTTTTAATTTTTATTTAGTCTCCAGATGTCCATTTCGAAATTGAAATATCAAATCGCACTCTGGTTTCCGGTTTCACTTCTATTTTCGGTTCCACGTCTATTTCCGTTTTCTTTTTACTTGTTTTCGATTTATTCCACAAGACAAGTTATTTGACTACATCATGGAACCTCAACTCATTTAACAACTCAGAATAACTCAGAATATGATTCTATCTCCCGTCAGCACCATCGAAATAGTTTCGATTATTTAATTTCTTTTTGTTTCTTTGTGTTTTCTAAACAAGTGAGTTAATCACTAGTCTATAAATTACATGATAGAACAATAGCTAACATTTAATAACATTAGAAATGTTGTTAGGTACATATAGAGACACAATAGTTTGGTTACGAGTTAAATAATCTAAAATATGTGGAACTTAGGACACACGTAAGGTTTTGAAACTTATTAAAGTAATGCTATTATTATTGTTACGATAGGTGAATATCAAAAAAATAGAGTAATACATATGCTTATTTTATATTCAGAAAAATCGCCTTTACATTTTGTCCAAGTTTTTAAAAAATTGAATGGATTGATCGAACGTTATGGGAGAAAAGGGTCATTTTTTGCAATTTTGGGGGCTTTTGACCCCATGAGGGTGCGAACCAAATTTTTCCCAAGGTCAGTGACACTTATTTTCTATTAGGAACAATTGCCTCCACATTTTGGCCAAGTTTCAGAGAAATTGAATTGATGAATGAAAAGGTATAGGGCAAAACATGTCATTTTTTTTCCATTTCGGGGTCTTTTGACCCGCTGGGTGTCTAACCAAACTGTTTTTCAAAAATCGGAGAATGTCACTTTCTAATCTGACCAAAGTTACAACTTCATGCAAAATTTCAGTGAAATTCAATGGATGGTTGCGGAGAAAAATCCGGACGGACGGACAAACGGACGGACGGACGGACATGCCTCGAAACATAGGTCCCCCGATTTTATAAATCGGGGGACCAATACATAGTAACCATTTCTACGTTTTGGGTTGTATTAAAACAGTAACTCATTTTTTTTTAAATGCTTGTATGTTATATCCATTTTATATTTCTAAAATACGTATTTAGTTAAAATAACTCCTTGAAATGTACGCGAGATTATAAACTCGTGTACTCATCCTGTAGACACTACTGCCTTAGTAATGTATAATCTGCCTATTCCTCTTTTTCAACGAATAATATTTTCTATTTGCGTACGTACAAAGGAACTCCAAAAAAGCCGTAGTGTTTAATAGTATGTAGGTGTATTTAACTATACTGTAATTGAAACAACCTGTTTAATAGAAAAATGTCATAATACTTATCCTTTCTTTGCAAACTTATCAAGATCCTATCAATCTAGGTAATAATTTCCACATCCATCAAATCTTGAGAAAATCAGTTGGTGTCTTTAATCTTTTATTCTTTTGTTTGCCACGACTAATAAAACCGGACACAGTGTATTTTAAATGAGACACGAGACAGGTGCTCTCTTGACAATTCAGACATAACACGGATTTTTTCTGCCTGGATGCACAGCTGAGAAACATGACATACGAAGCGAGACCAGCAAATTAAAAAAAAGAAAAGAACAATGGAATTTTTTTCTTTCTTTTTTTATTTGGAACGAAAGCTGTCGCAGGGGGAGGACTTTTATAGACAGAAAACTGTAAAGTCATTTCCTAACGTTTTCAAATTAATTCTGACAATCCATGTAAATGTCCGGACAGGTACGTGTTACATATGAATTAGCTGTAATATGCTTCTCATAGTAAAGTGTAATTAAGAGTTACTGTGTCAATAGGTATGCTAGCCAAGATTTGTGTTTAGCTTTAACTGTTTCTATTATTTATTTAAACTTTAGGTCACAACTGCTTAGTGTGTGATTTGGTAATATGTAATATATTTTGTGTAATTCAGTTACATGCAAAAGGCCAGCAAATGGGTGGAAAGTCATCGTGACAATTTAGATACCTCCGATGTATGTGAAATATTTACAATATTGATTAGACCTCAGTTCATAAATATTTCTCAAAACTTCTTTAGAGTGTTTTAAATTGTTTTACGTTGCATAACCTCTCGTTTATTAAAGTTGATCCATATTAATTAGACAGCATTTAGGCAAGATTACCTAAACTTCAATGTCTTATTTACACTTCTTTAAGCTTAAGTTTATACATTTTCTAGAATAAAAATAATCTATCGGATTGTAATCATAGTTTGAAACTAAAGTCTTCATATGCAATTATATACACATTGGTCTGTACTATATATATATATATATATATATATATATATATATATATATATATATATATATATATATATATATATTGAAAAATAAATATATATATATATATATATATACATATATATTAACAGACACATACATTTGTGAGCAATACACGTTAGTTACATAAAACATTAGCAGAGAAATAAAAGTTATTTTGTAAACATAAAATCAAGGCAAGCAAATCCTATCATACTCTGTGTCTTATGCATTTGTCATTTGAACCAAAGCAAGTTATCATGGAAACACATGTCGTATCCTGTTGGACAAACGCCGTAAAGCAACCCCTAACCATTGCATCCACGAGCAGTAGATTGTCTGCCCAATTAGCGACACCCCGCCACATCCTCCACCTAACCAGTACGAAATCAGACTACATAGCCAAGCGTCTGTCGTCTTTTAGAACATTAACGGAAATAATTGACCTAACATCAAAAGACAAAGTATCATCGCATGTAACTATTTTTCTCCGGGAAGCAATACTTTCTGCCCTATCTTAAACGTTTAGACGAACAGAAGTTTAATAGTGGTCAAATATCTGGTGTTATCTATAAACGTCCAGGAGTTCCGTGAGCTCAAATAAGTACAACTCAATTAAACTTTCAACACCCCTTCCCCTCCAACGTATATCGGAGAAGCATATATAAAAAAGCGAGTTGGCGTAACAACCAGCGAGTACTTTCAGTCGAAGAGGAGCTTCCGGTCGATAAACTCGTCACCAAAAGCATGTGTTCTGTTAGATATAAAAAGAAGAAGAAAAGACAAAAAAAAGATTAAGAGCCTGACTCTACAACCTAGTTGATTGTTCTGGGATTATTTCTAACGCCGAAGATTAATCTGACTGACGAAACCAAGTAGTTTTTTAAATTGCACCAGAAACCTGCCGTTTATTACATATATTACACTACTGCCTAGATGACGAATATATATGCTATATCAACATTGCATAGCCCCTATTTGAAACTTCAACAGTTATCCTGCATATAGGATTCATGAGCACTTGCTTCTTGATATCTGCTGATAGCCGTGTAATCACAAGATCAGTGTGGATGTTGGATGACTGTAGTTCATGACATTCCTGAAAAAGTGAAATGTTAAACTTCTGTGGGGAGTCTTGTAACAACCTCTCACATTCTGAGAGTTAGTAATGCTTTTTATTCCGTGATTTATATATAGGACACACTCTTAATTATATATTTTGATGCGATAAGTAAACGTAATACATTACCGCTCTCTCTTAAAATATTACTTCGTTTTCCTTGCCGGTTGTTCTTACATATGTATGCCTTTTCCGTTTATTATTTTATCAATAAATTTGGTTTGAATAATGAATTTGTGTCCGAGTAGTATTTTACCTGCTCGTTTGTTTTCTTGTTTTGAATGTGATGTCTTGAATTGGAATATATATATATATATATATATATATATATATATATATATATATATATATATGTATACATATACACATATGTATATATATATATTTATACACATATGTATACATATACATATATATATATTTATATATATACATATACACATATGTATATATATATTCATACACATATGTATACATATACATATATATATATTTATATACATATGTATACAGATACATATATATATATATATATATATATTTATATACATATGTATACATATATATATATATATTTATACACATATGTATACATATATATATATATATTTATATACATATGTATACATATATATATATTTATATACATATGTATACATATATATATATATTTATATACATGTGTATACATATATATATATATTTATATACATATGTGTACATATATATATATATATTTATATACATACGTGTACATATATATACATATATTTATATACATATGTATACATATATATATATTTATATATGTATACATATAAATATATACATATATTTATATACATATGTATAGATATATATATATATATTTATATACATATGTATACATATACATATATATATTTATATACATATGTATATATATATCATATGTATACATATATATACATATTGATACATATATATATATACATATATTTATATACATATGTATACATATATATATATACATATGTATACATATATATATATTTATATACATATGTATATATATATATATATTTATATACATATATATATATATATATACATATATATACATATGTATACATATATATATATATATACTTTGAAAAGTCACACAATTTGAAATGCTGGTGGGGTGGCAATAATAACGAAGATATTTTTTTCATGAAATATTTAGAAAACCTTGCACAACGCAGATTATTGTTTTAAAAAATAAATTATTTATTCATCTTAAAAAAACATTTTTTTTATAAACTTGAGTACTTTCGGTAAATATACCATCTTCAGAAGAATTTTCTTTTTTTTCTTTTTTCCTCTTGGTTGAGACATTCTCGTGGCCTTGTAGAAAATCCGTCTAGGTGTTTTGACGAAGAGAGAAAAGTGTTGATATGGCTGTGTGGCACGTGGTCGGCGTGGAAGGATACTTTGAAAAGTCACAGAATTTGAAGCGCTGGTGAGGTGGCAATAATAACGAAGATATTATTTTTATAAAAGATTTAGAAAACCTTGCACAGCGCAGATTATTTGTTTTTAAAAATAAATTATTTATTCATCTTAAAAAAAATTTGTTTTTTTTTACACTGTAGTACTTTCGGTAAATATACCATTTTCAGGAGAATATTTCGGCTTTTTCTTTTTTACTTTTTTCATCTTGGTTGAGACATTCTCGTGGCCAAGTAGAACATCCGTCTAGATGTTTTGACGAAGAGAGAAAAGTGTTGATATGGCTGTGTTCTAAATATTCTATAAAAAATATCTTCGTTATTATTACCATCCCACAGGCGCTTAAAATTGTGTGACTTTTCAAAGTATCCTTCCACGCCTTGATTTCAGAATAAAATACTCCCATTTATTTAATACATCTGCTCTGAAAATAAACATATACTCTTTGTAATATTTATTTCTTTTAATATTATGATCAATTGGCGCTATCTATAAATCCCATTGACCATATCTTTTCTGTCCGCCACCCACCCCCTACACCCAGACATTTTTATTTTACCTCAAAACGTAAGCAACTGAATTTCCCCTACCTTACAGACACACCCAATACTTTCTTCTCCACTACATGGCTTCAGCTCAAAATTCAAAGTAAAACTTGACCTTATAGACTTTACCACCCCCATCCCAACACTCCCCAACCCCACCCCACTCGTTCACACACCTTTAAGAAATTAGCTGATGGCCTTATTCCAACTGCTTTCGTTGGATCCAGTTCTGTTCTCTTTAATCGGCTAAATTTATTACAACAGCACAATATTTAAGTTAATATATGACCACTTTTGAATCATCTCACTGCCCGGACGGGCGATATCAGCCTTGTCACATATTGTCTTTTAACAGAAAACTTTCGCTTCGGATCCGCCAAACTGGATACTTACAATATTACTCCACGGACTTTTACTTGCAATTCTAAGAAATTATACACAAAACGGAGACACGAATCTCTACAAGCAGAGTGAGATATAATTGAACAGTCTGCATTTTATTTGAACCCTTGTAAAACTAAAACAAAAACATTCTCCAAATCCACAAACTTTTTCTAGTTTGCTATCTGCACTATGACCTCCCCTTTTGTCTTCAGCAATAGCTACTCAATACTGCTACCATTGTCCGTCTCGCCCATTTATGTCTTTATCCCCAACCTCGGCTGTTATTTCTACTTTAATTTTTTAAATGAATTAAAACAGGTAATATGTATTTATTATAAGTATAACATAACCGACATTTATCATCAAACGTGAACAGTTTTACCTAAAAAAAACTATGGTTTACGGAGTAGTGTCACTCCTTGCATCTGAATATTCGATGTGATTAACTGTGTATAAATATTATGTAATTGTATGTATTTTTTATCTCTATGTTTCCTATATAATATATACATACATATACATATATATATACATACATGAACACCTATACATATATATATACATACACATACATACATATATATAAAATTATATACATATGTATATACATATATAGATACATACATACATACACACATATATATACATA
>OY744521.1:115495186-115500186 GCA_963556195.1 Sepiola atlantica
CCTCATCTTGTTTGTGGCAGTTGTATTGGTCAGTTCAGTACATTAAATACGTAAAGTCAGAGGCGAGCAATTCTACACATCGGTTGTTAGGTGAACATTTGTTGAAAGAATTCTGTATCAATTAAGTGATCATCAATATCTTAAATGAATACAACGTCGACTGAGAAGATATTCTGAATTAAATAAAGCACTTTGTTATACGTTAGCTGATGCTTTTCTACGACAAACAAAAGTCACCTGAAGAAATGTGTAAACAATAAGAATAGAAGGGCAAATTAACTTAGACACTTAAACATGACTTTGCATTACAGTGAACTATGAACACTACCTGTCTGGAATAGAATACATAGGTATTCGCTTACAAAATACCAACGATTATCGCGCACACATATAGATCATATATATACATGAAATAGACACACTTTAATTAATGATTACATGGAAAACTATGTTAATTCAAGAGCAAAGCGGCCAGAAAAAAACACCACTATTAGTTATTAAAGAAACTGGTACCTTTCGTCATGTAGGTTTTTAATGAACAACTAAAGGTGCCGGAAAATTATGAGACGCACAAGTGGTTTCTTGCATATCGGCAGACGATAGCGTAAAAAAGAGAAATATACAAAAACCACTCGACTATAACGAATCGTACGATGGAATGCGTTTTGTACAGATAAAGAAATGCGTAAAGATGTTTAAAATATCAGATCATTATCAACTTTAACTAGTAAAACAACGTGAAATTTAATTTAGATCTCAGAATGGAGGACAACATGTGGCAGATACATAGACACACAGGATTGCACAGATATACGCTATGAAATGAGGCCGAATCTTTATAGCGATTATTGCGCTCCCAAACATACACACGTGTTTCAATGACGGGCACATATTTATAAGAATAAAGACAAAAAATCCATCTTATGCATACAGCTGACATAAGATTACTAGGAATATTAAACATAAAGCAGAAATACCAATACGCATATCTGTAACACACTTGTAAAAAAATTAACTAAATAATTTTACTGATATTCATTGAAAACTGATGACAAAATATAACACGGTCCCTAGTAAGTATAACATGAAGCAAGTACATATGAAAGTGTGATGAAAACATGACACAGAAAACGAAAAAGGGTTCATGAAATTCATTATAAACAAAAACGATCCATGGGATTGACACATTTGATTACTTAAGATGGCGGCTCATCAATACTTTGTTAAAATTAAACTTAAAGACATTCACGTTGTAGTCTGCAGAAAAGCATTCCCGTAGTATTATGCTCCTACAATGAACAGATTTGAAAAAAAAATCTGCTCATCTAAATTCCTGTAGGCACTACAATGCTTTTCACACCGCGTGAACTGGAAATATACACACACAACCGTTAGCATCTTCTATTTTTCTCAATGGTCCTGATTCCTATAAATAGGGTTTACCTCGTGTTTTTTGTTGTCATGAATCGCATTCAATCTCAGATAAATACCAACACTGACACACACATTTGATTTTGTATGCGTGTTCACGTCTGTTTCTATGTGTGTTTACGTTTCTGCGAGTGGGTGCATCACAGGCTGGTGCTTTTAACTACCTTTGTTCGACAAACAATAAATAGTTGTTCAATGTTCCCTGAAAAATATTTAGAAACCTTTATTAATTGACAAAACCGATCACATACGTAGTACTTCAATCGACAGACGATTGTGAACTACTGCTGTCTGGATGTGTATTCAAAGACAGAAAATTAGCCGTAATAATCCATGCGTACTTAGTGGGTTAGAGATCTAACTGACAGCATAAAGGCTGCTGCTAAATTATACTCTTTTAATACGATGGGGCATATGATCTTATCTCCTACTCTAACACAATAAAGGCCGGGTAACCTTGCTAGAAATATATAAATACTGCAATTACTTCATGAATAAGTATATCAATGTAAACCGGCGTTCATCGAGTTTATGAACTAACCTCCAGCTATGACGTCTTCTCTCTAAACTTAATGTGCACTTTTTTGAATGAGCTTCGATATCATCTTTAAAGTTTAAGATTTCAAATTTTAACATTTAGGCATGATCTACACGGGTCGTCTAATCTTCCATTCAATTATTAGTGAGCGTCCATTTTCTTTGAGCTCCCAATAGTGGTTTGCGAGTGCTGTTTGAATTCGACGTTCTCTGTTTTTAAATCTGCGTTTGTGGTTATAGTATCTGATTTTACAATCCTAGGAGGACATACCCACGTAGTACTTTCTTTTTAAAACAAAACATAACAATTTAAAAATTAAAACCTAAAATAGAAATATAAGGAACAACATGTTAAAATAAATGCACCCATTATACTGACACAACATAGGAAACTGGATATAGGCCAATCTATACAACCCAGAACAATAGAACAGGATATAGGAAGTAACACATTGTCCCCGGAAAGCTCAAAGATTCGCTGAGATAACAACAAAGAATCTTATTTGTAAAATAGCTTGCCGTGTATATAAACATAAAACTCCAGCAAACATATCTCTATGCATTATAGCCTGGGGATTCCCCCGTGGAGTCCACATTGGAGCCTCTGTTTAGCTTAATTGTAATAAATATATTTGCATAGCTTACTACCAAGCTATACGTACGCATCGAGCACTGTTGAAGTAAATACTGAAAATGGATACATAAAAAAATATATCTCCTTATAAAAGTATATGTGGATACATGAAATATTAATATATATATATATATATATATATATATATATATAATAACTATGTATATATATATATAAATATGTTTGTATATGAATGAATATATATATATATGTATATATATAAATATGTCCACATAGGTATAAATATGTACATATATACAAACATGTATATATAAACATGTTTATATATATAAACATGTATATATACATATATATATATATATAAACCTGTATATATATAAATGTATATATATAAACATGTATATATATATATAAATGTATATATATAAACATGTATATATATACATGTATATATAAACATGTATATGTATATATATATATAAAAATATGTATATATATACATGAACCTGTATATATATCAAAATATGTATAAGTATATACATATATGAACATGTATATATATACATATATAAATATGTATATATATGAACATGTATATATACATATATAAATATGTATATATAAACATGTATATATATACATATATATAAATATGTATATATATACATATGTATATATATAAATATATATATATATAAGCATGTACATATATATGTGTGTGTATATATTTATATATAAATATATGTATACATATATAAATATATGTATATATATACATATGTGTGTATATATTTATATATAAATATATGTATATATATAAATATATGTATATATATAAATATATGTATATATATAAATATATGTATATATATATATATATAAATATATGTATATGTATAAATATATGTATATATATATATAAATATATGTAGAGATAGAAGAAAAAGAGAGATAAATATGCGACGATTGTCCAAATTTATTTTCTAATTTCAATTGTTCAATGCAAGGTGTATTCAGTAACACACTAGTGTTTATTATTCTTTCCTATAGCCAAGGCTTTTCAAAGATCGAAATCTTATCATTAGAGGAGAAATACAGATGGATAAGTTTAAATATTTTAAAAATATGAAAATTATTATTAAATGAATTTTTGTTTAAAAAACGCAGCGAATGAAAAGAAAAATTCCGTCAAAAATATATGCAGATTGTCCGGGTGGGAAATTTCCGTTGAAAAGAAGTCAGATGAATTGTAGAATGTGAAGAAAACTCTTTGCGACGGAGCAGTGTGAAGAAAGTTCTCAAAATATAGGTGAGTCCAGACGCACTTAAAGGGGATTGAAAAGAGAGAAATTGGCCATTTTTGTATATACTTCCAGGACCAAATATATGTATATATATATAAATATATGGATATATGTATATATATATATATATATATAAATATGTGTATATATAAATATATTTATATATATATAAATATATGTATATATATATAAATATATGTATATATATATAAATATATGTATATATATATATATAAATATATGTGTATATATATAAATATATGTATATATATAAATATGTGTATATATATAAATATGTGTATATATAAATATATGTATATATATAAAAATATATGTATATATATATATATAAATATATGTATATATATATAAATATATGTGTATATATATATATATATAAATATGTATATATATAAATGTATGTGTATATATGTGTGTATATATATATGTATATATGTATATATATATGTATATATATATAGATATATGTGTATATATATAAATATATGTGTATGTATATATATATGTATATATACATAAATATATGTGTATATATATAAATATATGTGTATATATATATATATATATATATATATATATATATATATAGATATATATATATATAAATAAGTATATGTATACATATATGTGTAGTCTGCAATTATGTGAGCATTACACTTATATATATTCTACAATAACATAGTTTCCGGCTTTAAAATTAAATAGTTTATCAAATGTTGTTTGTTTTTACATTCTTATCTATAGTCCATTATTTTTACGAAAGCAGTACCGTTTTTTAAGTGGGCCTCTCCATACAATGTCTAGAATATATATTACATTGTATAATTAAATGACAAAAATGATTTTTTATATGCAGTAAAAACCGTCAACCTCACTAAATCATACAACTAGTTTCCTACAAAGTACAACATAATCAGAACAAGTACCGGTCGGTTATCCTGTCATCTAATCTATCTTTCAAGACTTCGTTCAACTTTCTGAAGCTTCTTCTCAAGCTATTTTATTATCAAAGTGTCAATCTCATGTACGCGTATCCTCGGGTTAGTT
The DNA here is from genome assembly GCA_963556195.1 of Sepiola atlantica. Taxonomy (NCBI): domain Eukaryota; kingdom Metazoa; phylum Mollusca; class Cephalopoda; order Sepiida; family Sepiolidae; genus Sepiola; species Sepiola atlantica. The sequence continues at coordinate 115,500,122 of OY744521.1, forward strand.
TTGGCTTGATCTTTTGCGATACATAATTATGTAAAACCGTGAATAAAATGTAGGTATAGCAGAAA
>OY744521.1:115502686-115505186 GCA_963556195.1 Sepiola atlantica
ATATATATACATATATATATACATATATATATATACATATATATATACATATATATATACATATATACATATGTATATACATATACATATATATATATACATATATACATATGTATACACATATATACATATATACATACATATATACATATATACATATATATATACATATATATATATATACATATGTAAATTATAATTAAAAGGTAAACTTTTAGAGAGTTGGACCTATTGTGAGACAAGGAATACTCAATATACTGGATAGAGCAAAAATATGGCACGTCAATGAAAATTAGTAAGACCTGCAAATGGAAGCAAATCGGTATTTTCAGTTGTTCAAAACAAGGAGTAGTTTAGTTAATAAAACATTTATTTTTCATCTCTTTCTTTCCTTAAACCAGGTTTTTCAAAGATTAAAATCTTATCATCAGAGGAAAAATCATGATTGATAAGTTGACAGGGTCAAAGTTCCAAATTTGAAAAAGTTTTCTTTTAAAATTAAAAATTTAAAAAATCAAAAAAACTTCTATAAAAAAAAACTTCTATAAAAAAACCTTCCAAAAAGTTCAAACGGGCATGGGAATTACCAATAACGAAATCCAAAAAACGTAGGGCTCAGAAATATTGGTAAATCCAGAGGAATCTGTATAAAAATCCAACGACGGCGATTTCACTCAGGTCTGTTGTCCACGGAGAGGAATCAAATAAAAGCGGCCATTTCAAGGAAAACAATATTCTTCCTGTTTTCAGTTAGGCGTATTCCAAGGCAAATGCTTCAATGGGGTCAAAGACGAATCGTTGTAATGTATTACAACTATTGGGGAAAAAGAAGAAAAGAAGAGAAAAGAAAGACAAGAAAAGAAAAAGAAAAAAGAAAAGGAGAGAGAAAAAGAGAAAAACGATCGGAGGTAGAGTGTAATCTAACAAGTGGGGGGGGGGTTAAGGGATTCAAATCAAAATGATATTTAGGCAGAAAGAGGGATGGAAAGTAGATTTCAAATTGGCCACACACAAAAAATGCCAATGGGAATATAACTTAACTGAGTTGACCAGCACTTGGTATTTTTTGTGTGTGGCCAATTTGAAATCTACTTTTGCAAATTACTACCGGATCAATTTTTACCTTTTAATCAGAAAGTTTGAATGTAGAGACAGTTAAGTAGTGTATAGGCTTAGGTAATATAGTAAACAGAGACAAGTTAGACGTTACTGGGGATGTTTTTTGGTCGGAAGGAGATTCTATATCTTACCTGAATTGTTTTCATTAAACTCATATATCTGCTCCTGATACTATGGGGCATATCTCTATTGGAACTAATAAAAAGGTGTTATACTATATACTCTAACAATTTCTGAATAAATACGTCGCCGCATAAAAAATAAGGGCATACCAAGAAACGTATAGCAGTTTTTAATGAGTGGATAATTTGCATATGTATTACCGAAATAGTTATTTAGTTTTTAGCAATTGTGCCCGAGAGATTACACATTTCAAACGAGTTCCAATTTACTTTATTGTATTTCTGTTATTTTACTATTATCAGCAAAAAGAACGTGGAACGAGACTTTCTGAAGAGTAGCCATTTTATGTTATGCTGAAGTATCTATAGAGTTAACTATCGTTTAGTTGATATAGTTTGTTTACGCGCAATGGTGGTGTGCGACCGTGCACATTTTCGGTACTAAGGCAATATTTATCCCAAGGGTTGCCACACAGTGAGTTATTTGCATTCGTCTCACTTACGTACATCGAGGTTTTTTATATATTAGCCGCAAGCTCATTATAACAGCACACGATACAAATCACATATGAAACATCCCCGTTTCGAAAATGGCGGAAGAAGTTATCTTCGAACATATCTTAATTAACATTTCTCCACAGAAACATTAGCTATACAACTAATACTATGACCGTGATATTTTTTTTTAACATATGGCTAAGTTCGGAGACTACTTACTTCGAAATATATGAAATACATTATTTATGTTATACATAAAATAAAGAAAAATAGTTGAGAGCTTAAAATGTACAGAATGATGCTGATCATAACACACTAACTGATCTTGAGGTAGTTCCGGTCAACCTTAAATATACAACATTTGATTAATGTAAACTGTCATGTCCCTCTGACCACTCAGAACCGCGTTATGGCCGGCAAGCTTCACTGAATAGCTACTAACAGTCAAGAAGCACGATTTCGGAATACATATTTCTAGTTGCGCCACATATCACCGACTTCGCCGAAGACACACACATCTGTGCCAACATTTGACGCGTTAAATACGCGTATGCGTAGCTCTGTCAGTTGCCGATTGCAACGGGATATTACTTCATTGATCGATTGTTTTCATGCCTCTCTTTTCAAACGTTGATTTATTGGCAGCGGTTGGTGTAGAATGAGGGAAATATTTTATACAGAACTGAGAAAGAAAATTCAGATGGTTGTTGCTTCAGTGTTGGAATTTCGCATTTTACACACACACACATGCCTTATGTACA
>OY744521.1:115507686-115517686 GCA_963556195.1 Sepiola atlantica
GGCAGATGAAGCTAAACATGTAAAGAATTTAGTTAGAGGTTAGGGTTTAAAAGCATTTCTAAAACAAAACATTAAAACACTGTATATTTTAATTTTCTTGCTGAAGTTTCTGCAACTTTATTGTTGTAAAGAGCTAAAGGGTTACCCAATTCATCACATGGTTAGTGTGATTTGCCTTTTTCATTTTTATTGCGTCTTTTAAATTGCTAACTGCTTTAGTGATTTCTGAGATTGACTAGGGATGCTCCGTGAATACTCCGAACTGTAGTTGAAATGCTTATCCATTCATTAAAAGTACTGTAACTTTTACAAAATAACGTTATTCGAAAAATGATATATAATATAAACAAGACAATCAGTTATGCGTGATACCGTAATCTGGTTCCAATATTCATATGGATTGTTATTCTAAAATGTAATCGATATGAGTGCAAAATAATCTAAACTTGATATATTTTAGACATGCAGTTCAAACAGCTTTTCTCTACGACGTCCACACGAGTCGCAGGTGCGCTATACACATGACATAATGCTCAAGGCAGAGTATAAACTAAATATATATGTGAAGATAATGAACAAAATTATTAGTTGAGTTTAAAAAATAGTTTCATACAAATGTTGCTGTCAAGTAAATGAGTGCATTTTTTTGCATTGGCAAACAAAATATCAGAAAGGTTAATGGCGTCCGCGCACTGGATTGACGCGGGATATCCTGCTGATTCACACATACTATTATATGTGTGCTCACGACTACATCTTTGCTTTCCTGATCTATCTAATCACAGAGGAACACCTAACATAGTGTCTCTATTTAATTCATATTTAATGCTACAGTGTTCGCGTAAATATACGAGGAGTATTAATATTTTAATCAGTTTGGGTTGTAAAAAATAATAACTAATAGGCATATATTAAGATATGCGTCGTTCATTAAGTCTACACAGACAATACGATGTGTTTCCTATTTTTCTCATGTTCGCACAATTTTATCTTTTTGTGATGGAGTAGGAATAGTCCCAATACATATTACAGAATTACTTTCGGAATAATAAAAAGCAAACATTTAAACTAATAAAATAAATTGTAATCTACGACTCTGCAAAAACAAAATAAATTATTATTTCGTGTTGCTTGTTAAAATCATGAAATACTTCTATTATATATATATATATATATATGTATATATATATATATATATATATATATATATATATATATATATATATAGGAAATGTAAAAGGAAACACCAAGAAATATTTTTTTATATATTCTTCAACGTTCCCTCTTTATTTGTAAGACATCCTCAGGATGATAATTTTAAGAAAAATGTCATGCTAGTACATCGAAATATTGGGTTGACATGATGGGTTGATGATAAAAAGTAGTAACCGTGGCTGCTGAGAGCGCTGGATGAAGATCCTGCCTGAGAGAAGTCAGCGGCAGAGAGTTAAATGAATGCGGATGGCTGTGAGTGAAAAACAGGAGGGTGAAAGTGTTAGTGAATTTGTCTTAGGTTCGGAGAGATGGAAGGGGGCTGAGTTTTTGTCGAGGTGGTGTGTAGCATTGATTTTGAGGGTGGACTCTATGTCTTTGGTATGTATGTAGTGTCATAGTTTTAGAAAAAGATTTAAAGAAATCAAGATAATTTGAAAATAGGCGGGGTGGGGGGTAATAGTGTGAAAGAAGTAGTCGCAACGGTTAGATGGGTGAGGGGGAGAGGGGAGATTTTGTTGTGATTAGGTGTGAAATATTTGTAGTGTGGCAGTATTGACCAGCTTGCTATGTCAGCAATGTGTGACTATAACTGAGTAAGAATGACATTGTTGAAATGTGCTGTGAATATATATATATATATATATATATATATATACATATATATATATATATACATATATATATATATATATATATATATATATATATATATATATATATATTCATCAACTTTTCGTCTTCACTGTAAGACTTCCTCAGGATGATAATTTGAAGAAAAATATCATGCAAGTACATCGAAATTTTGGGGTTACATGATAAAGTGATAAAGTAAAAGTAGTAGCCGTTGCTACTGTGAGCGCTGGAGGAGAGTCCAGGCTGAGAGAAGTTAGTGGTGGCAAAGAATGAAATGAATATGGAAAGTTTGGTCTGTCTTCTTATGCTCACAGCACACTTCAACACATTCTTTCAAACACACTTATACTAAAAGCATTTGACATGAACCCTCATCTATGGATACACAAATGCCTGAAGATTTTCGGAATAGCCCCCAAAATTAAAACAGCTATAACGTATAAATGCATGATTTGGAAAGCTATTTACCTTCAAGGGGTGTTGATTTGCTTAAATTGAACATCAAAAGAAGGATATTTCCAGGGCGATGTGTTTGTCATTAGTTTGATCCTAATAACACTTCTCTCACGTAATCTGAAGACAGGATATTGAGGTGAGAAAGAACTCTCTTCCGTCAACCACTTACTGTTCTTATATACCCTTCCGGTTTTGTGAAAAAAATAAACCCCAGCCTGATACACTAATAATACGGTTAAAATATTCAGTGACGATATACGATATACGAATGGAATTTGGCATCACGTAATATGCCAAATTTTATTATAAAAAGAGGTAAATATGTCAATTCTTATGGCCTTGAATTCTCAATATTAGATCTGATAATTAATGGAGAGAGTAAGAGAGACTAGGAATACTTTGGAATTCTGCAGGCGGATTAGATTAAAAACCAAGGATAAGAATAAACACCTCCCAGTAAGGAGTATTCTTAAATAACACCTCCACAGTTGAAATACAATATATGCTTTCAATGCCGAAGCAGTAGCTATCATTAGATATACTGCCGTTTACGGGACTGGGATGTAGATGTACTAAAAGGTGTGAATACCAAAACACGAAAAATGCTTACAATATATAGAGATTTTTTCAACGAAATGAGATGCAGATTGATTGTATCTAACTCGAAATGAGGGTGATCGAGGTATACTTAGTGTTAAAGATGTTGTTAATATAGAAGAATATAATATATTTCTGAAAAAAGTGAGATTCTTCTTCGTGAAATGAGAAAAGAAAATACAACGAACTGGGGTGAAAAAGAATCAAAGGTAATAAGAGAGAGGGTTTCTCTTTTTTTTTTAAGTAACTACAGTGTATTATGTAAGCATACTGCATTTAGAGATAATGACAGCTGAAATTGGTTGGTAAGGTGTTAGCACAACATCAGTATAAAAAGTGGAGACATGACAAATTTGCTCAGGTACTATACTGAAATATATGCACAATTTATGAATTGAACTACAATAAGAAGTGGTATGAGCATAAGCTATTAGTGGAACAGGAGAACGATAAATTTCTTTAGGACATGCGCATTAAATCTGACAAAGTTCTTGAACATTCAACACCCTACTTAATATTAATGAACACAAACAAGAGAACTTGCTAAAACATTGATATAGCCTATCCTTTCGATACCAAACTGTAAGTGAAAAACACGAAAAAATATAAAAATATAAAATGAGAATTAGTTAGACTATGGAAGTGTAAAGAAGTAAACGTGATGCACGATGTAATTGGAACGCTTCGAACCATAACGAAAAACCAATTTTAACAGATTGACGAAACAAATTCTTCAAAAGGTTTTCCTGGTAGGAACAGCGAAAGTGTTAAGGTACATCTTGAATGTCTAAAGTCAATTGAATTGACTTATGTTCCAAAAAGAAAACTCCAACTAAACACATCTAAAAGTGTAAACTACTATTAAATAATAATAATAATAATAATAATAATAATAATAATAATAATAATAATAATAATAATAATAATAATAATTTTAAAGTTTCAAGCGTTCCGATTAAAGACGTATTTTAGGTAGACATACACATGTTATATTAATTGTGAATGTTAATGTTAACTTATAAGAAGCTTCTGAGATTAAACTTCGGAGGCTTGGAGTTAAACGTAATTGAAATCCACCACATCCCCCCAAAAAGAGTACTAACTACGTTAGAGAAAACAGTTTCAGTTATTTTTTTAAGCAGCCGATAAACATTTAAAGTTTCAAGTGTCTAGATTTAAGACGTATTCATGGTCGATATACATATGTTATATTTATTGTGGATTTTAATGTTAACTAATAAGAAGCTTCAGAGATGTCGCTACGGGGATCGGGAGATAATATTTTTGCTTTTTGTTTGAGTTGAACGTAATTAAATTGTCCCACCCCGAATATAGTAGCAAGTCAAGTTAGAGATAAACAAAAAGTTTCAGTTATTTTTTAAGGAGCCGATTAACATTTAAAGTCTGGAGCGTCCCGATTGAAGACGTATTTTTGGTAGATATACACATGTTATATTAATTGTGATTTAAATGTTAACTAATAAGACACTTTTGAGATTTAACTACGGAGTCGAGAGATAATGATTTTCTTTTTACTTGAGTTGAACGTATTTGAAATCCCACCACGTCCTTAAAAAAGTCGCTAGTCACGTTAGAGAAAAGATAGTTTCAATTATTTTTTAAGGAGCTGATGAACATTTAAACTCTCGAGCGTACCGATTGAAGACGTTTTTTTTGTAGATATACACATGTTATATTTATTGTGATTCCAATGTTAAGTAATAAGAAGCTTCTGAGGTGTCACTTCGGCGTCGGGAGATAATATTTTTGCTTTTTGTTTGTTTGAACGTAATTGAAATCCCACAACGTACCCCAAAAAGTAGCTAGTCAAGTTCGAGAAACAAACTTTCCGTTATATTTTAAGGAGCCGATGAGCATTTAAAGTCTCGAGCGTACGGATTGAAGACATTATTTTGGTAGATATTCAACTGATATATGTATTGTGAATTTAAATGTTCAGTAAGTTGAACGTAATTGAAATCTCCTCTTCAAAAAAGTAGCTAGTCACGTTAGAGAAAAAAGTTTCCGTTATTGTGTAATCTCGACCGAAAGTTTGAGAAATCCGAATCGTAAGGAAAGACTAAATAAAAACATGAATTAGTACAACAAAAGATAACGGCAAAAGAAGGAGACGATAAAGATACACATCGGAATAATACAAACAGAACAGGACCTTTGAAAACAATGAAAGCCAGTTTGAAAAACGGAAACGGAAACGGAAACAGTACAACAACAGAACAACCGGACCAGACACAAAACAAAAGATTACTGGAGCAAGATTTAGGAAAATTCTGTAAATCACAACAAAAATGATAAATGACTACAACACATGAAAATGAAACTACATGAAATTAAATAAGGAATAGAAACAGAAATTAATGAAGAAACTGAAGAAACCACTAAAAAATGCAAGGTCACGATGGAATACATGCGTACTAGTTTAAAATATTCACGATCCTGCATGAAAGGCTAGCACAGAAACTGAGAGGATGCATCCATAAAACATACGTACCAGAGTGGATGACTAAAGGAAAGACAACGCCCATACAAAAAGACGGCAAGAAGAGAACGACCCCAAGCAATTACAGACCAATAACCTGTTTACAAACAATGTGGAAAATCCTTACGGCACAACTTAATGAGAAAATTTACCATCCCCTAGACAGCCGTGGGCTACTCCGCAAGGAACAAAAAAGTTGCCAGAAACGGGAAATAGGGACGCATGATCTGTTATACATAGATCAAAAGATCCTGAAAGAAGTTAAAAGCAAGAAAAAGAACATATCTATGGCAAAGATTGACTACAAAAAAGCGTACGACAGAATCCCTCAACCATTGATAATTGAATTCTTTAAAAATGTAGAATATACTCGACAGGATTATTAATCTCATCAAGAAATCAATGGAAACATGGAGATTAGAACAAACAGCTAGAGGACAAAACTTGACGGAGATTAAAATACAGAGATGCATTTTCCAAGGACACTACTCTATATTATAGTCATGATGCCACTCAACTACATACACAGAAAATGTGATGCCAGATAAATGTTGACAGGCAGAGATCATGCACATGGGTGATCTGAAGCTATTTGCAAAACACAAATAGATACTGGAAAAACTAATAAATACGATCATAAGAGTGTAAATTACAAGATATTTAAAATGAAAGCTGGAAACAGATGAGGGCATGGAACTACCCAATCAAGAGCAGATGAGGGTGCTAGGCGAACAAGACAGTTATAACTATTCGGCAGTTCCGGAAGCAGACACAATCAAATAAACAAAAATTAAATAGAAGTTTGGAACAAATATCTGAGAAGAACAAGAAAGCTATTAGAAAGACAATTATATAGCAGGAACCTAATCAAAGGAATAAATACATGGGGAGTATCTCTAATAAGATACTCTTGACTATTTATAAGCTGGACTAAATAAGAACTTAGGCCCATTGACCAGAGGACTAGCAAATTAATGATCATGCACAACGCACTGCATCCAAAATACGATACAGAAAGACTCTACGTGAAGAGAAACGAAAAGGGGGAAGAAGATTTGTAAGTATAGAAGACTGTGTGGACGACACTAAAATAGTGGGAGAAATACATGAACCAGAATACTAAAATGCTGATCACCGCAACAAGAGACACCGTGCTAACGAACCACGCAGGGAGCATCGAAACTGAACACAAACAGACAAGACACGCATTTGCAGGCCCGTCGGTATTTCTTGGTAGGGCGCCTCATGCGATTATCAATAAGCTAATCAATTCTCAGAGAGAATGTAAATCGTGTGAGGGTGGACGTCTGAGGACTCAAAGAAGTCATACCTCAGCCTGTAAGCAACCGTTGGAGCGACGCTAAAGCTATGTCATGTTCGTACGTAGGTTATCACCCTCTACATTCATTAAAAAGATTGGATCGCAAAAGATAAAGTGTGAGAAAAGTATTTCATATGATGCCAGATTCGTGCCGAACGAGAAACTCCAATTAAATAAACTTTTGGGGATCATCAAGCAAGGATCGCAGTGTAGTATCGGTTCTGTTCAAAGATAGGTAAATAATACCCTGGGGTCTGTCTTCGCAAAGGGCGGCCATAGAATGAAAATATGTCACAAAATCCTACAAGGGTGTTAGAGATAGCCACCTATAAGCAGATATATTTCGAAAAATCAGTAACCTGAATACTTACATAAGTATGTGTTATTTTAAACAAAGCTACTATAACCATGTTGTTGATTCTGTGTTCGTACCGAATATCTATGAAATTGAAATAGTTTTAAACAAGCCATCAATATACTATATCAGTTCCAGATGTATTAAACGCGTTTCATAAAGAATTATACACCTATTTTCATCGTCGGGAACAAAGGTTTTTAATGGTCTGTAGACGAAATCACTCGGACACTGAAGTGAATTTATGAGTTTCATTTAATGCTACCAAGACAATACTACTGATTTTTACAATTACAAGAACCCTTTCAACTCAACGTTTACCCTGAGTTTAGTACCCTTCTCAAAAGTCAAACATCCAAAGTGTTGGGCCTAAAATTCACTGGCAACATGAATTGGAAAATATTTTGAAGACACTGTCAAGAGTGCTTCAAAGAAATGTCGGCCCTCTTTCTACCGACTAGAAAACAGATCTCACGTGGCATTATGCTATATCCCTATAAAGCCACCATTATACGTCTGACACTGTCTAACAAGCTCCATTCTTTGTCCCATGCCGCAGTGGTGCATCTGTGTGCTTCTTTTACAAGTACTTCAACAGACTGTGCCTCCCCAAAAAACAATTGCATTTGTACGACAAAACCGAGTTGCAGTAAAGGTGACCTTTTACACTGTAAAAGTCCTCAAATGACGGAAAATGTTATATTCTAAATCTTATTTGTATCGGATCGCTTGCCTTTTGAATGCCCTCTCTGTTCTGATTCCTCTACCGTACCAACATGCAGAAATTTAAATGTAATGTGACCAAAACAAATATATTGCTGCCAAACACTCACTTAGAATGCCTCCTTTAAATCTTACTCCGAATCACAGTAGTTCAGTGGTTATGTGGCCTGTTAGAGGTCAATAACAGTAAATAAAGAAACTTTATTAATTAGAAATAAAAAAAACCCTCAGAGATACGGGTTATTTGCGTGCGTGCATAGGTGTTGAAAACACACACATAACCTTTTTAGTTACACATATCTACATTGGTCATTCCCAGTCTATCGTAGACGGCGTTTTAACACGGCTCTTCTGCTTGGAGAATTTGCAGGAAGAGGGAGCATACTTCACCACCCGAAATTCACGTTATTTCGCCAACTTACGTTTGACTGAGATCACACTTGACTTATCCTTTAAAATAACGCCTTGTATTATGCAACAATACATCAGCTGAATGATACAGCTGTCGAATACACATATTAAGCTAATATGTGTATTTTTAGTTCACTAGAAGTAACTGTAATTGTATAGATTGTTTTTTTTTCATTTAATTGAAAATTACAAAATTATGAATTTAAATATCATCTATAAATTATATAAAGAATATTGACTGAATTAAGCTAATTAGGCCACAATTTTTTACCATTTATTGATGATATTTATATTCATGATTTTACATCAAATGAAAAAAACAATCTATAGAATTATATCCTTATCTTGAAATGTAAGGCATTACATTATTTCATTAAATAGTTTAATAGTAAAGCATGGTGCATTATACGGACGAAATAATTTACATTGTTACAACTGATTTAATAATGTCACTATAATCTACGACTTCACAATTATATTCATCTAGAATAATATATCATCAAATAATAAAGCTTATATATATATATATATATATTAGTTGTCTTTCTAAATCCACGACGGATCGATTTAACGAAATATCACGTACACAAACGGTAAAAAAAAACATACATACTGATCAACACATGAACCGTATTTTTGTGTACAATCCTATGAAATATATTTAATCATTTATGATGATATTTATATTGTACTGGCGAGACTCGTGGAAATTCCGTAGTTGAATTATTCATCCGTTGTATATATTATCCCGTGCTTAATATAAATGCAAACACCGACGTGAATGCAAAAGCTACATATGTTTATACCACCTTTAATCAAACTGAAGCATTACTTATTTAGTACTTAGTAATGTAGTTCCAGAATGTATCTTGCTAGGGGGATATCGGTCCAATACACTTTTAAGATTGTGTAACATATATCTTTCAAGGGCCGTCGCGCGTGAACAGAAACCCAACGATATTTTTTTTACTATTTTTTGTAGGAACCAAATATTACACTTTGACTCAAATCCGTAGAAAAACAAAAAAATTACAGATAGAATCTCATATTTGACACAACGGCGACACCAGAGAAAATGAAAAATAAATCCTTTTTTTGTATAGTATCTTCGGCGATAGCTGATCTCAGTCAGCCTCAGGAACTGTATTCAGTAAAATTAAACTATCGTTTTCGATTTGAAGCCAGATCCACAGCGTCCCACGAGTTTCTTACATCTACGATCAAATATTTGTCGAGTGTTTGCTTCCTGTTCATTTTGGGGTTTTGCCTTCTTTTCTTTCCATCAGGGCTCCACTGAAGCTCTTGGTTTGGCAATCTCTACTCTGCCAATCTTAGAGCATGTCTGTGCCAGCCTAGACGTCGTTTGCAGATTATTAACGATGCCACCTGTTGGTTAGTGCGGTATCTGACAATTTTAGTTAATTAGATTCGGATCCTATAATTTTAAAATATATCAACATGCAATTGCTTAGCGTAGTAGTATGTGTATGCTATCTATGTAATGATTTTATTAAGAATCGACTTGAAAAGATGATTAAAATAAAGAATATCATATGAGAAAATAGTAATAACTTCAGCTTTTAAACAACGTTACATTGTTTTCATAACAGAAATAACAATGTGAAATCATACAATGTTGATGACTTACGTAAACCCACAAAACAGAGTTACTGTTTGTATAATGTTTCATATGCTAATTTTCACACATTTGAACGTAGGTTATTAATGTCAATATAACATCTGAGGATGTATACACCTGAAAAGATTCTGTCATCGGCATAACCAGAAC
>OY744521.1:115527686-115530186 GCA_963556195.1 Sepiola atlantica
AAGATTTTAAATTTATTCGATAATTTTAAAACATAGAAATATGAAAAACACACATCGATATTATTATTGCCACGTGTTAAACTAGTTGAACAAATAATGAATAATAAAACACGTGTGTCAGAGAACGTTAAAATTTGAGAAAGGAGAGAAGAGAAGAAAAATAAAAGGAAATAAACATATGGATGAAATGTAGTAAAAATGAAAAGTTGTTTTAATCGGATCACACACATTATAAGCAGTGGCGTGATATACTGCAGTTTTTGCAAGATGTTTTCTTAAGAAATAAGATATTAGTCTGAGGTTTACGTTAGATGGTAATCAGAGAAGTAGTATAACGCTCGCGATGCACTTACGACATAAGAGAGAGTATTTATTTACTATTCTCCAGGAGTTTTATTTTACTCCCACAAGTAAGATGTTACCCAAGGCCGGGTCGGGAAAGTGAGGTGTGAAAAGCCAACGCCGAAAGGTGAGCACTCTGGCCATTAAACCTGCCGGAACAGCCCCGTCGGCAATCCCCGTCAGGGGCGCCTCAGGCAGTAAGCACTACACTTACTCCTCCTCTAAGAGCCTGGGAGGGTGGACCTCCTAGAACTACACAGGACAGACCCATAGACCGGCGTAAATCAAGCCCCGAAGGTCAAGACAATACCAGTATATGGGGTGCAGTATCAATCGGAACAGATGCTAAACTTTGATCTTAGCCAAAAGACGTGGGAGAAAGTATACACACGCATTAAATATATTATAAAAAATGATATATATTATCGTCATTACTCTGTTTAACTAATCTTACGGAGCTTTTATATTTTTGTTCGATATATTCGTATGGAATATGATAACGATATGCATATAATGCATACATATATATATAATGCATACACACACACACACACACACACATATATATATATATATATATATATATATATAATAAATGAACTATATGATTTGTGTAGGTGTGGATAAGGCGAGGATACTTCCTCAACTATCAGTCCTACACATGGTAGGCCACTGTCTTATTTTCTTACCCTGCTCTGTAGTGCTTAAGCATGGTTCTTTTTTTGTCTGAGGAAGTGCACCCTCCAAGGCTTCACCTTCTCTTTACTTTCTAAGTTTATCCGCGGTTTACCTTTTCTTTGTGAAGATTACGTTTATCGCTCATCGCCTAAGACGGCCCTACTGGGGAATACAAACAGAGTTTCTCAAGCATTTTTGCTAGCCAAAAGGCGCTAATCCTAGTGCGCTAGCTTTTCAAACCCGTAGAAAAATTAAATGAAATACATTAAAAGCGTGCATCGAAAACATCATGTTTATATCTAATTATAAGTAGCTATGGCCAAATGATTACTATTCGAGCTTAAATAACACAATCAAAAGTGTACAATGTCGGCGACTTCAATATTATTTTCGTCTATTTTGTGCATTTGTCAATCTAGCAATAGGTTCCTAATCACATTGTAGTATTTCGAAATGCATTGCACGTGTTCTGATTTTTTTAAAAAAGCCACGGTTAACTTAATATCATTAAGCGTGCTAACCGGCCAGTTGACAGAATAATATATCCGAATTAGTATTCTTTTTTGTACACATCATACTTAAAACATATACACCAGTAGGAGTACTCATGTTTCAGCGATGTGTTGTACTACAATAACAGAGGTTGTTGTAGACTACTATGAATGAATAAAGGTTGTAGAGAACGTCAGACATTTGATTATGTACATTGTAAAGATGTCAATGTTCAGGAACGTATAATTTAGTTGACACGACGATAAAATTAAAAAGAAAACAGACTAGAACGAAATGAAACGATATTATAGCACCATGTGAGAACACAACTTCAGTTTGATTACCAACCAGGCTATACAAACATGTATCATTAACTCACTCTTCACACTCTTCATCTAACCTTCAATACATATAACATTAATTGTATGAGAAATACAGTTTGCCGTATAGGTACAAATATAACAAATAAATAATTACTTGTATTCTCTCAAGAACTATGTGATAAGTGAGCTATTAATTGGTGGGTAAATGTATTTCATAATCACTAATCCGTGGCTGTTTGTCAATATATTCGATGCGCTTCATTAATTTGAAATATTTATTTTTATTTTAGTACAGATATATGTTGATTAAACACAACTAATTTTAATTATATTTCTAATAGAAATTACATTGCACACTTATTTGTCATCTAGATGTTATAAATGTAATATCAACTCGATTTTATTTTAAAGAAAAAACAGAGGACGCTTAAACAGTTCGTGGTAACACTCTACAACTGCTGTAATCCGAGAATAAGAATAAGCAGAGACAAATGTAACAATCACTAGATTAAGTTACTTGGAATTCTGTTCCAAGAAACAACAAATGATTTCTATTTTGATCGCGTACTATATGGCAATAATTTACCTGCTGATCTAATCACTTACAAATTCGAATATCAGATACTATTAGCGACAAACATTCTACACTCTTACATATCAACACA
>OY744521.1:115535186-115537686 GCA_963556195.1 Sepiola atlantica
ACGTTGAGTAATTTTTCCCTATCTTTAAATTAAACAATTTCAATTTTACTCACCCAGGCATGAGAAACAGTGTGAGGTGAGTGATCTACATGTGTTTGCTTTCCTTATTATACTCCATCTAATTTTTGGGTTCTTTTTCTCATCTATCAATTTCCAGAAGTATCGGGACAGCGAAGTGTTACTGTATTTTTTATTTCTAAAGGATACTTTATGCGTGTAATACCAATCCTTAAATCTTCTTGACGTGCTTCCTATATAGAACTTACTGTTGCCCGGATTTTCAGTAGTGTAGATTTCCGCACGGTATATTACTGATGCGGTGACGCAATTTTTTTGCAAGGGACATTCATCCTGTCTCTGACAGTTACAATTGTTAGTGATAGGATTCCCTCCAATATCGCTATTCGTATTTGTATCATTCCTTTGAAGTATTTTATTGTTATGTTTTTTAATTATTCTTTCTATGTTATCTGTGCAACTATAGCTTAGTTTTAATGTATTCTTATTAAATAGCTTATGGAGTGCATTACCAGGTGGGAAGTGTTTGTCTATAAGTTGTAGAAATTTGCTACCAATCTTTGTTTTTAACATCATATTGAATGGGGTGTAAACCAGATTATTTTCCTACCTCTGTTTTTAGATTTGCTAGCATTTGTAGTTGTATTCCTATATTAAATATCAACATTTAAGTACCCGCTATTCTTTAAGGCAGTATTGTAAATATTTTTATAGTTGTTAAACGTTGTCTCGTCTGATGAGTTATTGCTAATTCTACTTTCTATTGATATGGGTATGTGTTTAATTATTGAAGGAGGGTGGTTAGATTGTGGATGTATGTATATTGGGTTTGAGTTTTCTTTCATAAAGGGTTTATATTTGTTTTCGGGTTAAGTTACATATATACATATTCATATATATATATGCATATATATATACATGTATACACATATATACATATATATATACATATATACATATACATATATATACATATATATACATATATACATATATACATATATATATACATATATATACATATATACATATACATATATATATATATGCATATATATATACATACACACACGTATTTATTTATATATATATATATATATATATATATATATATATATATATATATATATATTAGCACGGTAGAACAAAATAACTGCTGAATGATTTCAAAAGCAACTTAATCATACCCTTCTTCATTATCTCGTCTTACATTTCTTAATCAAATCCCGAGTGATTTTTCGCCACATCCTAGTTAGTACATTTCTTCTGTTTAAAGACCTGCTCGAGTTTTATACACACAAACGCGACGAAACACTCGAAGTATTATTGTTATTTAGATACGAAGTAGCGCCATTGCATTATTGGTAAAACAACCAACACACTCTGTGCATATGCCTTCACTCATGGACACTAACTTACAATGTTCACTTTATTTTTTTAATATGGTAAAATACAGACATTGTATACAGTATACATTGTAGCGTAGTGTAAATATATTAAACACACTAATACAATCTCTCTACTATCATCATATACTCATAATAATTTAGTCTCAAAAAAGGGGTTTCAACCTTGCTATAGGTCATCATTTTCACTAATAATTTTGAATCAATTATTAGAGCCGTGTGATCATAGATTGTATTCGAAGATTTATTTAATAGAAAAATCCAATTCCTAAAAATAAATCATAGCTTAGCGAAACGTGTGTTCTAAATATAGATACACCTTTCTGAAACGGCAACACAGATAAACATTTGATTCTATACAAATAGAGATACATATGTTGAGGGCTATAGATTTTTCTAATTACAAAAAACTAAACTAAGAAAGTCATCAACCGTACTTTGTAGGGGAAAATGTGTAAAATTATAGTGTTTTTAAATGTTACTTGAACTTTTACTACAAGTGTATTTGAATTTTTGAACTGTACGCATTTTTACAGACGCTCGCTAGTTGTTGTCATTAAGAGAATACAATTGTCTAGCTTGTATTCGAACAATCAAGTGTACACCCTCTTTTAAAAACGACAGAAAGAATATGTTTCGCCAGTGATATAACTCGATATTTCACTAGATTGAGGCCAAATGATAGAATTAAGTGAAGAAGTAATTTTTAAATAGATAGATTATTTTCATTACAGATAAAAAAGACAAAAAAAACACCAACCGTTGGCTTTTTTTATTATAAAGTAAAGGATGTGTTTCAAGCTGCGGAATAAGCCTTAGGTGACTGTCTGACATTATAGTGGTTTTCTAACTTCCCCCGCCACTTGAAATGGTTTTGTCCGGGGGCAAGACCATTTTTTGACTGGACATTAGTACACACACGCATACCTATAGAAAGTATTTTCCTGCTTACTAGACAACAGCCTTGAGTTTCTAAGCTCTCTGTGTACATATAATATTAACAATAACATAGTATTCGAAGCATAGATTACATTTAATTGTTATAACTAGGAACTGATTCATACGAGAAATAGTGC
>OY744521.1:115540186-115547686 GCA_963556195.1 Sepiola atlantica
GAATTTCCATGCTTTTGTACATTTAGTGTATATGAATTTTCATCTTGACCCTATTAAGGGCATATGATTTCAGTATACTGGCATTTATCATGAAATATATATATATATATATATATATATATATTCTGTTATTGTTAACTGTATTTGCTTGTATATAATATATAGTGCATATACACATGCATACACATTGGTCTATTGGGAATGTTTTTATTGACGGGGTCAGAGTATTTAAGCCTTTCATAGAGCATACTTGACTAATAGTAAAACGATCTTGGTAAGTAATCGATCTAAAATACGTGTTTTAAGTGGAGTAGATTATACAAGGCCAGTTCCACTTTGGATGTGAGGATTACTTCTTCCCAAACGGCATCTGTATATAAAGAAGCGACATACTTTAGAATATTTACGCAGCCCTAACCTTGGGGAAATCAATGAGAGACTGTAACACCTATGAGATAAATCGTTTAACGTCCTACATAATTGATTGAGAAGAATTGATACGCTTTTTTGCAGACGATACACTTAATACAATGATGTGAACTATGTTTTGAATTAACAGAACAAATTACAGGATCAATACTCTGAGTGATCAATGGGATATCAGGTGGGAAATTCGGACGCTTTTGTAAATCTATCTAAATACGTGGTATGTTTAATTATATAACTCACCTTTTCAGTAACACACGATATTTACACATGATGACTAATTAAAATTTTTAATTGAATGTTACTTTGTATTATTTGGACTAGTAAGACTACTGTTTTGTCTTGAATGTTATTCTCACAATGTTTCCCAATACCTAACCACCAACAATTAATCAGATATCTAGAAAAAATAGACGAAAATATATGCAACAGTAGTCGGCTGTACTATTTTATGAGATACTATTTTGATACAGGAATGCTACCTATATCTATATATATATATATATATATATATATATATATATATATATATATATATATATATATATATATATATATATATATATAGATACATATATATATATATATAGAGAGAGAGAGAGATACATATATATATATATAGATACATATATATATATATATATATATATATATATATATATATATATATATATATATATATATACATGCACACATGTGTTCTATTCCTCCGAAGTCTATTTATATCGAACCAGTATTGCCTTGTTTTATTAAACGATACAAATAACATTTATGACTGTTGATTTCATGCGTTTATTATCTACACTTACTAATACATTAATAGTATGTACAATTTAAATTGTCAAATTGAATTTCCTATGTCTTTTATATACACATAGTTTTCTTGATATAAATATTAGTATTATTTGTAGTAATATTAATCAAAAAGATCTAAAATTCTAGATTTTAATTTATTGTGCAATTGAAATGACGATTATCTGTTTAGTAAACATTCGAATACATATGCACATATCAAAAACTAAATACAAAACTGGAATAATTTCTTAAAGAATCAACTCTACAATGAAAGCAATGACGAGGAAGTTTCTCCTTTAATCATAAATACGTGTATGTTTTTAAAGTAAATGTTTTCATGGTAGTTGTGATGATAGACACAATATATAATATGTATATCTAATATACATATATATATATATTATATCTAATGTATATACAACATGCATATAAAATATAGATATATATAATATATGTGTATATGTATATACTATATATGTATACAATATATATAATATAAATGATATATTTAAATAAAATGTAAGTATATAATATAAATAATATATATGTATATGATACATATGTAATATATATGATATACATGTATATAATATATAAGTATACAATATATAAGTATATACTATATAAGATATATGATATATAAGATATATAATATATATGTATATAATATATAATATATATAATATATATAATATATGAGTATATAACATATATATAATATATACTTATATAACATATATATAATATATATATCATATATATATATAATATGTAGTAAATATGTTTATAATATATATATATATCATATATATATATCACATATGTAATATATATGTATATAATATATGGGTATATAATATATATATATATAATATAAGTATATACCATATATAATATGCATACAATATATATATATAGTTTATGTATATATGATATATATAATATGTATACAATATATATATATAATATATAATATATATATATATATAATATACAATATTGATAATATGTGTATATAATATATATAATATGTATATATAATATACAATACATATATTATGTGTATAATATATATAATATGTATACAATATATATATATATATATATATAATAAAATATATATATATATATAATATAAAATATATATATATATCTATGATATACAATATATATATAATATACAATATATACATATATATAAAAACCAATATATATAATATGGGTATAATATATATAAACATATATATATATATATATATATATATATATATATATATATATATATATATATATATATGATATATGTATATATATAAGAAAAAATGATTTATATATAAAATATCTATAATATATATATAACTAGCAGGGCCCGTGTCCCGGCGTTGCCCGGAGAAATATAACAGCCTGATTTTAATGTTTAAATTAAATAAATAGATTCAGAAAATAAATCATTTCACTGGAAGTAATTTAAGTAATTAAAATAGGATTGATGTTTTACCTTCTGGTGACAATATGTATAGACATTGTGGAGAGCCTACCCTTGAACATCCTACATAAAACTGCCCATGGCTAAAGCAAGGTGAAGTTAAGTTTAGACCAACCACTGCCAATGATTGTCCTTGGAACTTGTTAATTGTCATGGCAAAACACAATTTAACTGGGAACTGAAGCCTTTTAAATTCTATTGCAGAATCCGACGGAATAATGGGTATTCTGGGAAGGAATGTCAGTTTGCTCCTTGCCACACCAGTTAGTATTACAGCTTCTATCACATGAGGTTTCATGCGTTTAACACACAGTCTCGTTCCATTACATAGCCTTGGAACATCAAGATTCCGGAGTAACATAATTGGACATCCAGTTTTCAGCTTTAATTTGTGTGTTGGCATACCAAGCAATTCTAATGAATTTAAAAATGTTGTAGGGTATTGTACAGCCTGGTCGTCATCGAGAGTAGAATCCACAGAAGTGAAAGTTTGTTTATCACCTGGAATTTCATCAAGCAGTTGTTGATTGATGACATGTACCATGTCATTTTCAGTAGCTAGAATTGCTCTCTCCGTTAGCCATTCAGGATGCACATAGTTTTCGGCTATATTTGGATAAACTTTGCTACTAAGTTCTGTGAGTGATGAAACAATTGAGCCAATACCTGGAGTAATAACAATCTTGGCATTGTTGGTTGTTGCAAGCTTGCCATCACCTGTTTTTAGGAGTAGGGAGGCAAACTCACCAGCCATTGGGTCACTATTGAGATGTACACGCATGTTTGTAAATAACGTTACAGTCTTAATGTACTTCCACAAATATGACAATTTAATGCAAGCATTAAGCTCGTCAGCGGGACTTCCACGTGGAACAATAGGAAGCGTTTGTCGGAAGTCACCTGATAATAAAAGTGTTATGCCACCCATAACAACATCACGTTTCTTGAGATCACACAATGTTTTATCTAGAGCATCGTACGCTTGTTTATGTGCCATTGTACATTCATCCCATACGACCAAGGAACAATTCTGTAAAACTTTAGCTGGATCTGATCGTCTTTCTATTTGACAAATTGGATCAGAATCTTTTGTTAAGGATAATGGCAACTTAAATGTGGAGTGAGCTGTTATACCACCAGGAAGAAGAGTGGTTGCAATGGAGGATAATGTGACTGCCACAGCTATTTTGCCTTCTGACCTAACTTTAGCAAGAATTAACTTGGTAACAAATGTATTTCCTGTACCTCTGGGTGCATCAAGGAATATCAGGCCACCTTGCTGATCTTCTACAGTATTAACTATAGTACGGAAAATATGAATTTGCTCATTATTTAGTTCGATTTAGATCGATTAGGTGTGGTAAGGCCCAATTGTGTCAGTGTTTTACCATTCATCCTATAAGGCATAGCTTCTATATGTACTAAAGCCATATTGAAGATGTCGTCTGAAAGTGTTATATCAACTTCAGGCTGTTGATTGCATTTCCTAAGAAGGAATTCTTCAGTAAAAGCTTCTTCAAGTAGTCCATGTGCACTACATGCACCCCTGAATGTAGTCATAACTTGACCATTGATCGTTTTGAGGTCATTAAAGCTCTGTGTACCTCTAACATTGTGTAGAAGCAGTTTCAAACAGAAGCAGTGAAATTGATTTGGATGCACGGTGCATACCCTGCCCGAAACTTCTGTTTGTTTAAGGCACGGATAGCCTGGAACTGGCTTACCCTGTAATCGTTGCTTGAAGACCTCATTTTTTGTGTCTCAGGTATAATAAAGTGGAACTTCTGAGTACAAAAGTGTACATGCAAAAAAATCTGTTTGACACAATTTGAAGAAAGCTGTTAGAGTGATTGAAGTTGGATTTGCAACTCTATCTGCCGCATTACTTTCAGTAAAGTATATCCGCTGTCCATTTTCTAGATGAACTGATAGGTGAATAACTGGGGGATGATATACATGTATGTGAAAGTTAAGTATTCTCCAAATTGTTTCATTGGTTGATATGTAACGTTCCGTTTCGTACTCTTAACTTCATCATGAGCATTACTTTCAATTGTGAAGGTATCTTGATCACTACCTTTATTTACATATTTACAAATGTATTTTATTGATTTCACGCTGTTGCAATATTCAACATTGATATGTGAATCAAAAATCTTACAAAGCAGTTTATTATGTGGTTCAATGCATCGGTTGTCTACAGGAACTGTTATGTTGCCAGGTAGGGTAACTGTCGTCTCAACACCTCCAGCTAAAGGAGATAGTTGTCGATATCGTGGGTAGCCATTTGTATCCGATTGAGTTTCACTCAAGAAGTGTCTGGGATATCTCTTACCGCAGTGTCCATCTTTGAGACAGAGTGAACATGTTTATGTTTCCACATGGTCCATGAATCATATGGTGCCTAATTATATCATGTAAAAGATGCCACTGGATCCGGAATTTCCACACTGATAACTGAATCTATGTCAGAGGATCTCAATGTTTGTTGCACCTCCATTATGCTCCATCGCCATCCGAAATTGTTGAATATATACATTTTCTCTGTGAAGCATGCTTTGCAATGCAAGAACACTATCTAATTTAGTGTTTGAGAAAGAGTTATATCTAATCGGCCCATACATTTGCTCGCCAGAAGGTGAATCGTAACAGAAAACGGGCAGCACTTTTCACGGCCACCATTGTCCGCCACCAGGCATTTGGCTCATGTGACTCAATCGCAATCATTTAAAAATAGAGAATAGTGTTTATTATTATAAATAATCATATAATAGGCAATTTCCACCCCCTCCCAATACATGTTTACTTATTTCGGTTTAGTTTTATTTGTTTTACTTTTCGAAATAGTAGAAGTAACGTTGATGGATTTTCCGCACATTCCTGAGTCTTCTGTCGATTTAAATATATTGTACAATTCGGTGTTTTATGCCCCTTCTCTCGGATACAATATTTTTCTTTTCGGTTTATTTATATTTTGTTACTTTTCAAAACAGATCTACCACATAAACCTATCAATCCCGCCACACCCCACTGCTAGGCATTTGACTCATGTCACTCAATCGCAGTCAATTAAAAAAATAGCGAATAGTCTTCCTTATTGAAAATAATCATATAATCTTCATTTTATTTCTCCCCGACCATCCGAATACAATTTGTAATGCTCTGCAGGTTACATTAAGTATGTGTGTGTTTCAGTGGTGCTCATTTTCCATTTGTCTTTTCAGCCAAAGAAAATGGAATGTCTATACAAAGATAATGTTGGGTGGGGTGATTTTAATGTGGCTCTGTAGGCCTCTGTAATTAATCGCTGAGATTTTAATTCCCCCACCCCACATTGGATTAAAAAAAATGTATCTAGTCTGTTTTGGTAATTTTCTCCAAGTATTTAACGTTGAGGGAACTTTTCACAAGGAAGCAATTGTTTATGTACCTTATTTATTAATAATTTATAAAAATAATAATATTTATTTTTATTGTATGAAATAAACTGTGTCAAAATAGTGAACAGTAATTTTGTAAATAAAAAGTTATCATTTAAATGAATAGCCATTAAAAGAATGGGAAAAATACGTGCGAAGGAAGAAGTAGGTATTGTCATTTGGCTAATCTATAACCTTTTTTTTCGAACGTATTACGTTGGGTCATATTCTGTAGAAGTAAAGTTTTTTGTGTTTCTATTAGTAAGTAAAAACGTAATTGTTTTATCTTATTTTTTATAGTTGAACTATTTCATGTTTGTTATTATGTAATCGCTGTCCTTTAAGTGTAATAATGAGAAGAACGTAAAGGAAAAATGTATCTTTTCGGTTTGTTTATGTTTTGTTTATTTTATCAAAGGATTTAACGGTTAGGGAAGTTTTCCCAAAGAAGCAATTGTTATTGTATTTTAGTTAGTAATAATTTATAAAAATAATATTTGTTTTTTTTATTGTACGAATTAAAAGTTTCTCAAAGTAGTCAACAGTTATTTTTGGAAATGAACTGTTATCATTTAAATGAATAGCCATTAAAAGAATGGGAAGAATCCATGCGAAGCAATAATTAGGGAATCTAATTCGGCTATTCTGTAACCGTGTTTTTTTCTTAACGTAATCCGTTGGTTGGTTTTTTTTTTGTAAAGTATTACGGTGGGTAAAAATCTGTAGAAGTAACTGTATTTATTTTGTTTTAGTAAGAAAACGTAATTTTTTATATTATTTTTTAGAGATGAAATGTAATGTATTTGTTTTTATGTAATTGGTGTCGTTTATGTAAACTAATGTGAAAAACGTAAAGAATAAATGTATGCAATCGGTTTGTTTATGTTTTGTTTATTTTCTCTAAGTATTTAACGGTGAGGGAAGTTATCCCAAAAAAGCAATTGTTATTGTATTTTATTTAATAATAATTTATAAAAGTAATATTTGTTTATTTATTGTAGGAATTACAAATTTCTCAGAATAGTGAACAGTTATTTTGTAAATGTTAAGGTATAATGTAAATGAATAGCCATTAAAAGAATGGGGAAAATCGGTGTGAAGTAAGAATTAGGGAATGTTAATCGGTTAATCTGTAACCGTTTGTTTTTTTCTTAACGTATTCCGTTGGTTCAAATTGTGTAGAAGTTTGTTTTTTTTAAGTAAGTAAAACGTAATGTTGCTTATGGTAGATGAATGGTAAATAGCAGAACAGGAACGGCGTATTACCTGAAGTAGTCTCTAGGTCGGTAAGGGAAATCGGCATAACTGTTTAAACGCAGTGAATGTGGCAGGCGTTTCGTGAACTGTATACGCTGTTCGAGGCTGAGATTATGA
>OY744521.1:115555186-115580186 GCA_963556195.1 Sepiola atlantica
TTATTTATTTATTTTATTTTATTCTTTATAAAATTATTTTTTTAATAACTAATATTTTAGTATTATGAGGATTCGAAAGTAGTTTAACGACATTTATACTTGAAGTTAATCGTGATTTATGTCTATATTAGGTCACACTTTTATTGTATGCTTATATTAAATATTAGAGAGTGTGCATTCTTTTATTTATTTATTAATATGTTTATCAATATAAATATACTAAGAGATCCGAACGCAAAACGCGACAAGCGGCATTTTTGATATTCTGACACTGTCCCTACAAAAATAGTTGTATTTAAACACACGACGACACCCTAAATAATGTATTAACTAATATGATACCAAATAGTTTATTTTGATTTCCATTAGAATATGCATCCAATAGAAGTCTAGATTTAATATATTCGTATTTTTTATTGTTTAAGGTCTCAATTAAAACGAATTGCATATATCGCGCTTAACACCCGAACCACCCACATACATATACACTCATACACACAGATATATATATATATATACATATATATATACGTATATATATACATATATATATATATATACATATATATATATATATATATATATATATATACAAATATATATACATATATATATACATATATATATATATATTCATATATATATATATACATATATATATACATATACATATATATACATATACATATATATATACATATATACATATATATATACATATATACATATATATATATATATACATACACATCTAAATACACACACATGTATATGCACACACTTTACATATGTATATATATACATTTTACTTATGTATTTATTATTTTTTTCAATTGAACATTTATTTGGCATTATATTTTAAATGAGTATTGTATTATTAGTTTTTACTCCTTTCCCCAAAATATATCTTATTTACTAGTTACCATTTCCTCACTAATTAATACAGATGAAAACTTAAATGAAAAATAAGTTCTACTGATGGTGTCATAATTTGGCCCTCTTACCATTTTATTATATGCTAGGTATAAGCTCAATTGTTTCGGTCATTTTAGTTATGATTGATGGGTTCTATATTAAAATGTTTTATATTGAGGTATTAGTACTATGTCATCTTCTATTAGGTTTATGGTTTCTATTGTCAAGATATTCTTATAATATTCCTATACCTTAGATACTTTCATATTCATGTTGATAAAAGGGTTACAACCACAGGTATTTTATATGGGTCTGTAACGGGATAGGATATATGCGGTTCTATGTAGACAGTTCTGAATCAGTTCATGTCTTTTATTTAATACATTTTCTTTAAACATAACTATATTTTAGGATGCCAGAATACAGAGGTTGCACCTCTTAAATTTGATAAGTCTATATTTCCCTGCTCTACCTAGTATAGACCCTTTTTGGCTGTATTGTATTTTTTGCTGTTTAGTTCTCTTACATGTTTAGCTAAAGTCGTAGGGACATCCTTTGAATTTGTATTAGGTTCTTTGAAAGAGTGTATATGGTTTCTAAATCTGTCTTTGAAACTACAGCTTGTCGACCCGATGTATGTTCTAATTCTGTTTGCCTCTATGACGTTACACTTTTACACTATATCTGAAGTTAAAATTTCCCCTCTAAAAGGGCACTCATTGACATTTCTACAAGTACATTTGGAACTCTTATTCTGGTTCCGGACTGTACTAGTATATAAGTTACTATTCTTTTTGATTTTTGTGTAATTTGAACTTACTATAATTGATGGTAAGTTTATCGATGTTAAAAAAGATAGCTTTACTGTATTTTTATTTATAACTTTGCCTAGTCTACCATCTCTAGGAAAATTTCTGTCGATAATTTGGTAAAATTGTCTAGGTATGTTAGTGAGAATGTTTACGCCATAGGGAGGGTTGTACTAGAGTGAATTGCTACGTCTGTTTTTCTTCTTAGTGATAGTTGCTACGGATGGTGGGTTTGTTTATCCCCTAGTGTTAAGCGTAGTACTAGGTGCAGTATCACGAGTATTATGTGTATTTATTCTCCTATTGATTTTTCTGGGATTTCCCACAGCCATGTTGTATGATATTATGTGAGGTGCATTCCTAAGTTCCCTAGAATGTTCATTGTGCTTCAGCGAGCTTTCTTTTATGTAGTTTATTTTCTCAGTATATCCAGATCTGGATAATGCTTCATTATATGTGTTATTCTTATTGAATAGTTACGCGTTAGGTGGTTATTTTCATATTCTCTTAGAGATACTTGTATGACAAAACAATTAGGACCGACGGAGATCAGGTACCTTAGTGGCGCGCTAGTATGCATCTTGGTGGTGATGATATACCCTACGTAGAAACAAAGTAGATATATAAGGCTAGTACGTATACTCAATACGAATCGACTATAAAAACGAGCAAAGAAAATAGCGTCAGTTTTCTGGCAAAAAAGCGTGTTAGTTGTCATTTGCAATTATCGCTATACAATGAGCCACGTTTAGCATATGGGAGATTGTATTGTTGGCAAAGTCTTAATCACTAATGGACTGATAGAGGTGTCGACATTTGGGAGACAGTGAGACGAAAGCGAATAATTGTTTGATCATGATAGGCAATAAGAGCTAAAAGAGAGAACTCCATTTATCTGAATCTTTGAAAAGCGTACCACCCAACACCACCCAACTCCGAGAGAGGAAGAAAGACAAGTAAAGGGATGAAAGAGAGAAAGAGAGTAAGTCTGTATCGCGCACCTCACCTACCCCCGAGAGAGGAAGAATGATGTTTGAGAAAGAAAAGATGTGACAATACACCCTTTCGGTGAGAGAAAGGACTTTGGGTTTATAACGAGAACACAGTTACACGGGCAGTCAGAGCCCCAACCCGGCACATTCCATACATGTCTGGGGCTCGGCTAACATGCCGATTCCAGGCATGCGTGACTGACGAGGTAAGACCCATCGTTTTAAGTAGACAAGTTGATCAACTTATGACTTAATTAAGAAAGCAGTTGTAAATGGATTCACGCACAGAGAGACGACGAGATACCATAGCACCACATATATTACCAACAATAGACTTTACTTCAAGGTAATAATAATGATTTAATCTTCGTTAATAATTATTGCATACAAAAAGACTTCGCCGATGTTGTTGAATTATTCCTATTGTTGATTTGTTCTGAGAACGACAAAGACATCTATCATCATCATCCGGACCTGCAGAAATTTCAACCGACATATTCTTTTTTTATTGCCACTACGACGATCATCGGCTAAAGAGTGTTCACGGTCTGGCAAGATCTCTTTCGTAGAGAACGACTACACCTGTTTACACTAGGGATTATGGCTTTCTTAATGGGCCCCGGGTTATTAGAATTAAAATCTACATAATAGAGAGTTTGGTTGGGTTTATGATATGGTTTATATGTGCTATTGTTTGGGTCTAAGCTGATGTCTAGGAAGTTAACTATCTTATGGTTTAAGTCTATTGTTACCTTCAGGTCCAACTTTTTAAAAAGGTTATGTATATCCTTTTTGGTGTGCTCTAACCTTCTATTGCCAGAGTTAACGAAGAATAGTGCGTAATCTCTGTATAAACCTCACTTTAATTGTGGTAATTCTTAATTGAGCTCCTTCAGGATGTAAAGGCCTACCAAATGGGTTTACCCTCGCCGGTGACCAATAGTTGTGTCGAAGTTATTTTCCCTAGCTAGTTTTATAATGTATAATTCTAGTATAGTTATATTCGTTTCCATTCCAGCCATATCAAGAGCTTTGTCTTGAAGTGTGGGGGAGATTGATGGGTAATATGCATCTATGTCAAATTTCCCCTTAATCCCTTGGGCGAGTTTTTAAAAACAATTGATAACTTCGCCTTAATGACCACATATTGTGAGTTATCTTTGATTTAATGGTGGGTATGATTCTATCCAATATCCTTTTGCTAATTATTCCTATGCCCGATATACATGGAGAGATAAATCTGATAGTGGGGTTACTATTGAATTCCTCCTTGTGATCCTTTAATGTAAAGCTGGGACATTTAGGAGTGTATATGTCTACGTTGTTATCTATATTGATTTCAGAGCCTATTTCTAAGGCTGTAGAATTGATATCACTGAGGTAATTTACATTGGCTATTTTATAGTTTTTCAGTAGTTTTTCATAATTAAATTATGATAAGTTTCAAAACGCATGCAATATCGGTTAATTGTTTTATCAGCTGGTACTCTTAAGTTAGAGTCATTATTTATAATTCTAAGGTAATCGTGTTTATTGTAGGGTTGGAGGATTTACATCTCTTTTTAAATTTCAAGTTTCCTATAGTTTTGAACATGTCCTGCTCAAAATGTTCCATGATGGTCTGTGCTGATGGACATTTACGCGTTTTGATGTTATAAAATTTAATGTTCGTTTTTCCGGAATCGTTTGATGGCATATCATACTCCGGAGGATCCATCGTGCGTGCATCTGATTGGTTTGTTCTCTGTTCGCCCTCATCGGAAGTATGATGATGGATTGTCTTCCAACGTACTCTTTTGATGAAAGAGTTCACTGCATGTATCATGTCTTTAGTGTAGGATTTATGGCTTGGAATAGCTATATTCTTAGGTGAGAATGTGATTTCCTCCTTGGTGAACATGGATGAGAGAGATAAAAGGACATATATATATATATATATATATATATATATATATATATATATATATATATATATATATATATAGAGAGAGAGAGAGAGAGAGAGAGAGAGATATTACGTAATCTTATTGAGAAGGATTCACATTTTTGTGAATACGCATCGTCTACATTCAGGCGGGTTACGGAAGCGCCTGAGAGTTGCCGAAACTATTAGCCAATAAAGATTTAGAAGACAGCCGATATCTAATGAACAACAATAATTTCTAATGTCTGTATCAGCGCATCTAATCTCTCGAATGGCTCCTAGTCCACTCAAAATCTGGCTGAAATTCAAACAAAGTGCTAACAACTTGGATAGTGGGCATGCATAACCTCTCTTTCAGATTAAAAAATCCAAAAAGTAGCCTAACGGAAAGTGGCCAATGTGCATCATCTTTAAAATCCAACTTAACAATATTACAATTTCGAGACATAAAATTCCGTACATTTACTGACAAGTCTGTCTATTATTCCTGATAATTACTGACAACAATAAACGTTTTTCCTGACAAAAAACTTTTATTAAATTTGAAATAAAAAATATATTTCTGGCATGAAAACCCACACAGGACCACACCAATCCAGCTTGATATTGTCTTGGTGTTTTCAATTGTAATGATAGGTAGGTACATGCTTGATAAAAAAACTACCACCAGAAAATGTCTAGCCCCTGCCATTGTTTTTATTTTTGTATTTCTTATACAAATATGAATATAAAAGGTACAAACACAGACTAAGTGGCCTTTTTCATGGCAAGATTTCTCACATTCATTTCTGAAAATTCATACAAAATGTATACAAAATAAGTACAATCTACAATAAAAGAATGTTTGAATGATGGGTCAAGGCTCTTCCATAACCACCACAGAACAAGTTCATGAACAGGCCAAATAACATTTCTTGTACAGGACTAGTCAGAGGTAATTTCATCATGATCAATATTTTGCTGAGTTGAGTGGCTACAGATGAGGCTATTGCAATTACAACACAAGTTAAAACAATCAATGCCATGTTTCCTGCAACTGCATCTTGCTGTAGTACACCCTGAAGTACAGTTACATATAATTGTAAACAACAAATGTCATCCAGACTTTCACACTTTTTTGCACTATCCTTTTTTTGTAGCGTGAAGAAGATATTGTAAGCATCATCGCTATGTGCATGATGACATAGAAGGATCAATAGGTCAGTATCATCTGCTATCAAAATAGTTTCTCCTGTAAGTGCCAATTCTTTAGCAGTCTTCACAATCAATACACCAGCGTCTCCAGATTCATGGACTACTTTACAAACTGCTTCTTCCAAACTCTTTCCCAGCAAGTTGATGAACAATTGTCTGTTTTCTTGAGTAGCTAGGAAAACATAATTTTTTAAATTTAAACCCCATTAAAGGGGTCAGTGATACATTAACAACAACAGAGCACTCTGCTCTACGTCGGTGAGTCGCGTATTTAATGGAATGACCACTTGCATACCCATCAAAGACAATGCATACTTTTCCATATTTACTTGTGACATATATGCGGTGTTTGACACATATCTCATTAAATATGTGAAATGTTGCCATGGGAGGCGTTGAAGTAATGCTTCACCATCGAAGAGATAGTGTGGATCTGAAGACTATGCACCTGATTGTACAGGGAAATTTAGTTCCCATATTTCGTCTGCCATAGCCGTTTTTTGCCTCTCGCGGTAGTCCAAAAGAATGAAAAAGTGCATGTCGCTAACCACAAATATAATACTATAAATATTATTGTTGCTGCTGAGTTGAGGGTGTATTTGTTGATAGCACACACCATCTCTGGAATATGAGTTGTGGATCAGTCTAGACTGCTTAATATTTGCTGAGCGAAACCTCTGACCCAATTGTAATTTCCTGACCCTTTCTTTTGAAAGTGTACTTGTGGAGATTTTCTCCAACCATTGAACTATGATTTCGTCACCTATGGAGTTTGCTCTCTCCTCATTCACCTTATTTTCTCCCGTCACTCCACTTGAAATGCTGTGAATGAACGGATCTTCAGTGAAAGGGTCATATGTCTGGGGAAAAGCAAGAAGCTTCTATGTATCACTCACATCTAGCTCTTTTCTTGCTTCAGTAGCCTCTTGGTGCTGGTCACTTGTGTCATAACGAATGCCTGCTAAGTCTTGCGTTGTAAACCTAATTTCAGCGCACTCTAGCAGTGATAGCGTCTAACTAATCGTTGAGTTTCGTCTATTCCTCATCCATAAGTATGGCGTCTAGACGGTTTTATGCTTATCATTAGCACCTGCTCAATAACAACATCCGTCGACAAGCCAGCCCACTAACGATCACTGCGTCTAATGAATTAGATTATTTCATAAAATGTATGGTACACTTCAGGATATCTTTTCTGCAGCCCCTCCATTTACTGTAAGATGTGTCCTGCTGCAGCGCATATTGACAGCATTTTACTTACAGCGACAAGGTGCAAATCCTAGACTCCGGTGCACTCTGCCTTGATAGAAAAATCCATAATCTTCACAATATCAAAGTATTGAATCCACAATGTTGCTGTTCGCTGGGCAATTATCGCATCCTTCACATGGTTGATGCTCTAGGCAATTCTGGTAATAGACTCTTATGACAGAACATTATTCAATGTTTCAGTCCCATCAAAGAGGACCATTTCAATAGACCCTGAGATTCTTTCAGGTCTACATTTTGAGAAAATGACTCTTCTGCATTAGTTCTGGGTCGATCATCCTCAGTGACATGTGAAACTAACAATGCATAACCTTTTGCTAACAAAATAGCATTCAGAGCAGCATCAACTAAGAAGTGAACACGAATGGCTCTTGCAATTGGTTTGCCACTTAGCAATTGTTTGACTGTGTTGAGCATACAAACTTTCAAAACGTTCTTGCAATCCTGTCATCAAATGACCAATTGACCCTTAAAGTTAATATGCGTATGAAGCCCAACAGGTCGCGAGACAAATGATTTCAGGGGACTGGAACTAGGCCGTTACTCGACTATCATCATTGCTTTGCACCAAAGTGAGTGGTCGGATGTTAGATTTGGTGTACTGTTGTTTTTCCTGTTAAATCACTAACGTAACATAACATTGGGTAACAAGGTCCATATCAATCAATGGCTACAAAACTGTGGCTGATTACCCAGGATATGTTCCTTTGTGCACTGACGGCATAAGGTCTGACCATGCGGGTCTGGACGGATGTGAAATTAGTGGAACCTCCCAAAGGATGTCAACATTAGCAGTGGAATCGACAACTAAAAAACCAGCTATAGTGATTGGACTGTTATTGAGTTCTCCCAGTACCGGTTAATTCTATCGAAAGTGAAGAAATGCTATAAATTTGAGCAACAGAACATGTACAAATAAACCTTCTGCACTATCTGTGTAGTTTTCCTATCTGTAGAGGATTATTATTGGGCACTTTCGAATATAAAAAAAAACCCGTAACCCTTACCCCGAACCTTAAGCCTTAACTATAACCCAGAATATGTAAACAATTAAAATAAACATTGAAAAAAAATGAAAGGAATAAACAATAACGAAGGCATTTTCACAGATAAGGATCCACGCTAAGTTTAACCCAAACTCTAAATACTAACCATAACATAAATCCCCACCGTTACCCTAAAAACAGGGGTAAAGTTAGTGATGATTTTAATTTTCGAAAAATATGCTTAGAAACAGTTTTCTGTCGTTTTTTATATAACAATAAAATATATTTTAAAAACCTTTTCGTTGCACTATAATAATATTTATTTAAACCATTCGATTAACGATGATTCTTTTTACTACAAAAAAACATCGATTTAACAACATTTTTTGCTATGATTTGTGTAACAGAGAGAGGCCGATTGACGTAAATGCAGACACTTGTCGGCGCCGTTCAAAGAGGGAGCGTCTGGTATGTTGTGTGTGTGGGGCGAACCCGAAAACGCTCGCTGACTACAAAAAAGAAAGAGGAGTGGCTGGAGAAAGGCGTCAAAAAGTCAAATAAGCTTTTTATTTGAAGATCTAAGCAGCGGTGTCGAGTGCGAGATTTATGAAAATTAAGTTGCATTTTTTTTCAATAAGAGAGGGGAAGTGAACATTCTGTCAGTTACGCTCAGATCGTTCTGAACGTGAGATTGAAAAGTGAACGAAAGAAGAGAATAGTGCTGGATTTTTTTATGTTGAACTGAACAACGTTTTTATTACATTTGAGACTTTTGTTTTTTTTTCATTTGGATTTGATCTTGGCGACACCTCTGTTTAAATGTTTCGATATTATTTCGTTATTGTTTTTCTACAAGCTATCTCGGCCTTAACATGACCAACAGGCAGTTCGACATTCGTCTGATTTCAAAATTTAGTGGAACTACTACTGACCTTCCGATAGTGAAATGGATCGAACAGGTAGAACTTGTTTGCGAATTATGTGAAGTTCACAAAGTAGCGCGAGTTATTCCCTTGAAGTTTAGAGTGGGCGCTCTTGCTGTGTATCGACAGCTAGGTAAGGAACAGAGGGCAGATGTAAATCAAGTCAAGCAGGCGCTGATAACTGCGTTTGCCACTGATTCATTTGTGGCGTATAAATACTTCACGACGCGACGGCTACTACCTGGAGAGACTGTAGATGTGTTTTTGGCTGAGCTTCGAAGACTTGCACTCCTTATTAGGGAGACACTTCCAGAAAAATGGATGTGTGCGCCTTTTTAGCAGGACTGCCGAGCCACGTAAGGCAACATCTCCGGGCGTCGTCGAGAATGGATGACATAAGTCTTGGGCAGAGTGTAACGAGGGCACGGGCTATCATGGCGGACGATAAGGAATTAGTGACGGCAGCTATACAACCGGTTCAGTTTAAAGCTAATCAAACATCACGCACTGTGCCGGCTAGTGGAAGCATTATGTGCTATAAATGCTCTGGACCAAACCACTTCAAAAGAAACTGCCAGTATCAATATGGCGAAGGGCATACTGCCCCCAAATATACATCACGAGGAAATATGCAATGTTACAGATGCCAGAAGATAGGACACATTGAATCGAAGTGTCCGGGAAACGAAAAAGGAGGCAAGATATCAGTGCCGGTCTCTCTTCAGTCAAGTTAAGAGAGGCGCTCCCTACCGCTGAAGTGTGAATCGATGGGAGGATCCGCAGATCACTGGTGGACTCTGGATGTCCCCGGTCTATAGTAACTGGTCCAATATGTAGTCCTCTGAATTGTCGGAGATCGAACATTATGAACGCTGACGGTACAACTATCCATAGTCATGGCGTTGGAACCATTTCGTTGGCAATAACAGATATGAGTCCTGTAATGGTCGATGTCTTGGTCGTACACAGTCAGCTGTTAAGTTTCGACATGTTACTTGGGATGGATATTATCAATATGCTGGGTGGGGTCAGCATTGACCAGTCTGGCGAAGCCATCTTTTACTAAACGGGTCCACATGCTGGCGCTGCTATCACGATAGAGGAACCCGATTCTAGCGCCACGTTTGACGAACAGGCCAAAGTGTGGACGGTGCAGTGGAAATGGTCAGGTGATAAACCACCTGGTAAACTCAAAAATAGGTTGCCTGAATACTCAGTATCCGCTCACATCCGCCAGGACTATAGACGTGAGCTTAAAAAATGGCTGAACAATGGATGGCTACTTCCCTATCCTGAAGACAAACTAGAACCCCCAAAGGGCCTAATTCCGTTAATGGCAATCTTCCACCAGAACAAATCTAAGGTGCTTCCAGTTCTAGATTTTCCCGAACTGGATGAGCACGTTGATGCCTTCCCGGAACATACAGACATATGTGCACACAAGCTGAGAGAGTGGCGAACGAAAGGCCCTAATTTATCAGTGCTCGATCTGCGGAGGGCTTACCTACACGTGCATGTGCATCACTCCCTGTGGGCATAGCAGAGTGTCATATTGGAGGGGTAGAGGTACTGCTTGACGCGCAGGGGTATTGGGCTCAATGTGACAACATCCATTATGCGAGCTAATATAGACGCGGCATTGGCGAGGGACGACTCTATTCAACGGGCAACATCAGCATATATTGATGATGTATTCATAAATGAAAACATAGTGTCCGCAGCTAAAGTGACGGAGCATCTGGCCGACTTTGCATTGTTGAGTAAGGAGCATGAACGGCTGCAAGACGGTGCTTGAGTACTGGGCTTGAAAGTTTGGCAGGAATCTAATATGCTAAAATGGGAACAAGGTAGCGAGATCCCGAGTATGCTACGCAGCATCACCAGACGTGCCGTGTTTTCCTTGTGTGGAAAACTTGTTAGGCACATCCCAGTGGGCAGAGGGATCAGAGTGGCAGCCACACTCATCTAAAAGAGAGCAGTGGCAGTTACCGAGGGCTGGAACGATGAGGTTGACGATATTCCGTTGATCACAATGATGACAGAAATTGTTGCGACAGTGCACAAAAGAAGACCCCGTACGAGGCAGGTGGTGTGTTGACGGTCGTGAGGTCGATATCTGGGTTAATACAAGCTCTTTGGCGATCGGAGTTTCGCTGGAGCAGGATGGAGCTGTGATTGAAGATACAAGTTAGATACGCAAAGCAAAGGATACACAGCACATACATTTGGCAGAAGTTGATGCTGTACTAAAAGGCATTAATATGGCGTTAGTGTGGGAAGCATCAATATTGCATCTTTTACTGACTCTGCCTGTGTACACAAATGGATAATGCATACCCTTACAGGAAAGTCCCGAGTGCATACTAAAGCAGTAAGAAAAATGCTGATAAGACGACGACTGTGTGCGCTCTTAAGCTTGATACAAGAGTACAGGTTGTCAGTGGACATTACCTTAGTAAAGTCAGAATATAATCGAGCGGATAGTCTGACACGCGTACAGCAACGATGGTTTAACAGAATTAGAAAATCAGCTAAACCCCAGGGCCATGTGTATGCTGTATCAACACCAAGTCCAGAATCCGACCAAATCAGGGCTATCCATCGCAAAAGTGGTCACCCTGGCATAAAAAGGACGTGGTACTGTGTTAGCAGGGTCGACCCCACGATTTCAAAGGCATCCGTCAGGACAGTCGTGAGAGAGTGCAAAGAATGTCAGTCGATCGATCAGAGGTCCGTGTGCTGGCCGAAGAGGAACTTTGATGTCAGTGAAACTTGGTATCGAGTAGGGATAGATATAACGCATTATCATATTTGAAAATCCGGGAAGCGGTGTCGAGTGAGAGATTTATGCAAATTAAGTTGGTTTGCATGCGTCGCATTTTTTTCAATAAGAGCGGGAAAGTAAAGATTCGGTCAATTACGTGGGGATCGTTCTGAACGTAAATTGAAAAGCCAACGAAAGAAGAGAATAGTGCTGGACTTTTTTTTTAATTTGAACTTGATCTTGGCGCCACCTCCGTTTAACTTTTTTGATAATATTTCGTTATTTTTTTTCTGCAATTTTGTCATCGATCTGACCCTACAGTAGCACCCGGCGGGTCAAAAAACGGATTGATTCATCAACATCGATTATTTTGTATGACCAGATCGATGAAACCTGGTACACTCAGCTAACGCTGCCATGTACTGTTTTTTTAAATATTATATATATATATATATATATATATATATATATATATATATATATATATATATATATATAGAGAGAGAGAGAGAGAGAGAGAGAGAGAGAGAGAAAGAGAGAGAGGGATAGAAAGAGAGAGATTCATTATATATATATATAAATGTATATATATATATATGTATATATATATATATATATATATATATATGTATATATGTATATACATTTATGTGTTTTCAGAACCACATCGAATACGTAATTCAAGGATACTTAAATGCATTTATGTTTAAGAAAGGCAACAATCTTTTTGATGTGTAATTCGATATCATTTAGCTTGAAACTTACTGACATGTAAAACAACTCGCAACAATATTCATGAGTACAAAGCGTTAGAAAAGTTTTTTTATCTAATACGGTGATACATTTTAAGTAGCTAATGTATCTCTTAACTTTAACTGTAAACAAGGCTATATATAATGTAGTTATGCATTTTTTAACGATGAATATTCATCTTTTAGAATAATTTATTATACGATGGATAGTCCTATTTCCGTGTTCAGATTAAGCTCAGAGACTAACAATCGTATATTTACAAGGCTGACATGGTTTATTAAATGTGTCCCCATGCTAGTTATTCTATAAAAATGAAATGAGTTTTACAGAGGTAAAATATGCCTTGACCACAAGATTCATGACGTTATCATATATATTCTAACGTCAATTGATATATTTAAAAGTATATAATGTTTGTTCAACGGGTTTACTATGTATCAAACATGTTTAATTATTTTAGCCGTTCTTATTTTAGCATTGTAACATTAAATTTATATACATTTAAAAATATTTAAAAGAAGTCCAAAAGCATCATGCAACGAGGTTGCGGTATGTGTCGATTTTTAATGGCATAATCTTTGCGTCTTATAAGTAAAGCTGATCCACTGTCATACTTTCATATTCCCTAAAAAGTTCATGAATAATGGTGTTATATCGTTAAAGCTTATTTGCACACTTGCATTTCTCTGTTCTCTCCTACGCACATTTTATCACTTATTAGTAGTTGAAGAACTGATAATGACACTTTAGGAAAATTTAAAAAAGACGGGTTAAGAGGTTAAAAGATACTTTCCTGCTTACTCGAAAACCGAGTTTGAGTTTCCAAGAAGTAATATAAATATTACAGCTCGCATTTACTTTAAGCACTTACAATAGTTTGACTAAACATTGACGCGGATCAGTGTTTTACATTATGATCTTTGGTTTGAATATAACCATGAGTGCATCGTATAATACTGAAGAACTGTTAAAAACATTGAGTGATTCAATAAAAGTCAGAAAGAGTGCAACATATTCTTTCTACTTTAATTATCCTCAAGGTAAGTCGGAACGGAATTATGTTTGAGTGATCGTTAGTAAGTCAGTTATTTCATTTGTATTTTTTTCTCTTTATATTAATTCATAAGCTGTTACGTAAATGTTGCAATAAGCTATATAGTAATACTATTCTGCGTTGATTTTCTAGTTAGAAAATAGATGAAATTACTAATAGATATTAGATTACATCACCACAAGTACTTTTTTAAATAGAAATCTATTTTACGTCTCCGAAGTAATTGAAGTGCCAGAATAGCTGAGAAACTGACTCTATTGTGACAACCAGCAGTACTGCTGCTACGATCTAGTATCAATACAAGACTTTAAATTTTACGAGACCAAAAAGTATCGCCTGGCTATGCAAGCACACTCGTTCTTTGTACTGGCAAAACACTCTATATGACTATAAACACCAAAAGAAACGGCTTAACTATTTTTTTAAATACTGTATTGTTCCCCCTAGGTTAGTATAATTACCGAAAATGGTCTGTCTTTTTTAAATGTGTAATACTTCCGTACTTAATAATTGATAAAGCATAAACGCTTTCAGATTAAATGTTATTGCCAAGAGTCTAGTACTGGTCAATCAATAAGAATCGCATAGCCATCGTTATTCCATCACATTTATCAAAACATATGTATAATATATAATAATAGGTGGGCACATGGTAAACCTCTTCCTGTAAAAACTAAAAAAAAATGATGAATCACTAGATGTAAGTAGCTCATTTTTGGATAGAAATTTATTTTAGTATATGTACGTAATATGCATAATAATTTACTATATATATATTTACATATATATATATATATATATATATATATATATATATATATATATATATAGTTACATTGTATATAGATATAGAGTTAACTTATAACACTATTGTATATTGTATAATAAAATATTCAGAAATATGAATACATAGACGCGCATGTACTGGTGGCATAACGAAGAACATACCATGCATATAACATTAATTATATAAATATATATATATATATATATATATATATATATATATATATATATACATATATATATATTCAACAACATAGTTTTTATTGAAGTATATATGCCTAACATATTTATAAGTTTAATATATACAGGGATGCCCGAAGATAATTACGTAACTACACATTAAAATACCAAGTTATAAAGCAAACTATATGTATTACATAGTAACACACAATAGAGTGGCATAGTTCCACCATTGCACTCTAATACTATATCAGCGTATTTAGTTAGATTACAAGTAGCCTTGAGTAACGGATGTATAGAACGCGCTCTTTTTTTT
The DNA here is from genome assembly GCA_963556195.1 of Sepiola atlantica. Taxonomy (NCBI): domain Eukaryota; kingdom Metazoa; phylum Mollusca; class Cephalopoda; order Sepiida; family Sepiolidae; genus Sepiola; species Sepiola atlantica. Next base: position 115,570,052 of record OY744521.1, read on the forward strand.
CAGACAGAAGGCGGTCGGCCTATTTATTAACCTGCAGCAAATACATAGGGATTATTTGAAAGTAATGTTTGACATGTGTGGACGTTTCATCACATTATTTTAAATTTCTAACGGAGCGTGAACAGCAGTCGTTACAAAACTAGTGGGAAGGGTAAACCATCTCTATATGTTATAACGCATGTTTAGTTCAAATCCGATCGAGCTTACACTGTTTACGTTCGTGGTTACATCGGAAAGGTATGAACTTCCAATTGCCTTCTCAGAAGGTTATGGTTATAATAGTGAGTATTGATTTACTCCTCTCCAAGTGTTAGGCACAAGGCCAGTTTTTATCTTACACAAACAAGTAAGATGTGACCCAAGGTCGGGTCGGGAAAGTGGGGTTTAAAAATTGCATGGGCAGCCCCGTCGGCATTCCCCGGTAGAAGCGACTCAGACAGTAAGCAATAAACTTACTCCTCCCCAAAGAGGGGAGGCAAAGCCTGGGAAGATGGACCTCCTAGAACTGCACAGGACAGACCCATTGACCGGCGTAAATCAAGACCCGAAGACCAAGACAACACCAGTATGGGATGCAGTATCCATCGGAACAGATACTACACTTTGATCTTAGCCAAAAGTAGCGTTCATATAATTGTATAATTGTATGCAATGTACATTGTTTATGCATTATATAAAAGCATACACGCAATACAAATAAACTTTATTTAATTCAAAGTCTACAAAGTTAATAGGAACATGGCATGTGTGAAAAGGTTGTATTTACCTGACATATCAGTTTTAATAATTCTGACATATGTAATAGACACACAATGATGAACAGAACAACACATTATCTAGTCAATGTGTGTGTGTGTATTTGTTATACAAATCATTATGTAAAATAAGTTTCAATAAAGGGTTAATTCTTAAGGGAAACTCAAGACAACATTGAAATATTCCTTCGTCTGTAAATAAGATAACTATGGCCAATTATCTGTTAGGTCTAGTAAACGACTAACATATATTAGAACGTACAGAAACGAAATTACATTTTTAAACATGTTTTCCTCTATTTAATAAAAATAAATGCATTAAGCAAAACAGGTCTCCGTAAAAAATATATTTGAAAAAAAGTTTAAATATGTAAATAATAGTTTATGGTTTACACATATAATAATAATGTTTTAAGGATTTAAAATAATTCGTTTTTTTTTTTTAATTTTTCGAATTCGTATTGATTGTTAATTTATTTGCCGTTGGACATCTGTCTGTAATAAAAGTGTTTTTATTAACACTACCGTGATAAAAATATTTTTTATCACTTGAACTTATGTTACAAATGCGATGTTAAGTAGTAGAATACCACCATGTAAACAGTGTTAAACGTAACATTTGTAATATGAGGTCGAGTAATAAACTCGACCTCATATTACCAATGTTACGTTTAACTTTTCTGTAAAGTCAAAAACTGTAAACGTTACGAAATGTAAGATTATTTTTACAAAATAACTTTACGACATCTAATATATCTATACACGCACAGCGCTATACTATATATGTATGCGCGTCACAAGCTTCATAAGAAATAAAACTTTTTTATGACTAAAACCTTATAGGGATACCCAAAGGTTGTGCTAGTTGTGTATTGAAACAGTGTTTAATTTATTCTTTCGTGTTAACGTTTTGGCTGGGCGCACATGAAGAGAAACTACTGCGTTTTATTTTATTTTAATCATAATCACACGCTGCACTGAGAAGATAACCGACTTTGCTCAGATTTTAAAGAAATCTAATAATTATTATTATTCAGTGTTAATCATTGAATTGGGATAATTTGCAACAGAATTTACTATGAGAAAAATGGACACTTTCAATCTTAAGTAAAACATAATAAAGTATGTCTTTACTTTAAAATGAATTGCGCACTAGACATTTAACTTTTATGTTCTAATATAGAAGGATCACTGCCTACGCTTATCTGTTATAAACACGCAATACAAGGAGAGTTGTAATTACCTACAAGACACACTCCTCGTGTGTCTTCGGTCTCAGTGTGCAAGGAGTTGTCTAAACAACCTGAGATAAGGCTAATTTCCCTTACAAGTAAGCCATGACCATATATTCAAAATCACATAGTATTTTAAGACCAATTAAGATCCCCTTGATACAGCTATCCACTGGTTCATACGAAGATTGGTGCACCTTCTCCTAGTTATATCACATCACGTAACAGCGCTTAGCTAACTACTCGACCAGACCAGAAGAATTATTGTGCTGGAATCCGATAAGATCAAGAGACAAAAATAAATGTATACTTTGAAAAAATTTAGTTGTTAATTGGGGTAAAACATGTTAATATTCTTCACTTTTTTATTAATTCAACGTTTAAAATATTAATAGAATTTTAATGGAACAAATCGGTATTTATGTATCTCATATAGAGATCTAGTGTAAGCCCCAGGAATTGGACCCTTAATTTCTGAGAGCTTCAGCTGAAGTAAAATGAAACACACGCACACATTATATATATATATATACATATATATATATATATATATATATATATATATATATATATATATATATATATATATATTATACATTTTTTAAAGTTCTCACACAGTTTATACAGTAGCTCAATAGTTCATAATACGACCACATAATCCTAATTTATTGAAACAAATATAATTTACAAATTATTGTTTCTTGACATTTTGTAAGTATACACTTTTATGGTATACAAAATTGACTAAATATCCACAAACAGGTTTCATCAGTCAGGCTGAAAAAATGCGTCTAATATTCATTTAATTAATACATAGATATTTTATTTTATTTTTATGTTTTCCTTGTTCTGTTCACGCCAATCATTCACGAGTTCATACCATATTTCTTCCCGTTAATGATTGTTTTATTGTTATAGTATAAATGTGTATATTTACTAAATGAGCAGAAACAACTGTTTGTAAATACAAATATTTGGAATTAATTAGAGTTATGTAATATCATACATAAATATATATATATATATATATATATATATATATGTGGGTGTGTGTGTGTGTGTGTGTGTATACAATATATCTCAATACATGTCTTTATATATATACTTTCTGTGATATCGTGACGGGTAGAAAATCTAAAGGAAATCGTAATTTCAAATGTGTGGTTCTCTCTTTCCAAGGGGGCTACAAGTGATTTCCTTCTCTGTCAGACTTTTGATCGACGACCTGACTGACAAACACGAAAATATTGGCCAGACACAAAAACCGTCGAGTCTTGTTAATCAACCGCAAACAAGCAGAGTTTCCACGACTAAATCGTAAATCGATGGTTTATCTGAAAACACGACAAGTGCCAAGGAGTTCCGTGTATTTTGTCTTTTTTGCCAATACTGTATAAAAGAGAGGCCGGCTAGTATTCGATGTATTACTTCTGTATACTGTATAGTTCATTTTATTTTTACATTGTTTGAAACGTGTTTCTAGGTTGTAAGGAAAAACATACGTCACTTCATCTTGTGCAGACGTTCGAACAAATACTGTATAATAAGTAAGGCATAAGACGGCACACCGTCGCCTGACAACGTAAGTACGAGCAAATATCTTATCTAGGCTTCAAGTTTCCATATAGTATGAAGCATTCTCAAATTTATACCAGGGAAACGTTTATAACGCATACCATATCTACCTGATCAGGTAAAATTCTACATAGTGTTTACGGTTATCAAATAACATCAGACCAATACATTACAGGCGGATTAAATAAGAAGTTTAAATTCCGTAAATAGTTCGGACTTTTCATGATCAAGAATAAAGCAATATTATATGCGATATTGGATTGGCTGAAATAACATTCAAGTAGTAAGGCTTTACGATGAACACGACTTAAGTTATTGGCAAAAGTGTGACTTTATCTTTCTCTATGTGTTACATTTACAGGTGTATTATACGTTTCATGTCGGGAATTTCTGTTGTCGTAGAACTGTTCCCTGTTGATCCAGGACGAACGGCATCGCTGCTAATGTGACGATATGTCGTTTCTCGATCCGGCGACGTCGACTGGTCTTGCTATTCGGTCCCGATTTTCAATCTCCCATTTTCGGCTGACACATCAGTAGACGCAATTCTGTCTCTTCTCTGTTGTCTGCAACCCAGCTGCCATTGTTAGTCGCTGCGTCGCCGCCACCATTCTCTGCAGACGCTTTGTCGTTGTTACATTTTCGGGCCGGCGGTTTCTTTCTGTAACTGAAACCAAATCTCCCCGTACACGATAAAGGATAACAAGCCTTTCCTTTTTAATTTAGAGCCATTTATTTACTATACTGCTAGTCGACACTGAGTAAGTTCGTTAGAGAAGAGAGAGAGAGAGAGCTTACGCTGGTAAATTCCAAACTATTTAGCTATTTGTAACGGAAGGAAGATTGGAGATTCACTCTGGCTCACATTTTGGGGAATTCGAAATCCCTCAGCCTGCAATCGATACATAGCTGAAGCGTGTTCTCTCGTTGGCTTCCAGTCGAGAACTGTCGAATCTCAATCTCGTTCTCCCACAGCGAAACGGTGACGTCACGAAACCTCGTGATCGACGCACAGCTGTGACCTAACCTTTGAACTTAAGGTCCCATCAACTGTCACTGCGACCGTAAGAATACACTGCACTAAACTTGCACGAGATGACTTCGTTACAAATCGCGCAAGTTAACCGATCTCACTGTACGTCTACCCACACATGCGTCCAATAATATAACATATTTTCTTTTGCCTGGCTTTTGACCTCGATATCACAAATGAAATCAGTTCTAAGTTTGTTGATGACCGAAATATTTCACTAGTATTTTGACGATTTGTCAAACAAATAAACAACTCGGAAACATAATCTATTTGGCGGAGGTAATAATGCATATATACTTATATCAGAGACGGCTAAATATGTGTTCATTATCCTCGTTGTAGTTATTCTCACAAGATTTGGTTCTGTTTGTCTTCAACCGTCTATATTAATCCAGAAGAATACTTAACCGTTCAAAGTAAATAACAAGTTACTTCAAATGTTACTGATATGTAAAGTATAAAAGAAAAACATGTGATACATTTGTTATCATCTCTTACTATGAAGAGTAAAATGCGTTCTAAGATCAAGTACTGTAACCACATCATAAAAGTTGACACTTTCTTTCCTTAGCATCGTTTAAAATTGACTTCGCAGTCAAATATACGGTTATATTATTTGTGTATTAGAACATGATTCTTACAGAAAATACATAACAAAAGATTAGAACAAAGAAGTGCTATTTCCAAGGAAGGAGTCCGGCATATATAACATCACTGGGTTGTATGTAAATAATTCACAACCAAAGACTGTTTACTACTAACATCACCACCACAACTGCAAGATATGTTGATTTCCTCATTAATGTGCTAAACATCCAACAAAATGTCCATAGAAATAATTAATTTTCAAGAACCTCATATGTGTTGAGCATGTTGTTATACGATTGCCTTTGGTAAGTGTGAACCATGGTCAACTTTACATCTAATGTAAAAAGCAATTGTCATAAAACGACCTTATGCGTCATTGACCTATACTTACGAGTGCCCCTTAGCCTTTATACCTGTAACTTATTTTTAAATAAAGATCATTATGGTATTTTCACAAAAATTACACTTTTTGTATTAACATTACATTCTAGCATTTTGTGGTGAGAGCGCCAATTTGAGAAGTATATAGGAATCCTTTCGGTATTATTAGTGATCAGGTCCACGCTGTTAGTTTTCAAAATATGCGTCAAATAGTACAATTCCTGGATAAGACACAGAAATGAGTTATGTAGTGATGTACACATTTGAAAGTCTTTCAGTGTGTGAAGCCCTCGGTATGTTACAATCACTGCCAGGCCAACCCCAGAGTGTTAGTATATACCATGGGCGAGTGGGACAAGCCCCACATGTTGTTTATTGAATTTTCCAAAGCGTCTGACAACCTTAATAACTAGACGCGCATTTAAAAGCTCTAATTTTACAAAATGTATTCTTCGATAATGCCATTAATTTTCTCAGTCTTTCACCAACGTTATTCTCATGTCCAGACAATGTGTAGTATTTCTACAGAGGCAAGTGCATGCAGGGTTATGCCTCAAGGGTCTGTTCTGGGTCGAGTTTTGTATCTCCTTTATTTCAATTTCCTGTCAGATTAACTGACTGGAAAGACATTCCTCTTTGTTGATGATGTAAATCTCGATTTAAATCTCGTAACATCTAGAATCAGTTATGATCATACTTTAGAATCTGGTCTTGTTGTTCCAGCTATGATTTACCTATTAACTCTGCAAAATTAAATCATATTTCAATAACTTCTCCGCCTACATTCCTTTCACTATCGGTTCTTCAAATCAATCACGCAATATCGTTGCAACTGTAAAGTAAGTTTGTACACTTGTGTAAAACTTATTTAAACTAAGTAGTCATGTATCGAGATGACGGGCAAAGCCAGGTGGGTAATCCACCTGATACAGAGATCCTTACTAAGCTTAACAGGCGATGTCTCTCTCTCATATACGTAGCATGTACGGCCACGTCTTGAGAATGCCACTCAAGTAAAACATATTTTTCTTCAAAAATATACTGTCATCTGGTACGTGTTCAATGGTTAGCAACATCGTGATACTCAACGCTTACTTACAGAATGTTGCTTCACAGACTTAATCTGGGTTCTCTTTAGCGGCAAAGAACGCAAGAGACTTATTCTGGTATACAAAAATCAACTAGAATGTACAGCTACCTGTATAGGTGCTTTTTCTTTATTAACATATAATCGCGGTCCTCGCAACCACCCACAGAATATGTACGTTCGTTGTCTCTGCTCACTAAAACAGCCTGGTAGAAAAAAGGTCGTGATCATGCCTATCATATCTAGGTTGGCAGCACTACGCTTTGCACACACATAAAGACGGTATATATGCAATATCTTCTACATTTATGTTTACATGCTTTACTGCCCGTTTCCATTTTTTAGGCAAACATTTGATTGATTGATATTAGGGTTGCCCGTATGAGTTAAATAGAATCACTTGTTATATGACAGCATAGGTCATCGTGAGATGTAGTTCAAACGAACTGAAATGAATATTTGAATCTACAGATGCAGCAACATTTCTTCCGATACCAACAGTCAACACTTCTTTTCATTAGGACAAAATCACGAGAGCTAACATCATAATCCATCTGCCAGCAGATAGCTCCGTTTTTAGCAGACAATCACTTTGTTTGTTTACACATTATCTGTGAGTGGTCGGCATATTTTGAACTTTTGAGATTGTATCTTATTTCACTTTAATATAACCTTCGTTGGAGTAGAAGTAGAAGTGATGATGAAAACCATCAACACAGGTGTATTTCGAACAACACTTATAGTCAATGTTTGTTTCAGTTTCTTGTGATCATTGATCGTTTAGAGACATAGTTCCTGTATCATTACTTTATTATTTGGGTGTTGTGAATTATTATTAAGCTAAAATCGGGTGCTACTATAAGGGGTGTGCCCCTGGGAGCTTCGGCTAAGTGGGAGTGATACTAATTGTGACGGAGTTTGTTCGGATTTTTAGTTTAGTGATGTATGCAGATTTCAAATTGGATGAACACAATAAAAAACACAATTGAATGGCTAATGAAGGGAAACCACCCAGAGCGAGTTTGGGTACTAAACACCGAAAATGTATATTCGATGATGGCTCTCATTACGGGGAAAAGGTTCTCAAAATCACTGACATACCATGGAAGAATGTGGGATAATTTGCTAACATCACAAATAAAGTGAGCAGTAAATCGCAATTTCGTATTTTACCAGTTTTTAATAATAAACCATCCTGCGAAGGAAATATGTTACGAGAAATGTAAGGACAATTTTCTTACGAACAAACGCGTGAGTATTTCCCTAGTTCGCCGTACATAACGTGTGCCCCAGCAACGAAATAAGTACAACTTTGGTACAGTCTGTATAAACAATATATTTGAAAAAAGTTCTGGAACAGAGGATGTCGAGAACAGAGGATGTTGCGATCTTTTACTTGTATTATAAACATAAACGTTAGATGAGTCTTACGAAAATGAGTGTATTCTACATTAAATATAAACAGTGAAGCGGTTGACGTGCTCTAAAACAAACCAATATTTGTTTAATGTATTGATACTATGCAACATTCAATGACTAAATTTAACCGCTTTTATTCCATTAGCTGCTTTGGCGCCGAGTTTATTTGACTAGAAAATGAATGAATTTACTTACATCTCCGGTTACATAGTCTAATCCACACAACGAAGTTGTTAAATTCTTTGTATTTATTAAGTATAAGAAAATATCTTGCTTCATGGAATCAATTTCTTGATCAATCGAAAAACACATTAAGAAGAAAGACACGCTGATTTTCTTTCACTTTGATCTTTTAGATTTATTTTTTTCAAATTTCCAGACGGTTTTAGATGTTCGATTTTTAAGTAATAAGATATTTATTGAATATATGACATGGTTTTTTTTCTTCGTCTTTAGTGAAGCTCTAAAAGATAAAAAAAACAAGAAGTTTCGTCGATTCAATCTGCGTGTTCAAAGATACAAATGCTGTTTATAAGACATGCGTGACCTTGCCCCTGTCATGGAAAAGTGCCCTATTAAGAAAACCTATAAAATAATGTAAACATATTAGTAACAGCAATACGTAGACTTTTGCCTGGGAACATCTTTATCTCGTCAGACGGAAATTATCTTACCCGGGACTCTGAAATGTGTCATACAACATATGAATTCATATTTTAATCAAATATATATATATATATATATATCTATACATAACTTTGAAATGTTAATCCAAATTTTCGGTTTTAAAAACCTTATTTATGGTACAGACAATATTTTACTGATTGTTGCTGTTTTTCTTTTTTATAGTCGACGTCTTACGGCTTATAAGCTGTAGTAAAATTTAAATCACATAATCGCAGAGATGCGTTTCAGTGCATTGCAATACAGACTGGACACATAAAAAAACAATATCTTCATAACACCATGATAACTATCTTCGGCCTAGCAATAAGGCATCGACTATGAAAAAAGAACAGACAAAACTGGAATATATTCTCTGTACCATGGATAAGGTTTTTAAACCGAAAATTTGGATAAAAAAAATTAATAAATAATTAATTTCTATAACAAAATCTCGCGTCATGTTTACTGTTTCTAAAATTTAAAAGTAATCGTATCAACGGCGCTTATAAGCCGTAGTAAAATTTAAATCACACACATATATATATATATATATATATATATATAAAGACATGCCCAATATCTGCGACACTGGAATGTCGATGTTATCGATCAACAGCTGTTATAAACTGAGATGTCACCAGGTCAAGATAAAATCAGATATTTACACCAGGTCATATTTTGTAAAAATGAAATGGGGACAAAAAGGAAATTCAAATTTTGGAAAGTTACCTAGTGCGATTTCAGACCGCTGAAAATCAAATATGAAATTAAATAGAATTAAATGAAAATATAAATATAAATTATACATTCATAAATGATAAGGGAAAAGAAAAGAAAGGGGAAAGTGGGTGGGAGAGCGACGAAATAATTTGGGAAAAGAAATAAATAGATAGGGAAGTATAAACACACATCTAATGTATGAATGCGTGATGCCTGCCAAGAACGTGTAGATATCAACATGGTGTTTCGATGTATAGCGAGGCACGTGTTCGTCTCATTTCAGTTAAGGTCGGCAATGGTGATTAGATGTTAATACATTAGGCTCTTATCTTGTTAGGTTGTTTTCCTTTTTACTCGTCTTATTTTTTTCTGTTTTTTTTTTTAATTCTATGTTTTTTTTATTTCATCATATTGTTACTAATAAATGGGTTTTGTTAATTCATTAACGTCTGGTGCAGCTCACAATTGAGATACATTAATTAGAAATTGACTCTAGTTTACTAACATAAGAAAAGGATGATAATAGCATGCCCGTGATGAAAATAATAATAAATACCATCGTAATATAAACACTAAAAATAATAAAAACGATAAATATAAGAAAAATATTAATAATTTTTTAGATGATAATGGTTGTAATAATGGTATTTATAATCATATTAAAGTGTGTAGAATAAAC
>OY744521.1:115585186-115587686 GCA_963556195.1 Sepiola atlantica
TATAAACATGCTATATTTACATGCACAGGTATATAATAGATATAGACATATATATATATATATATATATATATATGTATATATATATATATGTGTGTGTGTTACTATAATTAGTGTGTACATAATATGCATACATATATTAGTACACATCTTAGTAAATATATAATAGTGTATTAATGTATGCTAGATGAACTTAAAAATATGTGTCTGTGTGTCAATGAATAAATCAAACATAAGCTTTTCTAATGTATGCACCTGCCCCTCTCATACACTATGCATTAACATACACTGTTTGCATGTCAATGCACATATATATATATATATATATATATATATATATATATATATATATATATATATATGTGTGTGTATATATACATATATATATATATATATGCATGCACATATTATTTGTATGTAAAGTAAATCATTTTATTTATGTAATAAGATCATTAGATAAATCATATAAAATAGTGGAAAAACATTCCTAACATATCAAGACAATCCAGATACAATATATGTACCTTATATATATATATGTATATTTGTTTAAAATACGTATTTGCATAAGTATTTGTTAAAAACACATTTTAACAAAAAACAAACAATAAAATGACACTGTAGAAAATAAATGTGAATACTTAGATGACCAACACTTAGCTATAAAAAACAAATTTTACGCATGGGAATAAAACAATCCTTTTTATCAATCAAACGATTCGAGTGTTTTGTATCTTAAATATTTATACATTTAAATTGTCAATAAATATGAGTTGTTAAAGCGGGAGTAGTATAGCGAATTAAAGAAATATATGGCAGTTAATAAAATGTTCTATGTAATTTTTTAACAAAATACGTGTTTGTCATTTGTTTGAGAAATTAGCGAAAACAGTCGAGTAGGATGTAAACAAAATTGTGTTATGACATCGTTTTATTATTTGAGAAGTGGCATATTTTATACATGAAGTTGAATTAGTTTGTTTTTTTAAATTAATATTGCTACAATATATAAATAAGCAGATAATATATAAAAATATGTGTCCGTCTTCATTTTGCACCGCACATATCCGTGCTTTCAGAAAAAAAATACTTTAAATATTTCTTCTAGTTTAGATATTTACTACTACTCAACACTTCTCCAAACTAAGTCCTTTTTCACTTACTATGTCTCACATTCGATATTGTCCTTAATATGTCACGGAATAAACTGTAAGTAAACCCCGGTTGCCCATTTCTCTCTGACTTTTTAAGTTTAGTAAAAATGTATCTGATTTGTTTTGCATATATTCGTTTAGAACTAAGTTATCTGTTTGTTCAGTTTTTCAGTGAAATTTAATTCCACATGTATGCATGTTAACGTATATTATTTCACTAATATACACATCTCTCTTTCTCATATACATATATATATATACATACATATATACACATATATACATACATACATGCCAAACTTCTGAAGGCAAATAAAGAGATCTACATTACCAAACCGGATAAGGGTGCTGGTGTGGTCATCTTTAATACTAACGACGACACCGATAACATGTTGAGCATTTAAAGTGATACAACAAAATTTATAAAACTTGGTGACGTGTCAATTGATAATACTTTAAATACTGAAGTAAAGCTTCAAAAACGTTTTCTTCAGTTACATAGAAAGAGGTTTATTGATAAGGATACCTATGACAGAATCCGCCCTGTGGCTTCTCAACGACCCAGAATGTACGGGCTACCTAAGATTCATAAGGAGGGAGTTCCATTGCGATCCATCCTGTCTATGATTGTTTCTCCATAGCATGAGCTGGCCAAATGGCTTGCATATATCCTTGATCTTGTCTTACAAAGGTTTTCAGTTAACTGTATTGCTGATTCTTTCCGTTTCGCTTCATTCATTCGCGATTTGGAATGCGAGTCGCATACTAACTGTCTATGTTCATTTGACGTTACCAGCTTGTTCACTAATGTACCCCTGAATGAAACCATTGAAATATGTGCTGACATGCTTTATCGTAGCACATTAACCCCTCCCGCCTTTCCAGAAAGCATTTTTCCGGAACTCATGGGGCTGGCCACTACGTCGGTGAGTTTCAGTTTTGACAAAATAATGTATCAGCAGATTGAAGGGGTGGCGATGGGCAGTCCTTTGGGTGCTATCCTAGCGAACATTTTCCTAGGTTTTCAGGAATCCTTGTGGTTTTTCGGGTTGCCAGACACTTCGTTATTGGCGTTATGTGGACGACACTTTTACCATTTATGAGTCCCGTAACGAGGCATGTGATTTTTTCCTGAAATTAAATACGCTCCACCCATCACTGCAGTTCACTGTGGAAGAGGAGCAGAATGGCTCTTTACCATTTCTGGACGTTTCAGTGGAAAGGACGGGGAACAAATTCACTACAACTATAGGAAACTGACGTTTACGGGCCTGTATATCAGTTGGGATTCATTTGTTCCCATGAGTAGAAAGATCAGTTTAGTCAAAACACTTGTTCACCGCGCAT
>OY744521.1:115597686-115600186 GCA_963556195.1 Sepiola atlantica
CCATTATGGAATTTGAAATAAAATATTAGGAGTCATAGCAGCTATCACAATGCAAGGAAATAACAGTATGTCGATGTTGAGCCGCAGAAAGTCATTTTGTTTTAATTTTTGAAAATTATACAGTGATTTAATATATGTTGCGTGTTCCAAGAAAAGTTATCGAGGTAAGACCTCTTTATCAAATATTGTGTGTTTACATTTTTTAACTTGTGTTTACTGTTAACAGTTTGCATTGTAATAGCATTTTATGGCTCCCCTATATACGTATTACATACACTGTTTCAAGCAAACGAAATCACCTCATTAACACCTAATATTTGTGAACATTATTTTATTAAAACCAATACACGTAAAATTCTGAAATCCTAAACGTCACCGCTAAGGTATTTGTTGATTAAATATTTTAAATATATGTATTATTTGTTGATATAGTCTACATATACATGACCATGTATTTCATTTTATTTTCCCGAAAATAAATAAAAACTTGAATGTCTATAGAAAAAAAAGTCGCGTGCACTGATATGCAATTAACCTTGATAGGAAAGCACGTGTCTATAATAAACACAAATGATCTAGATGCCATTTTAAATAATGAGCCGAGACGATAACACAGACTATCTCGTGTAGTCATATAAAAATAAGAAAATGCCGTTAAGAAAGTATCAGGTTTTTCGGGTGACTAGATTGTTGACTTGCCCTTGCTTATCTTGTTTATATAGAAATCAGAGGTTGAACTCGTTATTATTTTGCACTCGATCGGAATGTTCATATGTGTGGTAACGAACAGATTTTATAGGTCGATAAATTGATACTAACACCTTCATTAAATCTATCTTCGTTAATTTGACATATTTTAATAATAATATTCTATAATTAATCAATAATTTGCATCTATCTGTCTGAAGCCGAAACTATATTATTACATCTAATAATAATGGTGATGTGTTATATGTATGTTCAAAGTCAAAATTATACTATTTGTAATTTGTTATGATCAATTAAATTTACTATATTATTTCAGAATAATGTACTATTTTTAAATGTTTAGTTCAGGGGTAAGTGTAGCATCTGTTCTGTTGTTATAATACAATTCTTCCAGGTATACCCTCTTTTTGGGGGGCAGGTAGTTTAGTATAAGCTACGTTTTAATGATAACATTCACGCAAGTATCCCCACTTCCTTTTTACGTGGGGTGTCGTATAAAGTCGGATGTGATGTCATGAGTCAATAATCAAAGGCATTACCTCATCTCGTAGATCAATGGTGTAATATCATAGCAGCTGACCATGTTTTTACTACGAGAAGGGGATCATTTGACAGAACATCGAAGTGAGTTAGGAACTACTTGTTATTAGAGGTCAACCCTCCTAGGTAACGCACACTATTTTTGGAGGGTGTAGTTTATAGACGATCGACGGAAGTGCCCCTACCTGTGATGTATAAGTATCGATTCATCATTCGTTGGTACAGGGAAAAATGTAATTATATTTCTTTACGGCGGTACTGTGGTAAATGTATACATGTATAATTGGACGGGTTCATACAAAATACACATATTAACAATAACCATACCCACATCACTGTGTACGATAATCAAGACTGACGTCTATATCTGGTGCACTGCAACGTAATGTTTTTCCTTATTTAAAGAAGACTAGAGGGAAGAAACCTGGGCATCTCCAGAGGATTACATTATGTATAGCATTTGAATAATTATTCAGTGGAAACATTTTTCAATCAATTAAACAAGCGGGTGTGAAAAAATTGCTAAATTCGATTTTTTTAGTTTTCAATTTATAATTCTGACGTTTCCTTTTATGAGACCTTAAAGAGAATGTAAATAGTTTTCTTTTTTTCATCTATCCCGGTTAATTAATAAAAAAATGTTTCTTCTGAAATTAATCGTACGATTTAGTTGTTCGCGCAAATTACTAACAAACCCACACACCTAATATATATATATATATATATATATATATATATATATATATATATATATATATATATATATATATATATATATATATATAATATATACATAAATATATAAATATATAAATATATATATACATATATATATATAAATACATGAATAAATATATATATAAATATACAAATCAATATATATATACATATAAATATATATATATATAAATTTGTATACATATACATATATACATATATATATACATACACAAATATATATATACATATATACATATATGTATAAATAAATATATATATACATATATACATACATATAAAAAAATAAATAAATATATATATATATAAATATATAAATACATTTAAATATATAAATAAATATATATACATATACATATATATATATATATAAATATATAAATATATAAATGCATATAAATATATAAATATATATATATACATATATATATATATAAATATATAAATAAATATATATATACATATATATATATAAATGTATAAATAAATATAAATATATATATACCTATATATA
>OY744521.1:115617686-115627686 GCA_963556195.1 Sepiola atlantica
CATATATATATATATATATGCATATATATATATGCATATATATATGCATATATATATATATATATGCATATATATATATATGCATATATATATATATGTATATATATAGGTGTGCATATATATATATATGCATATATATATATCTTTATATAAATATATATCTTTATATATATATATATATTTATATATATATATATCTTTATATATATATCTTTATATATATATATCTTTATATATATATATATATATATATATATCTTTATATATATATATATATATATACATATCTATATATATATCTATATATATATATATATGTATATATATGTATATATATATACTTATATATTTATATATATATATACATATCTCTATATATATATCTATATATATATCTCTATATCTATCTATATCTATATATGTATATATATATAAATTCCTATATCTATATATATATATATGTACCTATATATATATATCAATATATATGTATATCTACATATCTATCTATATAGGTCTCTCTCTCCATATATATATTTCTATATATGTCTCTCCATATATATACATATCTATATATATATATCTATATATCTATCAATATATATATATATATATATATATCGGTATATATCTATATATATATATATCAATATATATATATATATCTATATATAGAGATAGAAGAAAAAAGAGTGATAAATATGCGACGATTGTCCAAATTTATTTCAAATTTCAATTGTTCAATGCAAGGTTTTCAGTAATAAACTAGCGTTTATTTTACTTTTCTTTAAGCCAAGGCTTTTCAAAGATCGAAATCTTATCATCAGAGGAGAAATACAGATGGATAAGTTGGCTTTCGAAAAAACCAAAGTTCAAATATTTGAAAAATATGAGAATTATTATTAAAAATTATTAAAATAATTTTTCTCAGAAAAACGTATTGAATGAAAAGAAAAATTCCGTGAAAAAGATATGCAAATTGTCCGGGTGGTAAATTTCCGTTGAAAAAGTTCGGTGAAATTGTAGAAAGTGAAGAAAAACGCTTTGCAAGGGAGCAGATTGGAGAAGGGGCTCAAAAGTAGATAAGTCCAGATGCACTTAAAAGGGGCTGAGAACAGGAAAACAGGCCATTTTTTTAAATTTACTTCCGGCCTAGTAACACAGTAGGATCTCATACAAGGATTAACTCAGAATCGTCGCATATTAATCACTATTTTTTCTTCTATCTCTACTATTTCTCTATCTCGTATATTGAGCTAATCCTTTTCACAATAGGTTCCATCTACTAAAAGTTATCACTTTGGTTTATTTTGATCGTACTATATCTCTCTCTCTCTCTCTCTCTATATATATATATAGCTATCTATATATATATATCTATCCTTCTCTCTCTATATATATATATGTATATACATGTATATATATGTATATATATATATATCTATATAGATATATATATATAGATTTATATATATATATATATATGTATATCTATATATATATATATATCTATATAGATCTATATATATATATAGATGTATATATCTATATATATATATATATATTTATTTATTCTGGTACAGAAAAATTAGTACAACATTCGTACCGTCGGTTTCAAGCACGGAAGGTCTTACCCATCCGGCTCTCTTCAGCTTCTGTTGTCATCTGTTTTGGAAATGTGAGGTCACATGACACTCTTGTTGGGACGCGTTATTTGCTCAGTGTGTTGTGTGTGTTTGTTTAAATTTGAATTTAGTGTCATAAGACCGTTAAGATTTAAAACACGGGAGAAGAAAGAGAATTCAAGATTAAAGGGAATAAAAAGGGGAATAAAAAAGGGGGGTAAAAAATAAAAAAATATATATATGAAAAAATATATATATATATATAAATAAATATAAAAAAAAAAAATATATATATATAAAAACATTTTAATACTAAGAATAAAGGAATAAAAAAAAAAAAAAGAAAAAAAGTATAAAAAGTGGGTTAAAAAATATATATATATATAGAGAATAAATTGTAGAGAATAAAAAAGAGCGAGAGAGAAAGAAAGAATAAAAATAGAAAGAATAAAAAGAATAAAAATATATAAATAAAATATATAAATAAAAATAATAATAATAAAAAAATAATAAATAAAAATTAAAAATTAAAGATTAAAAACAAAAATAATAAAAATAAAGAAAGGGTTTCTCTGAAATTCCCGTGAGCCAAATTATGAATTTGTATCATTAGCCGTTATATTTTTGAAGGTATGCGTTCTAAAAATCGTTGATGTGTAAGAATCTTTAGATTGGAGTGATTTTTAATGAAGGGATTCGGATCTAAGGGAGGTAACTAAGATGGAAATATGAAATATTTGAGTTTGTTAAAGTGGGTTTGAAAATTAATCTGGTGGTTGATAAAAGATAAAAAAATAAAAAATTAAATATTTTTGCATTTTGGTGAAAGTCGAAGTTTTTGCTCTTGGAATTTATGTGGATATAATTTTTTGAGTAATCTAGTGATTGATAATTAAATTAAATATTTTTGTATTTTTGTGAAGGTCGGAGTTTTTGCTCTTGAAGTTTAAGTGGATATAGGTTGATGAGGTGTTTGTTCGTTTTTATTGTGTTTATATTAGTAGAGGGGGGGTAGTTAGACATTATGTGAATCGGTCAGACCAGTTTATAAGCAATGCTTGCCTCTTGTGTGCACATCCCTTGAATATTTCATCGCGGACATTTAAACAGGCTGTATTCGGATCGATGATGGCTTTTGAAATGTGGTATTTTTCAGCGTCACATAGAGGACATCTGTTTATGGCTGGAGAGAAGGATGGTTTTCTCTCAATTATTTTCCATTTGATGGTGAAGGGTGTGTTTTCTTCTTTAAGCTGCCATATTCGGGTCGCGAGTGCCGTATTAGCCTTGTTTTTGTATCTGAAGGAGTTTCTGTGTGCATATAGCCTTTGTTTGAAATTTCCCTTCGTCATCCCAATATATTTTTCTGCATTACTGGTATTCTGGTCTGTGACGGTTGCTTCATAAATGATTGAATTGATTTTGCAATTTCCCTCCAGGGGGCAGTTGTTTTTGTCTTGGCATGAGCAGCCTGCGTTTGTAATTGTTTTGGGTTCTGCAGAGATAATTTTTCTTATTGAAGGGGCAGTGGAATAGCTGATCTTAACAGAATTTCTGTTAAAAAGTTTGTGTAATTCATTTGTGGGTGGGAAGTGTTTGTCGAGCAACTTGAGGAAAAGTTGGCCTACCTTTGTTTTGGTATTGGTCGAATAGGGTGGGGAAAACCAGATCACCGATCTCCTTCTATTGCGGGTCCCCCGTGGTTGGTCTCGGTTGGGGGTGTATGAGATTTCTTCTCTGAACCCGCTGTCGCGGAGCGCTTTGTTGTAATATGGTGCTGCTTGGTTGAAAATTTCGGGACTGGATGAAAGGTTTGAGATTCTTTGGCTAATATTATTGATTAAATTTTTAAAGATGGTGGGGGGGTGGCAGGATCCCTTGTGTATGTATTGGAGTGTTTCATTGGGTTTGTGGAAAGGTTTGTGTGTATTGTTTTTAAGGTTCAGTGTGGTATCTAGGAAGTTTACTTGGTCTAAATTTGTTTTAATGGTAATTTTGAAGCCGAGATTATGGAAGGTGTTTGTTAATTCTTTTCTAAATCTATCTAATGTGTTTCCGTTGTGGTTGCGTGACAGACAAAGTCCGTCATCTCTATAGAGACCAAAGAAATGGTCTGGAAATTTATTTTGGAGTGTATTTAATATAAGCAAGCCGACTAAGTCACAGATGTCTGCACTGTCGTAGGCCCCCATTGCAACATCAAATGGGTCCTCTGGGTTTGATTTTTTAACCCAAGCCCTTCCCTCGAAGAAGAGAAGGGTTTGTCTTGCTTGCAGTATTGTGTCTCTTTCTAGTTGACTGATGTTTGTGTGTGAAAGTGCAAATGTTAAGGCCTTATCTAGGGTGTCTTTTGTAATGGATGGGTAGAAGTCTACTATATCTAATTGTGTGAATTTGCATCTGTGTTTATCTTGTATGTTATGGAACCAATTTAGGACTGAGTTAGTATTGCCCCACAGACTTAGGTTTATTTTTTCCTTAATTTTATTAACTATATTTTTAACAATGGATTTGCTTGCTAGTCCTAGTTCGCTTTTAGCTGGGTTGATAAGTCTGCATGAGGGTTTATTTGTGAAGTTTTCTTTGTGGTCTTTTAAAGTAACAAAGGCCTTCCTCTTATCTAAATAATTAATTCTATATTCGACGCCTAGTCTAGTAGCTATTTCAGTAGTATCATTATTAATAGATTTATATGTATCTGCCTTGGCTAATTGATATTTATCGGTAATGGAGCTAATTGTTAGGTCTGTTTTTTCCTTTTTAGTCATTTTATAAATATTTTTAGTTTTGTCGGAGAATACAAGTGCATTATTTTCTCTTTTAAGTTTTTTTATGTCGGCGGTAAGTGTCTTCTGAAATGTATTTTGCTTGTTTGTAAAAACTAGGTTGTGAGTAATGTTGAGTAGGTCTTTTTCGAAATTGTCTAAGGCCTCTACTTTTGGCGGGTATTTACCAGATTTTAAGCCGTAGTAGTTTTTTTCCGTTTGCCTCTGTTCTGTATTCAACACTTTCCACCTCATTCTTCCTATGACGTCCACTATTTTTGTCAGGAGTATCCTGGTATATGTTTGTTTTTTGGGGGTTGGGATATTTTTGGTAGAATATCCGAGAGTGTATAGTTCCATTTCCCAGGGTATAGGTGGTAATCCCTGTTAATTAGTTTTTTCCGTGGTGTTGGTAGTTTTCCCGAGAGTGCTCGACTACAAGGCTAACAGGGTTTAACTGTAATTCCTGGTAGGGGCTGAGTAAATTCTTTGTAGAATGGTAGGAAAAATCCCAGCAGAGTGCTCGATTAATTAAGAATCAAAGTTAAAAATTAAGAGCATAATATTTATTTATTCTGGTACAGAAAAATTAGTACAACATTCGTACCGTCGGTTTCAAGCACGGAAGGTCTTACCCATCCGGCTCTCTTCAGCTTCTGTTGTCATCTGTTTTGGAAATGTGAGGTCACATGACACTCTTGTTGGGACGCGTTATTTGCTCAGTGTGTTGTGTGTGTTTGTTTAAATTTGAATTTAGTGTCATAAGACCGTTGAGATTTAAAACACGGGAGAAGAAAGAGAATTCAAGATTAAAGGGAATAAAAAACGGAATAAAAAAGGGGGGTAAAAAATAAAAAAAATAAATATATGAAAAAATATATATATATATATATAAATAAATATAAAAAAAATATATATATATAAAAACATTTTAATACTAAGAATAAAGGAATAAAAAAAGAAGAAAAAGAGAAAAAGAGTATAAAAAGTGGGTTAAAAAATATATATATATATAGAGAATAAATTGTAGAGAATAAAAAAGAGCGAGAGAGAAAGAAAGAATAAAAATAGAAAGAATAAAAAGAATAAAAATATATAAATAAAATATATAAATAAAAATAATAATAATAAAAAAATAATAAATAAAAATTAAAAATTAAAGATTAAAAACAAAAATAATAAAAATAAAGAAAGGGTTTCTCTGAAATTCCCGTGAGCCAAATTATGAATTTGTATCATTAGCCGTTATATTTTTGAAGGTATGCGTTCTAAAAATCGTTGATGTGTAAGAATCTTTAGATTGGAGTGATTTTTAATGAAGGGATTCGGATCTAAGGGAGGTAACTAAGATGGAAATATGAAATATTTGAGTTTGTTAAAGTGGGTTTGAAAATTAATCTGGTGGTTGATAAAAGATAAAAAAATAAAAAATTAAATATTTTTGCATTTTGGTGAAAGTCGAAGTTTTTGCTCTTGGAATTTATGTGGATATAATTTTTTGAGTAATCTAGTGATTGATAATTAAATTAAATATTTTTGTATTTTTGTGAAGGTCGGAGTTTTTGCTCTTGAAGTTTAAGTGGATATAGGTTGATGAGGTGTTTGTTCGTTTTTATTGTGTTTATATTAGTAGAGGGGGGGTAGTTAGACATTATGTGAATCGGTCAGACCAGTTTATAAGCAATGCTTGCCTCTTGTGTGCACATCCCTTGAATATTTCATCGCGGACATTTAAACAGGCTGTATTCGGATCGATGATGGCTTTTGAAATGTGGTATTTTTCAGCGTCACATAGAGGACATCTGTTTATGGCTGGAGAGAAGGATGGTTTTCTCTCAATTATTTTCCATTTGATGGTGAAGGGTGTGTTTTCTTCTTTAAGCTGCCATATTCGGGTCGCGAGTGCCGTATTAGCCTTGTTTTTGTATCTGAAGGAGTTTCTGTGTGCATATAGCCTTTGTTTGAAATTTCCCTTCGTCATCCCAATATATTTTTCTGCATTACTGGTATTCTGGTCTGTGACGGTTGCTTCATAAATGATTGAATTGATTTTGCAATTTCCCTCCAGGGGGCAGTTGTTTTTGTCTTGGCATGAGCAGCCTGCGTTTGTAATTGTTTTGGGTTCTGCAGAGATAATTTTTCTTATTGAAGGGGCAGTGGAATAGCTGATCTTAACAGAATTTCTGTTAAAAAGTTTGTGTAATTCATTTGTGGGTGGGAAGTGTTTGTCGAGCAACTTGAGGAAAAGTTGGCCTACCTTTGTTTTGGTATTGGTCGAATAGGGTGGGGAAAACCAGATCACCGATCTCCTTCTATTGCGGGTCCCCCGTGGTTGGTCTCGGTTGGGGGTGTATGAGATTTCTTCTCTGAACCCGCTGTCGCGGAGCGCTTTGTTGTAATATGGTGCTGCTTGGTTGAAAATTTCGGGACTGGATGAAAGGTTTGAGATTCTTTGGCTAATATTATTGATTAAATTTTTAAAGATGGTGGGGGGGTGGCAGGATCCCTTGTGTATGTATTGGAGTGTTTCATTGGGTTTGTGGAAAGGTTTGTGTGTATTGTTTTTAAGGTTCAGTGTGGTATCTAGGAAGTTTACTTGGTCTAAATTTGTTTTAATGGTAATTTTGAAGCCGAGATTATGGAAGGTGTTTGTTAATTCTTTTCTAAATCTATCTAATGTGTTTCCGTTGTGGTTGCGTGACAGACAAAGTCCGTCATCTCTATAGAGACCAAAGAAATGGTCTGGAAATTTATTTTGGAGTGTATTTAATATAAGCAAGCCGACTAAGTCACAGATGTCTGCACTGTCGTAGGCCCCCATTGCAACATCAAATGGATCCTCTGGGTTTGATTTTTTAACCCAAGCCCTTCCCTCGAAGAAGAGAAGGGTTTGTCTTGCTTGCAGTATTGTGTCTCTTTCTAGTTGACTGATGTTTGTGTGTGAAAGTGCAAATGTTAAGGCCTTATCTAGGGTGTCTTTTGTAATGGATGGGTAGAAGTCTACTATATCTAATTGTGTGAATTTGCATCTGTGTTTATCTTGTATGTTATGGAACCAATTTAGGACTGAGTTAGTATTGCCCCACAGACTTAGGTTTATTTTTTCCTTAATTTTATTAACTATATTTTTAACAATGGATTTGCTTGCTAGTCCTAGTTCGCTTTTAGCTGGGTTGATAAGTCTGCATGAGGGTTTATTTGTGAAGTTTTCTTTGTGGTCTTTTAAAGTAACAAAGGCCTTCCTCTTATCTAAATAATTAATTCTATATTCGACGCCTAGTCTAGTAGCTATTTCAGTAGTATCATTATTAATAGATTTATATGTATCTGCCTTGGCTAATTGATATTTATCGGTAATGGAGCTAATTGTTAGGTCTGTTTTTTCCTTTTTAGTCATTTTATAAATATTTTTAGTTTTGTCGGAGAATACAAGTGCATTATTTTCTCTTTTAAGTTTTTTTATGTCGGCGGTAAGTGTCTTCTGAAATGTAAAAACTAGGTTGTGAGTAATGTTTTTTTATATTTATTTATATATATATATATATATTTTTTCATATATATATTTTTTTATTTTTTACCCCCCTTTTTTATTCCCCTTTTTATTCCCTTTAATCTTGAATTCTCTTTCTTCTCCCGTGTTTTAAATCTCAACGGTCTTATGACACTAAATTCAAATTTAAACAAACACACACAACACACTGAGCAAATAACGCGTCCCAACAAGAGTGTCATGTGACCTCACATTTCCAAAACAGATGACAACAGAAGCTGAAGAGAGCCGGATGGGTAAGACCTTCCGTGCTTGAAACCGACGGTACGAATGTTGTACTAATTTTTCTGTACCAGAATAAATAAATATTATGCTCTTAATTTTTAACTTTGATTCTTAATTAATCGAGCACTCTGCTGGGATTTTTCCTACCATTCTACAAAGAATTTACTCAGCCCCTACCAGGAATTACAGTTAAACCCTGTTAGCCTTGTAGTCGAGCACTCTCGGGAAAACTACCAACACCACGGAAAAAACTAATTAACAGGGATTACCACCTATACCCTGGGAAATGGAACTATACACTCTCGGATATTCTACCAAAAATATCCCAACCCCCAAAAAACAAACATATACCAGGATACTCCTGACAAAAATAGTGGACGTCATAGGAAGAATGAGGTGGAAAGTGTTGAATACAGAACAGAGGCAAACGGAAAAAAACTACTACGGCTTAAAATCTGGTAAATACCCGCCAAAAGTAGAGGCCTTAGACAATTTCGAAAAAGACCTACTCAACATTACTCACAACCTAGTTTTTACAAACAAGCAAAATACATTTCAGAAGACACTTACCGCCGACATAAAAAAACTTAAAAGAGAAAATAATGCACTTGTATTCTCCGACAAAACTAAAAATATTTATAAAATGACTAAAAAGGAAAAAACAGACCTAACAATTAGCTCCATTACCGATAAATATCAATTAGCCAAGGCAGATACATATAAATCTATTAATAATGATACTACTGAAATAGCTACTAGACTAGGCGTCGAATATAGAATTAATTATTTAGATAAGAGGAAGGCCTTTGTTACTTTAAAAGACCACAAAGAAAACTTCACAAATAAACCCTCATGCAGACTTATCAACCCAGCTAAAAGCGAACTAGGACTAGCAAGCAAATCCATTGTTAAAAATATAGTTAATAAAATTAAGGAAAAAATAAACCTAAGTCTGTGGGGCAATACTAACTCAGTCCTAAATTGGTTCCATAACATACAAGATAAACACAGATGCAAATTCACACAATTAGATATAGTAGACTTCTACCCATCCATTACAAAAGACACCCTAGATAAGGCCTTAACATTTGCACTTTCACACACAAACATCAGTCAACTAGAAAGAGACACAATACTGCAAGCAAGACAAACCCTTCTCTTCTTCGAGGGAAGGGCTTGGGTTAAAAAATCAAACCCAGAGGACCCATTTGATGTTGCAATGGGGGCCTACGACAGTGCAGACATCTGTGACTTAGTCGGCTTGCTTATATTAAATACACTCCAAAATAAATTTCCAGACCATTTCTTTGGTCTCTATAGAGATGACGGACTTTGTCTGTCACGCAACCACAACGGAAACACATTAGATAGATTTAGAAAAGAATTAACAAACACCTTCCATAATCTCGGCTTCAAAATTACCATTAAAACAAATTTAGACCAAGTAAACTTCCTAGATACCACACTGAACCTTAAAAACAATACACACAAACCTTTCCACAAACCCAATGAAACACTCCAATACATACACAAGGGATCCTGCCACCCCCCCACCATCTTTAAAAATTTAATCAATAATATTAGCCAAAGAATCTCAAACCTTTCATCCAGTCCCGAAATTTTCAACCAAGCAGCACCATATTACAACAAAGCGCTCCGCGACAGCGGGTTCAGAGAAGAAATCTCATACACCCCCAACCGAGACCAACCACGGGGGACCCGCAATAGAAGGAGATCGGTGATCTGGTTTTCCCCACCCTATTCGACCAATACCAAAACAAAGGTAGGCCAACTTTTCCTCAAGTTGCTCGACAAACACTTCCCACCCACAAATG
>OY744521.1:115632686-115637686 GCA_963556195.1 Sepiola atlantica
TCTCACTTAGAGGAACTGGCAACTTGAATATGCTATGGAGAGTCTTTCCACCTTTTAAAAGCGTTGCAGCAATCCCCGTCCATGCAGCAGTGGCCGTTTCAATATTTCTAGCAATGAGATAATCATAGATCATATTGAACATGAAAGTTTTTCCTGATCCGCCTGGTGCGTCGAGATAAAATAAACGATGAATATTTTCTCCTCTCTCTACTGCTGCTACATCAATGATAGCATCAAAAACTTCTCTTTGTTCATTGTTGAATAAATTTGGATCAAAGATATGGTTTTGAGCACCATTTTCATTTATAGGGAACTGCCCTACTGGTTCCGGAAGGCCTAATATTGCACAATTCATGCCACTTTCTCTAAAGATAGCATCCATCAAATGCAGGGCAATATTCTCTGAAGTGTGGTTGTCATTGTTTTGCAAAAGATCCTCAATCATGAAATGCTTATTGTCATCCCATAACTTCAATGCATTAAGTGGTTGATTGAAGAGACAAATCATAGCAAACATATTTAGCAGTTGTCGTGGCATTTGATATGTAGCTGCTTCTGAAAGAGTTTCTTGGAGTTCATTGTCACTATCCAGAAGCCTCAATTTTATGCAAGCTTCTTTAAAAGTATGTAATTCTTCTCCTTCAATTGTTCTCAAAGAAGTGAAAGAAGTTGCCCCAGGAATATGAAGGAGTAACATTCGCAAATAATATTTTTCAGCATTTCGAGGACTTGCTGAGTACATTATGGTTACAATATAATTGTAGCGCACTCTACGGGTCCATTTAGTATTCTGTTTGTTGAACACATAGTGCTCAGGGATCTCACAATATAGGTAGTTTCTAGCATTTTCGTCGATTTGGTTTAAATGGAACCAGGCGGTTAAATGCGTATGGCGCTCTTGTGCTCATGCGGCTGCCTGTTGTTGCTCTCCTGCTCTGTAGTAGACTTGCTGCTCATCCGGTAAATGTAATGCCAAACGATACACTGTGTGCGACTGCCCGTGCATTTTGAACTCTGACAGTCGCCAGAAAGCTTCAGGTGAAGATACATATCTGCACGATAAGTATTGTCGTATTTCATTATATTCCTGAGCAACCGCTGGTTCATTGTTATCTGCAATGTCATTTCTAATTTCCATCATTGCACAATCGTGTCCCTTGTAAATATATTTAAAAAGATATTTGACACTTTTTACAGAAGAGCAAACCTCAACGTTAATGTGTGCGCGATATTTTTGTAACAGATATTTGTTAAACGGCACTACAAATCTGTTATCCACTTGATGTTTGCCCACTTGTACTGTATCTCCATTGTTTCTTCTTCTATAAGCAGGATACCCTGAAATGGTGGGGATGGTCTCATTTTGAAAATGTTTAGGGAATTGTTTCTGACAGTGTCCATCAGTCATACAAACAGAATTAGGATTCAATACTCCACAAGGACCATGTATCATAAGTATGCGAACCAATTCCCTCAACTCTGGCTCATCTAGGGGCGAGCTCTCTGCAGAAACAATGTCATCAATTTGCTCTTTTGTTCTAATTTTATCTTCTGAACGCAGTATGATGAGCATATGACAATGTGGAAGTCCTCTTTTTTGGAACTCAATCACATGTATATGCGCAACTGGTACGCCAAGTACGTGCCTTTCTGTAATGTCTATCATCAATTCATTGAGATGCATCTTGAAAACGCGCACTACCAAATCTGGCCTGTATTGAGCTGTTCCAAAAAGACCAAGGTTTTCTGTAATCTCCTGACATTTTGGATTGCAGGTGTATGTTAAAAATAAGTCGGGCTTTCCATATTTGGCAACTATAGCCATAGCATCCTGATACGATTTTTGCATATTTCGCGGGCTCCCACTGAATGTTGAGGGTAAAATTACTGGGATCCCAGCATCACCATCTTGACCATTTCTTGCTAAGTGGTCCATAAGGCCGGTGTACATGGCAACTCTTAACTGTGCTTGGTTATTTTCAACAAATTTTAACCGACAGCCTTCTACTTTAACATATGCATCTACAATATATTGCTGCAATAGTTTCCCTGTACGATGAAGGGCACTGAAATTTTCTCTTATAGCCAAGCGATGATTGTAGAATTGTTGCATAGTAACTCTGTTACGAATTCTTGTCTGACGGTGCTGCACATGAGGTATATTAATATGCTATCCTTGCTCGCCATGTGGAAAAATTAAAGGATACACCATTTGATCTAAATGACAGGAAATGTATGGTATTCGTACTTTTTGTTCTCCTATAGGATATACAACAATATCACGCTGGGTTGGTGGGGCTTTATCTTCACCCAAAAATATTGCAGCAACTTCATTATTAGTAGGAGCATTGAATCTTCTTACATCGGGACCTGCAATGAATTGCATAGTAACTTGTCTAGGAGAAAAAATTCCCATTAAAGCTCTTTCTTCTTATTCAATCTCTATTGTTCTCATACTCTTATATACTGCTGCATAGGGATTATTATTCATTACAATAGATATTTGTTCGAATACAGAATGTAAGCAATTTACATTTGCATTGGAGTTTACACGTACATTATTTGCTTCATCAGTGTCAATGATATAGAGCTGGTCATATCTTCTCTGCTCAGTTTCATTTGGATGAAGAGTGCTGGCATAGTGGTATGTCTGACCTTGCAGTTGAAAGCAATAAGGCCCATTTCCTTGAGGAGGTTTGATATTTGCTCCAAAAGAAGCAAATGCAAAAGCCGAATTATAGTTTCTTATGTTATTTCTGAAATTCACTCCTTCCTGATTGTTAATATCAAACAATAGCCTTAGGTTATCAGGATATTCTTGTAGATCGGGAATTGACACTTTTCCATTATGACAACAATTTAGTGCCTCATGACGAAATCTCAACGCCCTACAATATCGACACACAACATTCATTGCACCAACGTAAAACACATGTTCATGAATATCTACATAGTTATTTCTTTGTTGCCACACTGGGTTCCTCCTATTTTCAAGGTATTCAGCCCTCTGGTCTGCATTCATGTTATTTCTCCTCTGTTCAGCTCTGAGTCTCATATGGCTAAGGTACTCAGCCCTCTGTTCAGCATTCATGCCATTTCTCCTCTGTTCAGCTCTGATTCTCATATTGTTGACGTACTCAGCTCTCAGTTCAGCATTCATGTTCTGTCTTCTTTGCTGGACTCTTACACTGTTGGCGTGCCGGAGCTCATCTTTTTCTTCTTCTCGTAATCGTTCTCGCCTCCTTCTTTGTCGTTCTTTGGCTGCCTCTCTTTGTTGTCTTCTTCTCTCTTCCATCATATGGTAGATGGAGTAAGCAGAAAAACAGCTGTAAGAAATTGGAAGCTGTGGTTAGATTAGATTATGCGGATGTAGAATACATTTTATTGGAATTAAAAAATGTACACAGTACATACTTTGACAGTCCAACGATTTAAAATCGTACAAAATGTATATGTACCTGCAGCAAGTGTGCGTTTGAGAGTTTATTCCGTTTAGATGTTTTTCCTGAGCAGACCTCAGTGTGATATAATTTTGGTAATCAAGCTGAGTATCTGAAAGTAATTTTGTGTCAAAAAAATAGTTTTATTCAAATATATTCAAAATATATTTCAAGAATAGATATTGGCTTGTTTTAGATTTGCATTTCCTTTTCGGATCTATGACACCTCAAAATCTTTTGGGTAATAGCAATTGATTTGGAAAGTGAAAATAGTTCAGTTCTCTCTCTCTCTTTCTCTCTCTCTGTCTCTCTCTCTCCAGTCGTACAAGTGTTTCAACGATCAAAAAAGTGCATAAACGTTATTGTTTAATGTGAAATGCCTTAATTTCCCCCAAATATTTCATTTTACTTTCCGTTTATAATAATCTTAGAGCAACAGCGCTAGACGCAATAGAAAACATAATAAATTCCAGAAATGTGATTACTTGTGCCGGTTGCTAACCCTTGGTGTAATATAAAACGTAAATAATTTCGTTTTAAAAGTTAAAAAAGCCCCACACCACATTCCCCAATTTTTTTATAGTTCAAACTATTAAAAAAGCCCCCCCCAAAAAAAAACAAAAACAAATAATAATAAAAAAAAATAGTTCAAACCATCATTGAAAAAAAAAAACATTGCTTAACGTCCGCTAAAAAAAAGAAAACAACAACAAAAAATATTGGCTTGTTTTAGATTTGGCCCTCTCTACAACCAAAAGAAATGAAATAAATGGTTTTAACGTTTTAAGAAATACCAAGAAATACCCTACTTGTTAAGCAGTTGACGTAATTAAATAGACAATGCCCTAAAAAACGCCAAAATAAAAATAAAAACAATAGTTTTCAGTTTTAACCAACACAGAAAAGTACTTTTTAACCTGGTGATAAAAAAAATAAATGCAAAAAATAAATAATAAAATTGTATTTATTGCCACTTGTTGGGAATTGTTTCCTAAAAATAAATGAAAACATTTTTATTAACAGTGATTGCACTGTGTTGTGTTCGTTTTTTTGTTATTTGCAATGTTTCTTGAAAATAAAACTGAAAAAGTTGACGAAGTTATCGTCTGCTAGCGGTCGCGTTGGCACCGCTCGTTATATTCACTGTTATTCTAAATATATTTCAAGAACAAATATTGGATTTTTTTTATATACGTAGAAGTATTTGAAGCACAGAAATTCATAAAAGTTACCTTTATTTTTGAAAATGTTGTATTGTAAAATGAAAATATTTCACATTTCTGTCTTTCTGTCTCTCTCGTCGTTCAAATGTTTAACCGAAGAAAAAGAGCATAAACTGTTTACTTTACTCTCCCAATGTAGTCTCCTCCTCCTTCCACGCTGAAACGACAGTAGCGGGCAGGGTCAGTTAATGCTTTAATTAAGTTAATTTTGATTACCTTAAGAGTAACTTCTCTTTAGTTCACTGGTAAAGTCGGCGCTTGTCGTCTAGATGTTACTGTTTCGACTCCTAGTGAATCCGCCCAATTTATTTATTGTTTATTTATTTATTGAATTTCT
>OY744521.1:115642686-115662686 GCA_963556195.1 Sepiola atlantica
TATCTATTTATATCGATATATGTATGTATATATATATATATATGTATATATATCGATATATGTATGTATATATATATATATATATATATGTATTTATATCTATATCTATATATACATATATCTATATCTATATATACATATATCTATATCTATATATATATTTATATGTATATATATATCTATATCTATATATACATATATATATAGATACATATATATATATATAGATATATATCTATATGTATATAGACATATATCTATATCTATATATATATATGTATATATATCTATATCTATATATACATATATAAATAGATACATATATATATATATAGAACAGATATTTATTATATTCCAATAACCATGGTTAGTTTTATTATTTTTATTTTTGTTTTTATTTTTTCCACATTTCCAAAAATTCCAAATTTCTGTGAGATATATTTAACGGTCCGTTTCATTTGTTTTGTGCCAAACAACATTTGTATGTCAATATCGTCTCTGCAACACTACAAAATCATCAGAAAAAGTTCACAAATAATAAGAGTTCTTAGAATTAGAGTGTCTTGAAAAAACACCCACATCATACATCAGTTTCATTTTAAGGTGAAAACAAACAAAAGAACAAACGAAAACTACAGAGCAGTCACTCACGTGTGTACTATCAAGTTAATCGGCCATTTTGATTTTTACTTTTTAATTTTTAATTTTTTATTTTTATTTTCGTTCAAAGCTAGTATCTTCCAAAAAAAATTGTGCGATTCGTTTAAAAACTTTAATTCGGTAATATTTGCTAAATATTTAATATGTACTATAGTTTATTTATAAAGTTCCTATTTATTTTAAGATAATTTATTTATTATTAAAGTTACCTGAATGTTTATGGTGCGAAACTCATTTAAGCAGACTCTAATAGAGCTAGACTCAGTGTATCAAGCCGTCCATTCAATCAACCATTAAAAAATCTCTTCTACATAAGTGTTTATATGGAATTTATATAGCATTTATTAGAAAGCCCTTTCTGAGAATATTGAGACAAGCGTTAGCCAGTAAAATTCATCACTCAAGTATTAAGCCACTAGTAAAATACGAAACTAGGAGGGTTACATTTACAGCGAAATATATCCTCCATATCCAGCCAAATTACGATCTTCAAAATATAAAATGGACATTATATATTTATTTATTTAATTTCTTAATGTGTTCTAAGGATTCAAAAATAGTTTTAACGGGGATCTGTACCCTAAACACTAATTTTTACTATGTTTTATTTCTAAATCGTACTATCAAGTGGGTTGCTAAGACAAATATACGAATGTAAACAATTAGAGTTTTTTCGTTAATATTTCCATCTATTATTTAGTCGTTTTATTTCCCTTCTTTTAAGTATCAATTTTGCTTATTAATAAACATTCACAAAATATGTCTAGTATCCATCAATAAATTCATATCAACCACACATATATACACACACATAACATAAGTATACATATACATACATATACACACACATAAAATATACATATATATACATTATATATATATATATATATATATATATATATACATATATATATATATACACACACTCATACATACACATACACTCAGACACATACATGCATGTATACACCTATACATACGCTCACATACATATCGAAATATTTCTCAGTATATGTACGATAAAAAACAAGTATTTCTTTTACTTCTAAAACTAAAAAATTAAGTGCAAATAGGCTGAAAATAATGTTAAAACCAATTCACTCTAAACAATTAACGTGACTAAAATAGGAATTAGATCATTCCTGTTTATTTTCCTACGCTGAAGCTTTTTTATTTTCATTTATTTATTTTTATTTATTTATTTATTTGTTTTTATTTATTTATTTATTTTCTATTACTTATCTATCAACATGCTTACCTGCAT
Organism: Sepiola atlantica; assembly: GCA_963556195.1. Classification (NCBI taxonomy): domain Eukaryota; kingdom Metazoa; phylum Mollusca; class Cephalopoda; order Sepiida; family Sepiolidae; genus Sepiola; species Sepiola atlantica. Next base: position 115,644,611 of record OY744521.1, read on the forward strand.
ACATACATTAAGAGATCCGAACACAAATAAGAAAATAAGAACGCACAATCCACATTTACAAAAAAACTCACAACCAACCACTACAGAAATGATTGTATTTCAACAGATTACAAGCCTCTAAATATTAGTGTTAAGCAATATGATATCAAATCTTTCCCATAAAAAAACCTAAAATCGAAGATCAGTTCTAATAATTCTGTACCCATTCATTGCTTAAGGTTTCAATATAAGTGAATCGTAACTATTTTGCTCAGCATCCAAACCCCCGACATACATATATATGTACACACAGATACATACATACACAATATATATGCACATATCCGAATAAACAAGCATACACATGCATACACCATATATATACATACATATACATACATAGTTTATTTATCTATTTATTTATTTATTTTATTTCTTTATTTATCTGTTGGACATTTAATTCGCATAATATTTTAGATGATACTAGTGTTATTAGTTTATACTCCTACCAAAAGGGATATTTACTTACTATTTACCATTTCTCACCCAATTAATACAGATCGAAACAAAAAAACCAAGATGAGTAAACCTATTTCAATTACTTATTGATGTTCTCATAATCTAGCCTTCTTACTATTTTTTATTATTATAAGTCAAATACAATTTAAATTACTTCGGTTATTTTAGATTATAGGTGATGTGCTCAATTTCTAAATGTTTTATATTGATGCATTAGTACTCAGTTATCTAGTATTCGGTTTATGTTTTTTTTTTTTTTTTTTTTTTTTTTTTTTTATGTCAAGAAAATTCTTATGTTGTTCCTATACATTAGTTACTTACATACTCTTGTTGATGAAAAAAAGGGGCTACCAGCACAGGTATTTTATATGGGTCTGTAGCGGGATAGGATGTATGCGGTTCTATGTAGGCAGTTCTGAATCACCTCTTGTCTTTTATTTAATAAATTTTCTTTAGACATAACTATATTGTAGGATTCTAGAATACAGAGGTTGCATCTCTTAGATTTGTTAGGTTTATATTTCCCTGCTCTACCTAGTATAGACCATTTAAGGTTGTATTGTATGTTTTTGCTATTTAGTTCTCTTACATGCTTAGCTAAAGTCGTAGGAATCTTTTTTGAACTTGTATTAGGTTCTTTAAAAGAGTGTATATGGTTTCGATATCTGTCCTTAAAACTACAGCCCGTCGAACCAATGTATGTTTTAATTCTGTTTTCTTCTATAACGTTGCACTTGTACACTATATCTGAGGTTAAACAATTCCCCTCTAAAGGGCATTGGCTAATGTTTCTACAGTTACATTGGGAGTTATTATTCTGATTATGAACTGTGCTGGTATCTAAGTTACTATTCTTTTTGATTTTCGTGTTATTTGAACTTACTATAGTTGATGTGAAATTTATCGAAGTTGAAAAGGACAGCTTAACTGTATTCTTATTTATAAGTTTGCCTAGTCTACTATCTCTAGGAAAATTTCTCTCGATAATTTGGTAAAATTGTCTAGGTATGTCAGTAAGGACATTTAATCCATAAGGGGGGTTGAACCATAGTGAATTTCTACGTCTGTTCTTCTTCTCAGTCTTTCTTACTATGGATGGAAGATTTGTTGGTCCTCTAGTGTTAAGTTTAGGGCTAGGTGCAGTAATCTGCGTATTATTAGTATTTATTCTCCTATTGATTTTTCTGGGATTCCCCATAGCCATGTTATATGATATTATGTGAGGTGTATTTCTATGAGACCCGGGATTTACATTATGTTCCAACGGGTCTACCTTTATGTAGCTTATTATCTCACTATATCCAGATCTAGCTAATGCTCCATTATAGTAATCTTTATTTTTATTGAATAGTGATTCGTTAGATGATAGTTTTGATATTCTCTTAGAGATACTAGGGATTATGGCTTTCTTAATGGGTCTTGGGTGATTAGAATTAGAATCTACATAGAAGAGAGTTTGGTTTGGTTTATGATATGGTTCATATGTTCCATTGTTTAGGTCTAAGCAGATGTCTAGGAAGTTAACTATCTTATGGTTTAAGTCTATTGTTACCTTAAGGTCCAAATTTTTAAAGAAATTGTGTATATCTTTCTAAAGATAAATATAGATAAATAAGATAAATAAAGAAATAAAATAAATAAATAAATAGATAAATAAACTATGTATGTATATGTATGTATATATATGGTGTATGCATGTGTATGCTTGTTTATTCGGATATGTGCATATATATTGTGTATGTATGTATCTGTGTGTACATATATATGTATGTCGGGGGTTTGGATGCTGAGCAAAATAGTTACGATTCACTTATATTGAAACCTTAAGCAATGAATGGGTACAGAATTATTAGAACTGATCTTCGATTTTAGGTTTTTTTATGGGAAAGATTTGATATCATATTGCTTAACACTAATATTTAGAGGCTTGTAATCTGTTGAAATACAATCATTTCTGTAGTGGTTGGTTGTGAGTTTTTTTGTAAATGTGGATTGTGCGTTCTTATTTTCTTATTTGTGTTCGGATCTCTTAATGTATGTATGCAGGTAAGCATGTTGATAGATAAGTAATAGAAAATAAATAAATAAATAAAAACAAATAAATAAATAAATAAAAATAAATAAATGAAAATAAAAAAGCTTCAGCGTAGGAAAATAAACAGGAATGATCTAATTCCTATTTTAGTCACGTTAATTGTTTAGAGTGAATTGGTTTTAACATTATTTTCAGCCTATTTGCACTTAATTTTTTAGTTTTAGAAGTAAAAGAAATACTTGTTTTTTATCGTACATATACTGAGAAATATTTCGATATGTATGTGAGCGTATGTATAGGTGTATACATGCATGTATGTGTCTGAGTGTATGTGTATGTATGAGTGTGTGTATATATATATATATGTATATATATATATATATATATATATATATATAATGTATATATATGTATATTTTATGTGTGTGTATATGTATGTATATGTATACTTATGTTATGTGTGTGTATATATGTGTGGTTGATATGAATTTATTGATGGATACTAGACATATTTTGTGAATGTTTATTAATAAGCAAAATTGATACTTAAAAGAAGGGAAATAAAACGACTAAATAATAGATGGAAATATTAACGAAAAAACTCTAATTGTTTACATTCGTATATTTGTCTTAGCAACCCACTTGATAGTACGATTTAGAAATAAAACATAGTAAAAATTAGTGTTTAGGGTACAGATCCCCGTTAAAACTATTTTTGAATCCTTAGAACACATTAAGAAATTAAATAAATAAATATATAATGTCCATTTTATATTTTGAAGATCGTAATTTGGCTGGATATGGAGGATATATTTCGCTGTAAATGTAACCCTCCTAGTTTCGTATTTTACTAGTGGCTTAATACTTGAGTGATGAATTTTACTGGCTAACGCTTGTCTCAATATTCTCAGAAAGGGCTTTCTAATAAATGCTATATAAATTCCATATAAACACTTATGTAGAAGAGATTTTTTAATGGTTGATTGAATGGACGGCTTGATACACTGAGTCTAGCTCTATTAGAGTCTGCTTAAATGAGTTTCGCACCATAAACATTCAGGTAACTTTAATAATAAATAAATTATCTTAAAATAAATAGGAACTTTATAAATAAACTATAGTACATATTAAATATTTAGCAAATATTACCGAATTAAAGTTTTTAAACGAATCGCACAATTTTTTTTGGAAGATACTAGCTTTGAACGAAAATAAAAATAAAAAATTAAAAATTAAAAAGTAAAAATCAAAATGGCCGATTAACTTGATAGTACACACGTGAGTGACTGCTCTGTAGTTTTCGTTTGTTCTTTTGTTTGTTTTCACCTTAAAATGAAACTGATGTATGATGTGGGTGTTTTTTCAAGACACTCTAATTCTAAGAACTCTTATTATTTGTGAACTTTTTCTGATGATTTTGTAGTGTTGCAGAGACGATATTGACATACAAATGTTGTTTGGCACAAAACAAATGAAACGGACCGTTAAATATATCTCACAGAAATTTGGAATTTTTGGAAATGTGGAAAAAATAAAAACAAAAATAAAAATAATAAAACTAACCATGGTTATTGGAATATAATAAATATCTGTTCTATATTTTGCTCTGTTATCAATAATTGACAAACATTGAGCTGAATCTTCTAAGGAGACTACAAACAAAAAGGATCTGATGATATATGAGTATACATATATTGTCTTCAATAATTAATTATATATATATATATATATACATATATGACTCCATATATCTATTGATGTATTTATATATATATATATATGTATATATATATATGGGAAGAGAAGGATGAAAGTAATCCGACGTGATGGGGAAATGAAAGAGGAAAACCAAAAAATGGATGTTTTTTATGTGTACATCAACGTTTCGTCTTTATTTATAAGACTTCATCAGGATGATAAAATAGAGAAAAAATGTCATGCAAGCACAGATACATGTAGGATAGACATATTGGGAAAAATAGAATGAAATAGTGGCCATCTACTGGGTGGACGTCCGTGATTGTTGGAGAAATAGAAATTAATGTAGAAAAGAATGAGTGGGGAAAAATGGAAGGATGGGGTGAGCCAGGACTACTGTAGCTGGTGGTAAGAGAAAGACGTTGGGGATGAGCAGGGGTAAAGTGGAGGAAGAGGGGGGTTGACCAGATGGCTGCGGTTCAAGATTGAACGGGAAAAAGTAGGTTGGAATGTTTGTGTATGGGGGGTGTATGCAGGGAAAGGAAGATGCGTAGAGAGGAAGGGGGGCTGTGATTTTGGTAGATTGGCGAAAGTTATGGTCTTAGAGAGCGTTTTAAGAAAATGAGGGAATTTAAGAAGGGGTATGGGAGAAAATAGTTGAGTGGGGAAGAGGGAGGATTTGTTGTGATAGGGTGTGAGATATTTGAAATATTTGAAAATGATAGCAATGAGTGAGGGATTGGGGGTGGGTGGAAGAGTGCGGTGATTGAAAGGGTGGGTATGGAATATTTGAGATATTTGGAACATGAGAAAGTTTATTTGGACTGCAGTATTAAAAGTGTGGGAAAAAGCAAGGAGAAAATAAATTCAATGAGAAAAAGAAAGGGAAAAGTAAATGGGAGAGTGTTATAGAGGTTGGAGATGAAAATAGTTTAACCATGATCAGGCAAGAGTCTTTGTTCTGTGAGGATGATCTTGCTTATTAAGGGTGATAGGTTAAAGAAACCATTTCGTTGCTTGATAGTGGTGGAGGCGGTGATGAGGGCAGTTTCTAATAATCTTCGCTGAGATTTGTTGTGGATATATTTAGTGATTTTAGCTTGTTCAAATTTGAACGCATGACCATGTACTAGTGCATGGGAGAAAATATATATATATATATATAATTTTAGATATTGTTCGTTCTTTTTTTTTTAAGCATTGAATGAAAATGTAATAAAATGACGTAAGAAGCCCTTTTAACAATGCATGAAAGATTTCTTTCTTTTTTTTCTTTTTTTCCAATTAATTTCGAAGGATACAACCTTCGTCATCAGAGATGTATTTTTTTTTTTTTATAAAATAAACAAACTTTACTTTTGTTTATAAGTAGAACGTCGTGTTGGTGTGACGCTCTCCACCAAGATGGAATGGGCGGAAGTGAAAAATAATAAGAACGATGAGGCCAGGAGCACGCCGGGAGTTATAATTTTAGATATTGTTCGTTCTTTTTTTTTTAAGCATTGAATGAAAATGTAATAAAATCCATTCCATCTTGGTGGAGAGCGTCACACCAACACGACGTTCTACTTATAAACAAAAGTAAAGTTTGTTTATTTTATTAAAAAAAAAAAAAATACATCTCTGATGATGAAGGTTGTATCCTTCGAAATTAATTGGAAAAAAAGAAAAAAAAGAAAGAAATCTTTCATGCATTGTTAAAAGGGCTTCTTACGTCATTTTATTACATTTTCATTCAATGCTTAAAAAAAAAAGAACGAACAATATCTAAAATTATAACTCCCGGCGTGCTCCTGGCCTCATCGTTCTTATTATTGTTCACTTCCGCCCATTCCATCTTGGTGGAGAGCGTCACACAAACACGACGTTCTACTTATAAACAAAAGTAAAGTTTGTTTATTTTATTAAAAAAAAAAAATACATCTCTGATGATGAAGGTTGTATCCTTCGAAATTAATTGGAAAAAAAGAAAAAAAAGAAAGAAATCTTTCATGCATTGTTAAAAGGGCTTCTTACGTCATTTTATTACATTTTCATTCAATGCTTGAAAAAAAAAAGAACGAACAATATCTAAAATTATAACTCCCGGCGTGCTCCTGGCCTCATCGTTCTAATTATTTTTCACTTCCGCCCATTCAATCTTGGTGGAGAGCGTCACACCAACACGACGTTCTACTTATAAACAAAAGTAAAGTTTGTTTATTTTATTAAAAAAAAAATACATCTCTGATGATGAAGGTTGTATCCTTCAAAATTAATTATAAAAAAAGAAAAAAAAAGAAAGAAATCTTTCATGCATTGTTAAAAGGGCTTCTTACGTCATTTTATTACATTTTCATTCAATGCTTAAAAAAAAAAGAACGAACAATATCTAAAATTATTACTCCCGGCGTGCTCCTGGCCTCATCGTTTTTATTATTTATCACTTCCGCCCATTCCATCTTGGTGGAGAGCGTCACACCAACACGACGTTCTACTTATAAACAAAAGTAAAGTTTGTTTATTTTATTAAAAAAAAAAAATACATCTCTGATGATGAAGGTTGTATCCTTTGAAATTAATTGGAAAAAAAGAAAAAAAAGAAAGAAATCTTTCATGCATTGTTAAAAGGGCTTCTTACGTCATTTTATTACATTTTCATTCAATGCTTGAAAAAAAAAAGAACGAACAATATCTAAAATTATAACTCCCGGCGTGCTCCTGGCCTCATCGTTCTTATTATTTTTCACTTCCGCCCATTCCATCTTGGTGGAGAGCGTCACACCAACACGACGTTCTACTTATAAACAAAAGTAAAGTTTGTTTATTTTATTAAAAAAAAAAAATACATCTCTGATGATGAAGGTTGTATCCTTCAAAATTAATTATAAAAAAAGAAAAAAAAAGAAAGAAATCTTTCATGCATTGTTAAAAGGGCTTCTTACGTCATTTTATTACATTTTCATTCAATGCTTAAAAAAAAAAGAACGAACAATATCTAAAATTATAACTCCAGGCGTGCTCCTGGCCTCATCGTTCTTATTATTTATCACTTCCGCCCATTCCATCTTGGTGGAGAGCGTCACACCAACACGACGTTCTACTTATAAACAAAAGTAAAGTTTGTTTACTTTATTAAAAAAAAAAAAATACATCTCTGATGATGAAGGTTGTATTCTTTGAAATTAATTGGAAAAAAAGAAAAAAAAGAAAGAAATCTTTCATGCATTGTTAAAAGGGCTTCTTACGTCATTTTATTACATTTTCATTCAATGCTTAAAAAAAAAACGAACAATATCTAAAATTATAACTCCCGGCGTGCTCCTGGCCTCATCGTTCTTATTATTTTTCACTTCCGCCCATTCCATCTTGGTGGAGAGCGTCACACCAACACGACGTTCTACTTATAAACAAAAGTAAAGTTTGTTTATTTTATTAAAAAAAAAAAAAAATACATCTCTGATGATGAAGGTTGTATCCTTCGAAATTAATTGGAAAAAAAGAAAAACAAGAAAGAAATCTTTCATGCATTGTTAAAAGGGCTTCTTACGTCATTTTATTACATTTTCATTCAATGCTTAAAAAAAAAAGAACGAACAATATCTAAAATTATAACTCCCGGCGTGCTCCTGGCCTCATCGTTCTTATTATTTTTCACTTCCGCCCATTCCATCTTGGTGGAGAGCGTCACACCAACACGACGTTCTACTTAAAAACAAAAGTAAAGTTTGTTTATTTTATTAAAAAAAAAAAATACATCTCTGATGATGAAGGTTGTATCCTTCGAAATTAATTGGAAAAAAAGAAAAAAAAAAAGAAATCTTTCATGCATTGTTAAAAGGGCTTCTTACGTCATTTTATTACATTTTCATTCAATGCTTAAAAAAAAAGAACGAACAATATCTAAAATTATAACTCCCGGCGTGCTCCTGGCCTCATCGTTCTTATTATTTTTCACTTCCGCCCATTCCATCTTGGTGGAGAGCGTCACACCAACACGACGTTCTACTTATAAACAAAAGTAAAGTTTGTTTATTTTATTAAAAAAAAAAAAATACATCTCTGATGATGAAGGTTGTATCATTCGAAATTAATTGGAAAAAAAGAAAAAAAGGAAAGAAATCTTTCATGCATTGTTAAAAGGGCTTCTTACGTCATTTTATTACATTTTCATTCAATGCTTAAAAAAAAAGAACGAACAATATCTAAAATTATAACTCCCGGCGTGCTCCTGGCCTCATCGTTCTTATTATTTTTCACTTCCGCCCATTCCATCTTGGTGGAGAGCGTCACACCAACACGACGTTCTACTTATAAACAAAAGTAAAGTTTGTTTATTTTATTAAAAAAAAAAAAAATACATCTCTGATGATGAAGGTTGTATCGTTCGAAATTAATTGGAAAAAAAGAAAAAAAAGAAAGAAATCTTTCATGCATTGTTAAAAGGGCTTCTTACGTCATTTTATTACATTTTCATTCAATGCTTAAAAAAAAAGAACGAACAATATCTAAAATGATAACTCCCGGCGTGCTCCTGGCCTCATCGTTCTTATTATTTTTCACTTCCGCCCATTCCATCTTGGTGGAGAGCGTCACACCAACACGACGTTCTACTTATAAACAAAAGTAAAGTTTGTTTATTTTATTAAAAAAAAAAAAAATACATCTCTGATGATGAAGGTTGTATCCTTCGAAATTAGTTGGAAAAAAATAAAAAAAAGAAAGAAATTTTTCATGCATTGTTAAAAGGGCTTCTTACGTCATTTTATTACATTTTCATTCAATGCTTAAAAAAAAAGAACGAACAATATCTAAAATTATAACTCCCGGCGTGCTCCTGGCCTCATCGTTCTTATTATTTTTCACTTCCGCCCATTCCATCTTGGTGGAGAGCGTCACACCAACACGACGTTCTACTTATAAACAAAAGTAAAGTTTGTTTATTTTATTAAAAAAAAAAAAAATACATCTCTGATGATGAAGGTTGTATCCTTCGAAATTAATTGGAAAAAAAGAAAAACAAGAAAGAAATCTTTCATGCATTGTTAAAAGGGCTTCTTACGTCATTTTATTACATTTTCATTCAATGCTTAAAAAAAAAAGAACGAACAATATCTAAAATTATAACTCCCGGCGTGCTCCTGGCCTCATCGTTCTTATTATTTTTCACTTCCGCCCATTCCATCTTGGTGGAGAGCGTCACACCAACACGACGTTCTACTTAAAAACAAAAGTAAAGTTTGTTTATTTTATTAAAAAAAAAAAATACATCTCTGATGATGAAGGTTGTATCCTTCGAAATTAATTGGAAAAAAAGAAAAAAAAAAAGAAATCTTTCATGCATTGTTAAAAGGGCTTCTTACGTCATTTTATTACATTTTCATTCAATGCTTAAAAAAAAAGAACGAACAATATCTAAAATTATAACTCCCGGCGTGCTCCTGGCCTCATCGTTCTTATTATTTTTCACTTCCGCCCATTCCATCTTGGTGGAGAGCGTCACACCAACACGACGTTCTACTTATAAACAAAAGTAAAGTTTGTTTATTTTATTAAAAAAAAAAAAATACATCTCTGATGATGAAGGTTGTATCATTCGAAATTAATTGGAAAAAAAGAAAAAAAGGAAAGAAATCTTTCATGCATTGTTAAAAGGGCTTCTTACGTCATTTTATTACATTTTCATTCAATGCTTAAAAAAAAAGAACGAACAATATCTAAAATTATAACTCCCGGCGTGCTCCTGGCCTCATCGTTCTTATTATTTTTCACTTCCGCCCATTCCATCTTGGTGGAGAGCGTCACACCAACACGACGTTCTACTTATAAACAAAAGTAAAGTTTGTTTATTTTATTAAAAAAAAAAAAAATACATCTCTGATGATGAAGGTTGTATCGTTCGAAATTAATTGGAAAAAAAGAAAAAAAAGAAAGAAATCTTTCATGCATTGTTAAAAGGGCTTCTTACGTCATTTTATTACATTTTCATTCAATGCTTAAAAAAAAAGAACGAACAATATCTAAAATGATAACTCCCGGCGTGCTCCTGGCCTCATCGTTCTTATTATTTTTCACTTCCGCCCATTCCATCTTGGTGGAGAGCGTCACACCAACACGACGTTCTACTTATAAACAAAAGTAAAGTTTGTTTATTTTATTAAAAAAAAAAAAAATACATCTCTGATGATGAAGGTTGTATCCTTCGAAATTAGTTGGAAAAAAATAAAAAAAAGAAAGAAATTTTTCATGCATTGTTAAAAGGGCTTCTTACGTCATTTTATTACATTTTCATTCAATGCTTAAAAAAAAAGAACGAACAATATCTAAAATTATAACTCCCGGCGTGCTCCTGGCCTCATCGTTCTTATTATTTTTCACTTCCGCCCATTCCATCTTGGTGGAGAGCGTCACACCAACACGACGTTCTACTTATAAACAAAAGTAAAGTTTGTTTATTTTATTAAAAAAAAAAAAATACATCTCTGATGATGAAGGTTGTATCCTTCGAAATTAGTTGGAAAAAAAGAAAAAAAAGAAAGAAATCTTTCATGCATTGTTAAAAGGGCTTCTTACGTCATTTTATTATATATATATATATATATATATATATATATATATATATATATATATAGATATATATATACATATCTATATATATATGGATGCCTTTATATATATCTATATTAGGGTAGGTCGATTTTACACTTATTTTTTAAATATGCAAAAAGGCACGTACCGAAAGTTGTATATAGACCTAGTAAATACTCATGCAAAAAATTTGATCACAAACTTCAGCGGTTTTTTGAGCGTTTGGTATCAAAGATCGTAGACAAGAATATACTGAAAATTCCTCGTTTTTTGCAAGATTTGCTTGAATATTGGTGTGAAAACCAAATAATTTTAGCAATTAAAATCAGGGAGTGTCCTTTTATTTTATAAAAATGATAATTATTTAAGAAATTTTTAAATTGAAAATTTGCACCCCACGTTATTTTTAGTATCTGCTTTTGTAAACTACCTTTTAACGTTATGAATTAAACAGTAGTATTTGAATACTTAAAAAAGTGATTTTTTTCTGGTGTAAGTGAAAATATAACAAGCAAAGAAATAAGGAAAAACCTAACACTATTTTAATGGAGCTTAATATAAAGCGTCAAATTGCTCCATATAAGACCCCTTAGACAAAAATGCTGGTCTCAATTTCTGACTCAAAACTTTGGCTGTAATGTGTTGATGCCTTGCTTCAAAACCATATACAGTTTGTGAAGCTTCTGTTATTAACTTAACTGCCCGTTCCACGTCCTGAGAATGTGAGGGCAAATCTGGCAAGTCAAGCTTGCTTCACTTCATCAACAATTCTCGAAGTTCAGATTCAGTAAAATCTTCCGTCATTGGTGGTTCAAAAATGCTGCATAATTTTAAATCTATTAATGGTGTCCAATGTGTGGCATTAACATTAATAGGTGGTATTCTTTTTAATCTTTTTCTGGTTGACTCCTCACTCCTGAAAGAACAAATTAATTAATTGAATTATTAAAAAATTCCAATCTGTACTGCTTTAATAATTATGGTGAAATTAGATAAAATCTTTAAAAATCATTCTATAAATTAAAATAAATAATTGAGTCAGAGATATATGAATAAATATTACTTACCTAATGGCCAAAATTCTTTTTAAAGCTTCTTCTCTTACTTCAATCTTCTCAGATTTAACCATGGAATATAGACAGTTTTCAGGCAGTAAACAAAATGTATTACCTTGTATATTTCTAAATGTGATATCTTGGATTTCCTGAGGCTGCTCCATAATCCTCTGGATCATATTAAAAATGTGCACTTGCTGATTGTGGAATTTACTATTTCTTTTAATTTAAAACCAAGAAGTGGCATACACATTTACAATAAAATTTAATACATAGTGTAGTTTTGTTGTGTGCCTTTGTGGGTATGCACCACGAGTCCATAAACACATGAGCCTGATGGCCAAAGTAAACCATCTTGCTTGCTTTAAAGGACCAATTTTCCAGGAGGCATATCTAGAGTCAACCTTACCTCTAGAAATACCTACTGTGTATCTATAAAGGCGTCTTTGGTCAGAACTAAGATCATGTATTTCATCAATTTAAAAATTGACTCTAGAGGATTGCTAATAGTGGAAAATGATATTTTGGGTAAATCATTTGAGCATAATTTCCCCAGAGGGTAACTGAATGTTGTAGGGCCCTTTGCGCAACCATCTATGTTTTTAAAAAGGGATCTGAAAGGTAGTTCATTATGATGCAAAGAGCAACCAATTGTGTGAACATTTTTAAAAAGTTTTTTTCTAAAATTGCAACCATTCCACCTTCGCAACCTGTGTTGGTATTAGTGTTGTCAACAAGTATAGCCTTGATACTGTTCTCACTGTGGAATTCATGCAAAACATCCACCACTTGATCTGCATGAACAACACCTGTTGCACCACTATTAGGAAGAAGTCTATGTGTCAGATATTCACTTTCACATGGTGTTTCTTTTGTAAAAGTTAAATGGTGTTCTGGTCCCTTAGTTTTTTTCATAATTCTCGGTCTATTTTCATCCACAATTTCCTTATACATCAATGTGTCCTTATCCATTCTCACATCAACTGCAATACATATAATATTTTAGGTGGGGTAAAAAACCCTAGTTGAAATAGTTTTATTTATCTACCTCCAACAAGGTAAGATGTGACACAAGGTCAGGAAAGTGGGATTAGATAAGCCTGCACTATAGAGGTGAGCACTCTGGCCATTAAAAAATTGACTGGGCAGCCCAGTCGGCATTCCCCTGTAGGGGCGCCTCAGACAGTTAGCAATAAACTTACTCCTCCCCAAAGAGGGAAGGCAAAGCTTAGGAGGGTGCACCTCCTAGAATTGCACAGGACGGACAAGCTCCAATAGACGGGCGTAATTCCAGACCCAAAGGCCCGGACGATACCGGTTTATTTGGTGGGGTAAAAACCCTGGCTGAACTAGATTTTATTTATCTACCTCCAACAAAGGAAGATTGACACAAGGCCAGGAAAGTGGGATGAGAAGGCCAGTGCTCGAGAGGTGCGCACTCTGGCCATTTAAAAATTGACTGGGCAGCTCCGTCGGCATTCCCCGGTTGGGCCGCCTCAGATAGTAAGCAATATACTTACTCCTCCCCAAAGAGGGAAGGCAAAACCTGGGAGGTGCACCTCCTAGAACTGCACAGGACGGACAAGCCCCAATAGCGGGCGTGAATCTAGACCCAAAGGCCCGAACGATATCGGTTTATTTGGTGGGGTAAAAACCCCTGGCTGAACTAGTTTTTATTTATCTAACTCCCACAAGGTAAGGTGTGACAAAAGGTCGGGAAAGTGGGATTAGATAAGCCAGCGCTCGATAATTCGATATATATTTGTGATAATTAAATGTGTAAACACAGAATCAACACATGAATTCAAATTCGCTCGTTGAATTTTCAACCGGTGAATACCATAAAAAATATCCAATAAATGAAACGCCTATATAAATAAATAATTATTTATATACGAAATTAAATATTATAGTGTTTTATTCCTTTTTAATTTGAATATGTACATTTAATTTCTTAAGAAAAGGAATAATAAACTTTAAAATATTTATTATTAAGTAATGTATTACTTTTTTTGTTAAAACCCGGGTTTAATTTAAGGCGACACTTCTGCCGGTGAAATCTAGGCCATCATAAAAAATCTCGATTTATTTGATCTTAAAGTTGCAATGCTCAAATAAATACAAAGTTTTGAAGAAAAATATTTCTTGTGGTAACTTTTGACATTATTTGGCAACTTTCTTCGAGTGCGATTATTTACAGTTTCAAAATCGACATCCCCTAATGTATATATATATATATATATATATATATGTACATATATGTATATATATATCTATATATATCTATATATATATCTGTATATATCGATCTATATATAGATATATATTTTTTATTTATAAATACTGATTTTAATCAGACATGTGTATTTATAAATAAAAAAATATTACGCTCTTAATTTAATTTAATTTAGCACTCTGCTGGTATGTCCATTTATTTCCATCTTTTTTTAGTATACCCTTATACTTTATATATATATATATATATATATATATTTATACATGTATCGATATATCTATTGATGTATTTCTATATATATATATATATATTTATATATTTATACATGTATCTATATATCTATTGATGTATTTCTATATATATATATATATTTATATATCTATATCTATATATATATACATATATATCTCTATATATATATGTATCTATATATCTATATATATATATATATACATATATATCTCTCTATATATATGTATCTATATATATATATCTATATATATACATCTATATATACATCTATATATATCTATATCTATATACATATATATATATACGTGTTTGTGTATCAACATATACATATATCGACATATACACATGCATAATTTTATATAATATATGCACGTCTATAAAATAAATACACATACACACCTATACATATATATATATATATACATATATATATATATATATATATATATATATATATATATATATATATATATATGTGTATGTGTGTGTGTGTGTGTGTTTCATTTGTATTATCGCTGTACCCGATTGACTTATGTGTGATATGGGTTGACTGACTTAATAGAGAGCGATTATCAATGTCGAAGAGGATCTGCACCCGACTGAATAACATTCTCAGCTTTCATCTTTTTTCTATATTAACGACTGGCTACATATGAAAACTGACGCTTTTCGGTGCCTGGCGCATTGTTTGCCTAACTGTTCCATAGCAAAACACTCTTTCGAGTAATAAAACAAAAGTGTCGTCTACCCGTATAAACTGAAAAGAAAGATCAAAGGAGGACCCGGACTCTTGGTAGGAAACAGCTTTTGACGAACGTTCAAAACAGCGGAAAAAGCGACAAGCAAATTCAAACGTCTACGAAAGAGGCGTTAGTCTTTAAACAAAGTCACTTAGAATAACAGTCTAAGAGCTTAAATAATCCAACAACACTTTCAACATTTAATAGGATTCGCCACCAGCCAACAAAGCCATGTCATTAGTGTTGATTCTCTTCTGTATACTGTCTGACTTTCCAGCATGAGTTGACCGGAAACCAGTGCACCCGCCAACACGCACATAACATATATACACATTATTTATAAAACTATATATATATATATATATATATATATATATATATATGTATATACATATGTATATATATATATATATATATATATATATATATAATTGGTATACATATATATATAATGGGTGTATATACACACACACGTATATAATGTATGCATATATATATAATGTATCTATATATATGTATATATATATACATATGATATACATATATATGTGTATATATGTATAATGTATATATGTATATATATATATTATATATATATATTGTATATATATATGTATAATGGATATATGTATATATATATATATATGATATATATATGTATAATGTATATATGTATATATATATGATATATATATATGATATATACATGTATAATGTATATATGAATATATATATATATGATATATATATATGTATATATATATATGATATATATATGTATATATATGTATAATGTATATATGTGTATATATGATATATATATTGTATATATATATGTATAATGTATATATATGTATAATGTATATATGTACATATATATATATATTATATATATATATATTGTATGTATATGTATAAGGTATTTATGTATATATATATATATATGATATATATGTATATATTTGTATAATGTATATATGTATATATATATGATATATATATAATAATATAATGTATATGTGTGTATATATATGATACATATATAATGTATATGTATATATATGATATATATATATGTGTATATATGATATATATGTATATATATATATGTATACTGTATATATATATGATATATATGATATTTATATATATGTATATATATATGTATAATGTATATATGTATATATATATGATATATATATGTATATATGTGTGTATGATGTATATATGTATATATGTATAATGTATATATATATATATGTATAATGTATATATGTATATATATGTATGATGCATATATATATGTATGATGTATATATATACATTTATATGTATATGTATATATATATATATATGTATGATGTATATATATATATATACATTTATATGTATATGCATATATATATATATATAATGTATATATATATATACACACACTTAAATATGCGTGTGTGTATATATATATATATATATATATATATATATATATATTATATAAATCCAAGTTGTGTGTATGTATCATGTATGTAAAGCTTCTCCTCCGAGCGTTCCCAACAAACGGTCTCACGGTTGACATCATTCGAACCGGACAGGCCAGGTGTGTTTATATCTCAGAATCAGAAAAAAAATTGATTCTTCGGGGGTCGACCGAGCACTCTTTTCCAATGGGGGGGGGGGGCTTTTTCCTTGATTTTTACGTTGTTTAGTATTAATTTGAGAAAAAAACAATGCTATCATGTATAATTTGAGAAACAATGCTAAGTCCCGATTTTAACAGGAAATGACGTCAGAGGAAAAATGTGTAGGGAAGAAAATCCCTCACACTACAATCTCTCTTTCCCTATCACTCCCACCCTTTCTACCTTCTTTTCTTAATGAATATTCCTTCCTCCCCACGCCCGTCCTAGGAATTACCTCCTCCTTTTTGAGAGGTGTGGAGATAGTGTAGTATCTGTTGAGAGGAGAGAGTGTCGGCATTCGGTTGATTGACCGCCTCAGGCAAAATTGGGAGGGGTCGGCATTGGCCGGTGTTGGCGCCTCAGGCCATATGTGGGGGAGGGAGTGTGACGGAATACGCCGTGAGGCTCCTCTGACCAAATTTTGGTGAGGGGGAGTGTCCCCATTCGCCGCTGGGGTGCCTCATACCAAATGTGGGGGGAGAGTATGGGTATTCATCTGTGTGAGAGCTCCCGACAATGGGCGCTTTTCATACCGTACTTTAGGGGTGAGGAATTAAGCCAAAGTAAACGTGATTAAAAAAAATAAAATGATAATCTGATTTTTGATTTGAGAGTGTAACATCGAAACCTATCGGCTAGGACTAGATAATACACTGGATCTCAAGGCAACAATATCGAGAACATATACTACACTTCGATCTTCGCCAAAAGGTCAAGACAGAGCATTTCTTTACTCCGATCCAGGAGTTAGGCACAAGGCCAGTTTTATCTTACTCCCACACGTAAGATGTGACCCAAGTTCGGGTCTAGAAAGTGGGGGTTGAAAAGCCAGCGCACGAGAAGGTGAGCACTCTGGCCATTAAAAATGGTCTGGGAAGCCCCGTCGGCATTCCCCGGTAGGGGCGCCCCAGGCAGTTAGCAATAAACTTACTCCTCCCCAAAGGGGGGAGGCAAAGCTTGGGAGAGTGGACCTCTTAGAACTGCACATGACAGTTCAATAGACCGGCGTAAATACAGCCCCGAAGGGCAAGACAATACCAATCTATGGGGTGCAGTATCCATCGGAACAGATACTACCCTTTGATCTTAGCCAAAGTCCAAGAAAGAGCATTTATTTACTCCGCTTCAGGAGTTAGGCACAAGGCCAGTGTTATCTTATTCCCACAAGTAAGATGTGACCCAAGGTCTAGTCGGGAAAGTGGGATTTTAAAAAGCCAAGTAAAAGCAAAAGCTTCAAAATTTAATGGAGTATTTATAAGATCTAAACCACAGTACATCGGTCTATCCAATATACTTTTCAAATTACGTTAATACAT
>OY744521.1:115670186-115685186 GCA_963556195.1 Sepiola atlantica
TTCGAAAATTCTATCAGTTGAACTGCGTGTTTTAGACGAAAATATCTCTTTTGTATTCGATGGTATGACAGGCAGTGACGAAGATGCGTTTTAGTATTCTTTGCAATAACAAAAAAAATAACAATAACATTTCTCAAAAAAAGCCTTAGAAACAATCGTACGACTGCTTGTTGGTGTTGAATTCTTGGAACAATGTTCAAATTTTATGAAACTAAACTAGGCCGAGGAAGCTCTTTCTAAATGGCCAGATATCTTCATTTTAATTCCGTTTAAGTACGCTCTATCTACGACTTTGAACTCAATTTTCACCATTGGATTTACTTCTTTTTGAACGCCTTCCTGTGATGCCTCTACGAAACTGTTTCTTCTCCATTGAAACCTTCTTCCATTGGACACCTTACCGTTGGACAATTACCACCTGGACAAACCCGATTCCTTTTGACTCGAACTTTTTTTCACCCATCTTTTTCTTAATATTTTTTCAAATGTTGAACTTTGGCTTTTCTATTGCCAACTTATCTATCTGTAAAATTCCTCTGATGATCAGATTTCGATCTTTGAAAAGTGTTGGCTTAAGGAAAGAGCTATAAACGTATAAACATAATTTTATTGCAGAATATACCTTGCATTGAACATTTGAAGTTTTAAATAAATTTAGACATCCGTGTATGTTTATCACTATTCGACAATCTTTCTTATATATATATATATATATATATATATATATATATATATATATATATATATATATATATATATATATATATATATATACCTGTTTTAGTGTAACCTTTTGGTCGACATTACATATATTTTCAGATGGCTACAGATATAAATCAGATGCAGGCTCTTTGAAAATAATTCTAATGTTGGTAATCTCAAGAGACGTCACATACTCCACGATGAAGAGTAAGATTTAGCCGACACAAAGAACAAGTAACCCGCACATTGCCATAACTTTTAAAATAATTTGAATAATGATCTAAGTTAACTCATGTTAAAAAAAACACCAACATCATTTTTGTGAATTATGTTTAAACATGTAAAAGAACACTTCACCAGTCAAACCACTTTATATATTGAAAATAATTGATAACCTGAAAATCAGCGCTTTTTGCACAGAAACGTATGTAATAAAAAAGAAAAATCAAGTACTTTTTTAATGTCTAACTACTCTTTGCACAAAAGACAATGTGAAATTGTTGAAAATCATTTGTTTACCTATTTAAGGATGCGATCTAATGCATGGGTGAGATAAACAGATATTGTATAACTGTTGAACTCGGAACACTACTACAAGAGAACGAACCGTCATAGAAAGACTAAAAGGACACGCTCGTACTCTTACAACTAAGGATGTTACACACATAACACTATATTAGTGAATGCATATGTAAGATAAACAGTAATCACTAGTGAGAAAATACATAAGGAGACCATAAAGTTACTATTAGCACACACAAAGAATGTACATCAACTTTCATCAAAATAATGTCTATAACATATAAAACATAGAACACACCAGAAAATAGAATACCCTATATAATCTCTAAATGTAACCATTATGGCAAATACCTATTTCGATGGAAAAGTTAAACTACGCACATCATAATTATATATAAACAAATGCAATCATGTAAATAAAAACGTAAACGACATATCACCGCAAATAAATGTTCATAACAATTAGGACATAAAGATTAAAAAATGAAATATGTAAAAACAAACTGAAGGTTAACATACTACAAAACAATACAACAAGGCAATATGAGCCATTCCCCATGGATAATCTCTCCCCAATAAAACATATTCGATCATGTAGATGCGATTAATTTAAAATGATACTAGCACACACAAAACTAAGACATGGAATAACATATAATTTGTTAATATTCCACCGGAAACGTTGTTCAAACAGATTACCGCGTATATGACGCACACACATCTATACAATTCGTAAAAAGACTACAAAAGCGGAAGACCCTAAACATCAATCCGCCATCAACGTAGTAGACATAGTGGTAGTGTCAGAGGGCCCGGCTGACATGGCCCAGGTAGAAAAAAAGGAGGAGTCGACATCAGGTTCCGTTGTCCTCTGCTCGTCTTTACTCTGCGTGTGACATGCAAATAAATGTCAGGCGCGGAATCTCAACTTGATGTCAGTATTGACAGGGTATTCACAGCGCTATTTTTAATTTTGTTCTTTGGTAAACCTTCTCTGACTTAGCATGCAACCGCTGACATTTTCTGTTTTCGGTGTTGGTCGAGACACCTTTCGTCGGTTTAACGAATATCTGCGACTAGCGGTACATACATCATACAGAAGTTTGTTCTATGCAGAAGTTCTTCTTGCTTAACAAAAAGATGAGAATAGTGTTAATGATGTGTCTGACTAGCTTACGCGATATAAATGCAAAAATAAAATCATATGCGCAGACATGCCTACATCAGTTCAAAATCAAAACAAAATACCAACACACACAAATCCACATAAAGATGTAACTCAGTGCACAAACATTGACAATACCAATCAGATAACTTATATAAACTGAGACTAGAGAGTCGTTTTGTAAATCTTAAAAAAAAACTGACAGATTTTATTTCATATGATCATATTTCATTCCATCAGTTGCTGCTTCACGAATCGCCCAAAGCGAGAAGTAATCCTGTGTCTAACGACAACACACCATGTGAAAGTTCTATATACACATATAGATGCATTTATACATAGTATATTTATTTTGCTGAAATATGTATTATCAATTGATGTCATCGATTTAATTCTTTTATCGTGATTAAAATGCTGTTCATTTAAGTGAGTTATTAAGACATTAGTGAAACCTCCGTAGTAAAGAAATACTAATACACTACTATAAGACAACGGGAAAGTTAATAAGACAAACCTTTTTAGTATATTAACCAATCAAAAGAGGTGAAAAGCATCTTGATTAATGCTTTTTGATGTTTTCCTCTCCTGCCTTTTTTGCGTTTGGCTTACATGATGAAAGAAAAGATAAATTAAATGAGAGAAGAAATGCAGAAACAAAGCCGCCTGTTCTGGTTTTAAGTTAGCCATTACTGTAAAAGAACGAGAATTGTATTCAGATAGAGTCCCGTATTTAGAGACAGACTTATAAATTCGACCCACAATCGTGTTTAACAATGTTTATTCTAAGGCTGTACTAAAATGAACTCAAACATTACAATATTACGCAGCTCGTTTTGTTTGACTTTTATTTTTCTCGGTAATATACGTACTTTACGGAAATAAGGACTCAGTACGATGCCGGGTATATATGATACACACACACACACACATATATATATATATATATATATATATATATATATATATATATATATATATACATATAAATAAATATTCACATAAATATCTCTCTATCTCTCTCTATATATACAGAAATGTATATATATATAAGTGAATGTATATATGTATACGCACATAAATGGGTACATAAACATACATGAATGTATATATATATATATATATATATGTATGTATACATGTATATATATGTATATATATATATATATTAATGCATATATATATGTGTATATATATATATATATATATATATATTAATGCATATATATGTGTATATATATATATATATTAATGCATATATATATGTATATATATAAATATGCATTTATATAAATACATTTGTATATATATGTATATATATATGTATATATATATATTAATGTATATATATGTATATATATATAAATATGCATTTATATGAATACATTTGTATATACATATATATATATTTATATATACGCTCATGTTTATATATATATATATATATATATATTAGTGTGCTAGTGTCTGTGTTTATATATGTGTGTTTTTAAATGCGCGCCCAGTTTTTAGACTGTATGTGTGATGTATGCGCGGTTTTGCATCCATGTGTTTTGCATGTTTCTACATCTGTCAGATTTCAGCTTCAAATATCTGTTATGTATAAAGGCTGAAACGAATAACAAAAAATCATTCGAAAAAAAAGCCAGATTTTCTTCCGGCCATTGCGTCCTTTTTTGGCAATTTAAAGTTTCATTTGTGTTTCTTGTCAAAACATCAAAGAGTTGAAAATGAAAAAAAAAACACAATCTTATTTTAAAATAAAATAAAACTTGTCAATCGAAAATAGATATAATCAATAACAAACGGCAAACAGATTAAAATAAACTCATGTAAGACAATGTAGTAAAAGAGAAGACGAACATAAGGAATAAAGTGAATGCGAAAATGCAGTAGTGGGGAGAAAGAAGAAGAAGAATGTGGAATAGAAGAAAAGAAAGAAAAAGTAGCAAGAAGGAAGAAAAAAGGTGAAGAGGAGAAAACTAGGTAAAAATATCATTACGATATGAAGACGACATGGTCGTATTGGGATTAGTAAAAGAAAAAAAACAATTAACATAGAATGTACAAAATGCAGATTACGATGATGAAAATAAGTAGGCAGAAGTGGAAGGGCATCGTCAGATGAAGTAGAATAAAAGAAGAGGTGCAACAAAGTATCAAAATTAATAATAATAGTAAGGACTAATGACTAATAAGAACAAAGACAACGAACAAGAGCATGGTAAAAATAAAAAGTAGATAAAAAAAAGAGAAAGAAGAAAATAAAAAAAGCGGGGGTCAATCATCATCATCAACAACACTTATCATAGCACGCAAAATATTGTCCTACCCAAGAAGCTGAGACTTGAAAATCCTATAATCTGCCCTCCCTCCTAAATACACACACGCCTAACAGATAGCTCGGCTAATATCACACAAACGTATCCTTAAGGGTAAAAGTCGATGGAACACTTAGACAAGAGACAACCACCCGACCAGAACTATGACAACCTCAATGCAACTACACTTCAAGAGCAGACTAATAGTTGTCACTAGCAAGAGATCAACGGTAAATATTTAAGTTAACGTTAACTAATTTACCACGTTTATTGGAAGAAACATGGAATGCTAGACATCTGGGGAGACATACTTTATCTCAGACTAAAGAGAACGCAATTGGCCAGTAAGCAGTCACTGATAATGCCTTAGTAAATTATAATAATAATAATAATAATAATAATAATAATAATAATAATAATAATAATAATAATAATAATAATATCATCGTATATTTCATTGTCCAAGAATTTCAAAGGATGAAGATGAAGCAGTCAGAAAAATAAACCAAAAACATGACACCTGCTACAGGAATATGAAGCAGGTAGACAATTACTGTAATACCAATATTTTAAAGAGCACCGTGAACAGTTTCGAAAAATGCTAGCAAACGGCTAGTAGTTCTAATTAAAAAATAGACATACTCGAGGCGACGCTGAAGATAACGGCTGACATATTAAAGAAAAGTTATCAAGTACGAAAACCAACTCGCATAACGAGGTAACACAGTTAAACCACAGGTAACTCCGAACAAAATGAGCGGAAATTCCGAGGACAGTGGCCATCATGCAAACACTAACAGAAAGGGACCGTATAATACTGGAATCCTGGCGAGGCTAATTGCAATTCAAATTACACTGTTACTAACAAGAAAACAATAGTAAAAGACTGTTGCGAAAACGCAACATTAGTTGTTGCAGTTCTCGAAAAAAAGGAAAAGAGTACAAAGAAACCTGGGTAGAATTGTCACTCAGACTTCAGGAAACGTCACTTTTTTTACCAGTGAAGGATCACTGATAATTCACTGTGTGAGATCTAGTTAAGAAATACTACTAATACTACGGCTACTACTGATAATAATTATAATAATTATAATAATAATACTCCGAATTGCACTTATCTTACGTAATGTGAAGGCAGGGTATGTAGTTGGGAAAATACTTCTGACAGTAAACAACTTACTATTCATTAATTACTTTACAGTTTTTGAAAAGAATGACACTCAACTTGATACCCTAATGGATACGCTTAAATTATTTAGTGACGACGTACGAATGAAAGTTGGAATCCTTAAATCTGGCATTCTTGTTTAAATAAATGGCAAACATGTCGATCTAGATGGCATAGAACTCCCAATAACATATCTGATAAAGAATGTAGATGGTGAGAAAGGGCTACACATACTTGGGAATTCTGGAGGTGCATAAGATTTAAAACAAGGAAATGAAAAACCATGTCACAGCTGAGTACAACAGATAAGTAAGGATGCCTCTTTAATCACACCTCTACAGTCGAAATACAATATATGCTATCAATGCCAGAGCGCAGGCTATAATTCAATATACTGCCGGTATACTTGACTGGAGTTTAGATAAACTAAAATGTGTGGATACCAAAACACGGAAAATGCTTACAATTGATGGAGCTTTTTCTAGGAAAGTAAATGAAAATTGATTGTATCTACATCAAAAGGGAGGTGATCAAGGTATAATTAGTGTTGAATATGGTGTGAATATTGAAGGGAGTCTATATAAATATACTTCTTAATGTAATTAGATTCTTCTTTTTGGAGTTACAAGAGTGGAACTGCTAAAAAGTGGTGTGAAAAAAGAATCAAAGGTTAGAAGAGAGAGGGTTAAGATTATTTGGAAATAAACTACACAGCGTATTTCTTAAGAATACTGCATTTAGAGATTATGTTAATTGGAATTGGATGGTCATGAGTGATCTTGAAATATCTAATGAGACCACCTTAATGGCAGCCCAGGAACAAGCCACCCGCACTAATTCCATCAAACATTACATTGTTAAAACTGCAGAATCATCGATATGACGATGTTTAAATGAAAGAGAAGAACCTTAGCGTATATTGTATATAAATGCCCACATGCTTGCACAACATCATTATGAAAAATTGAGACACAACTAAGTCGCTCATATACTACACTAGAATGTATGCAAACTTTATGAATTGGACAACAATGAGAAGTAGTATGAGCATAAGCCAAGAGTTGTACATGAGAACGATAATGCCAAACTTCTTTGAAACATGCGCATACAGACTGATACAGTGATTTAGAATTCAAACCCCGATTTAATCTCTCTAAACCAAAATAAGAGAACATGCTTAATCATTGAAATAGCCTGCACATTCGATAGTGCAGTAGAAAGGACACAAAAAAATATATCAATATCTAAAATCGGAATGTGTTAGACTATGGAAATGTAAATAAGTAAATTTGATGTCAGTTTTAATTGGAACGCTTGGAACCATAACGAAACAAACCATAAATGGCTTAACAAGATTGACGAGACAATTTATTTTCCAATTTCGCAAAAGGTTGGTCTGTTACAGCGAAAGTGTTACGGTACAGCTTGAATGTCTTGAGTCACGGGAATTGACTTGATGTTCGCAAAAGAAAACTCCAACAGTTGAGACTTATTAGTCTCAACTGTTGGATATTTTTACTTGAAGTTTTCTTAAAATAATAATAATAATAATAATAATAATAATAATAATAATAATAATAATAATAATAATAATAATAATAATAATAATAATAATAATATTATATTAATAATGAGATACATCATAAGAAAAAAGGGGAAGAAAAACAGATTGAAGAACGGATTGAGAGAGAGAATGAAAGCAATAAAATATAATTGTACGAGAAGCAAAACGTAAAGAAGTACACCAATAATGAGAAGAACAAGTACGAAGAAAAAGTATATGTAGATAGAACATTAGAAGAGGTGACAGAGATGGAGAGGAATGATAAAGAAAAGAAAAACGATGATGATAATAATAATAATCATAATCATCATAATAATAATAATAATAATAATAATAATAATAATAATAATAATAATAATAATAATAATAATGAACTGGAAAAGCTGATGAATACGACCAGAATCCTAATGCAGATCATCTAAATGGAATTCAGAATGGTAAAGTGTGCACTACTAGAAATACAAAAAAGAAAATTGGAGACAACAGCGGGCATCGAACTTCCTAACAAAGAGGAACTGAGGGCGCTAGGCGAACAGGATAACTACAAATATATTGTAGTTCTGGAAGCAGACACCATCAAATCTACAAAAATGAAGAGAAGATTGGAAAATAATATTTACTAAGAAAAATAACACTCCTCGAAACAAAATTATATAGTAGGAATATATTCATAGGCTGGACCAAAAAGGAAATGAGGCACATGGACCAAGTGACTAGAAAATTAATGACTATGCACAAAGCACTACATCCAAAAGACGATACGGACAGACTTTACATGAAAAGAAACAGAGAAGGAAGGGGACTGGTAAGTATAGAAGATTGTGTGAAGACTAAAAAAAGAGCTTGAGAAATACATAATTCAACACAGGGAAATCCTTATCACTGCAGCAAGATACGCCACACCAACGAACAACTCGGGAAGCACCGTAACCAGAAACAAAACAGCAAGAAAAGAAAAGTGGGAAGAAAAACAACTACAGAAAAAATACATGGACACTTCAAAAGACTGCTAAGAGAAGAAACCAACGAAAATAGCTGGGCATGGCTAAAAAATAGAAACTTGAACAGAGAAACGGAATTTTTATTGATGGCTCCACAGAACAATGCAATTAGGACACATTACATTAAATCTAAAATAGATAAAACCCAGGAAAACAGTAAATGTAGACTGTGTGGACAAAAAGAGGAAACAGTAACTCATATCATAAGTGAATGTAGCAAACTGGCCCCAAAAGAATAGAAGAACGGGTATGAATGTGTGGAGAAAGCAGTACATGGGGAACTGTGCAAACGATTGAATTTCGAATACACAGACAAATGGTACAAACATAAAGCAGAAACATTACTGGAAAACGAAAAACACAAAATCATCTGGGACAGGATATACAAACAGACAAACTCATACCAACAAGGATACCGGATGTTATAATAATCAACAAGAAGGACAACTCTTGCAAAATCGAAGACTTCGCAGTTCCAGCAGTCCACAGAGTGAAAATCAAATAAACGGAAAAACGAAGTAAATACACCAAATTAGCCAGAGAACTGAAAGGAATATGGAACATGAAGAAAGGCAGTTTATACCAATAACTCTAAGAGAACTATGAACAATCCCCAAAAACATGGAAAAAAGACTGGGAGAAATTGGAATCAAAGGGATCATTTAAACTATACAAACGACGGCAATGATCAAAATAGCTACAATCTTAAGAAAAACCATTGAATGACAAAACCAACCCGCATAAGCTACGAAATGTTACACGAACTCTACTACAGGAAAAAACAAAACCACACAAAGCACACATACCAAACAAAGAAACAGAAAGTGCAAGAAACATCACTTCATAACCCCCCCCCCCCACACACACACACACACACACACACGCCAATAAATAACACCGGCCTCAACTAACACGACCCAAACATGAACCAATGAACAGAAATAGCAAAAACACACTATTAGCTCCCCGCTCCCCCCAAAAAATTAATAAAAAAATACAAAACAAAAAAGAATGTTACCAGCCTGGGCTAACACCACGCAAAATATTTGCATATGGTCAAGGAGGATAAGAAGATCGAAAAGGGACAGCACAAACCGGACCTCCACTGGAAGTGCAGAGACTGCTGGGACCTTGAGGAAGGCATTTTTCCACCTAAATCCCAGATAAGACTAATGGGCTTCATCAGCGAGAAAGTAATAGTAAACGGCTTTTGTGATATTGCAAGTTTATTTGCAGTGGCTATCGACAAGAGGTGGAGAATACTGGAAATCTGGGGAGACTTGTTGTCACTCAGACTCCATGGAATACCACCGGTTGTCGGTGAACTGATGACCGGTATGAGAAGTCCTAGTGAGTAAATAATAATAAAATAATACTAATAATAATACTACTAATACTACTACTTCTACTACTACTAATAATAATCATTATAGTAATGCATTCACTTATTATACTGAATGTTTTGGGCTAGTTTGGGAACTGTGCAAACGATTGAATTTCGAATACGCAGACAAATGGTACAAACATAAAGCAGAAACATTCCTGGAAAACGAAAAACACAAAATCATCTGGGATATGGATATACAAACAGACACACTCATACCAGCAAGGATACCGGATGTTATAATAATTAACAAGAAGTAAAAATCTTGCAAAATCGTAGACTTTGCCATTCCAACAGTACACAGAGTGAACATCAAAGAAACGGGAAAACGAAGCAACTACACCGAACTATCCAGAGAACTGAAAGGAATATGGAGAATGAAAAAAGTCAGTATAATACCAATAATCGTAGGAGCACTATGCAAAATCTTTAAAAACATGGAAAAAAGACTGAGAGAAATTAGAATAATAGGGAGTATTGAAAAAAGGACGGCAATGATCAAAACAGCTGCACTCTTTAAAACACTCCTCGGATACGGAAACCAACCCGCATAAGCTACAAAAAACACATGGTATCTACAACAGGAAAAACACACAGAAAGAAGACCACATCACAAATAAACAGAAACATCACTTTATGAGGCACCCCTAATAAATTACATCAGCCCCAGCTTACACGACACAAAAATGAAGTAATGTACAGAAATAGCAAGACACACCATAAGCTTCCGCGCTGCCCCTCCCCACCAAAAAAAAATTAAAAAATAAAATAAAATGTAATAAATAAAAACATGGTATCAGCCTAGGCTGACACCACACACAATATTTGCATATGGTCAAGGAGGATGAGAAGACCGAGGAGGGACAGCACAAACCGGACTTCCACTGGAAGTACAGAGAGTGCTGGGACCTTGGGGAAGCTTATTGCCATCCTAATCCCAGAGATGACAAATTGTATTTACCAGCGATAAATCAATGGTGAACAGCTGTTGAGATACTGCAAGGTTATTTGCGGTGGCTATTGTAAAAGAGGTGGAGAAAAATGGAAATATATATGTTTCCGTATATAACAATAAATTATGATAATAGTACTTATATTTATACATCATTGCTACTTTAGAAAATTAGCGATCCACCGTGTGATGTCTAACACTTGGTATTACTCAACGAAAATGGTGGCAAACGTCCGTAACAAGTAAAGCACCCTTATTAGGACGGATAATTCCGTGAAACTTCAGGAAACTATTATATAAGTACAATGTATTATCATTTATGTTTATGTATCACACTACAAGAACGGATACCAATCCCTTAATTTGTCAAACATCTCTTATCTTATGCTGGTTCTGTTCTGAGTTTTAAAATTTATTATTTTTGTAATACATTTCCGCTTTCATACTAAACACGATGGGTATAGTCAGCTGACTCTCAGAACTGAAACATGTCTGCAAATGTCTAGCCGAAATCTATCACTCTATAATAACGAGCAATATCTATTTATATGTATATAAATACATGTGTACTTTATTACCCTTACGCAATAGCTAGCAAGTAAAACATGTGCCATATTCTAGCCCCAGACGAACCCATTTCAAGTGCGGAGGGGAGGTGAGTCATTAATTATCAAGCCAGACATCAGCATCAGACTTAGTCGCCGCCTGAAATAAATTCGGAAAGAAATCTTTAACTTTATGATTAAAAAACAAAACAACGGTAAGTTATGTTTTGTTAATCCAACCAGAAAGGATAATTACCATGTATATATGCTAAATTACATTACGTGTTTTAATCTATGATGTTATATTAGTATGTTAGTCATATATCTAGATCATAACGAGTGCGAACTCTGACCAAGAATATCTCGTCATATTTGACGTAGGGCGTTCACTAACGTTTGTATGAATAAATAAAAAGGTTTTGTAATTATATATATATATATATATATATATATATATATATATATATATATATGTATATATAACTAGGTGTGTGTGTGTGTGTGTACTAGAAGGATACCTGTCCTAGGACAAGTCAAATTAATTCCCCAAACAGAACCGCTTTTTACCAGAATGAGCTTTCTTTAAGAAGATTACAATAAGTATATAATGCTGCTAAATTTTGTGTCTATATTCCTCATTTCCATTTTTATAAAAATCCATTTGATTATTGTGTTCTAAATGTAGAAAATGTAAGGCTTACGCTCTAGGAGTTTTAAGAAGTTGAACATCAGGGAATATTGCTTAATTGATGTCTAATAACGTTTCAAACTCTAAAATATTTTCATTTTTAATAGAAGAGTGTGACCCTATTTTGCCACTGTAAAATAATTAGAGTTCATTGTAAGACACTGACATTTGAGGAATAGTTTTAATTTATGTCTAATACTTGAACTGACTATTTTGAAAAAATCGGTTATCCGAAATTTCTCTAAGGTTATCACCGCCGTTTTACTCTATTGAAGGAAACTAAATGAAAATAAATATAGCCTATTTTAGTATTCCTAAAACGTAAGAGCAGTGTTTGAACATTTCTAATGATCGATTAACAAGTTCAAGAGTTAATCTTGTACACACAAATGTATAAACATATACACCTCTTAACTCTAAATCAATAAAGATATACAGTGTGTGTCACAATGAGCTAACTATGAAACACTATGCAGGACAAATGATAGAATAATATATTTAACAAATAGAGAACATTTTACGATCTGAAAGCGACTAGCCTCAAACTTTAACGAAGTATAAAGTCGTGTCCTAGGCGGTATGCTCCAGCTGTCACGGACGCGTGTTGATGGCATTGTTGCATGCAGTACGTAATGCTGTTGAATCTGTTTACACATTCCTTTTGGCTGATATCCTATATAGTTTTGGCTGATGTCATTAATAGTTTAATAATTGCTGTATTAAAGGGAGTCATCAAAGCGAACATTCAACCTATCACGCAAGATGAATGAGAAAGCTTTATCTGCAACTTTACACTATGCGTTCAGCAATTCCTTCGATTAAACGTAGAGACATTGAGCATATTCTCCTAACGCGTCTGCTTGAGTTTCCGGCTAAATCGGTATAGCTAATAAAATAGTATCCATTTACTATACAATAAATATAATCACCATTTCTCAATCGTACGTGATTCAACAACTGCGAATCGCCCTACATTATATAGAATAAAGGCCTCGCCCCTGTTGGCTAACTTACGTACTATTTGGAGGGGATTGAAAACATTTTAACCAATCCAATCAACCTTTTTTTAAAATGCTTGTTCGTATTACATAGTGATTTACGTAAATTTGTCAAAATTTAAAAAGGAATGATCACCATATGCAGTAGACTTACGACGGTAATTTTATATAATCAAATATATTTGAGAAAATATATGTGTATATATATATATATACATATATATATATATATATATATATATATGATAATTTTATTTACACAGACATGTACAAAATCTGCGACACTGGCATGTCGATGTTATCGATCAACAGTTACTATAAACTGAGATCTCATCAGGCAGAGTTAGAATCCGATCTTAACCTCAGATCATATTTGGAGAGAATGAAGTGGAGGGATCGAGAAAGAGAAGAAGAAAAGAAAAGAAATGTAACATTTCAAAAATTAAGGCGTTAAATAATTAAAATTAAAAATTAAAAATTAAAAAATATAAAAACCAAAAACAAAAAATCTAAAATCTAAAATCGGAAACAAAACAGGGCAAATAAATAAATAAATAAAAATATGAGGTGGAAAGAGTAACAAATAATGAGGGGAGAGGTGGTGGGGAGGTAGACACATAACGGAAAAGAAGGAGAAAGAGAGGGCGTATGGTGATTCAGATCGAGAGGGGAAGAGGGGGGTAGTTGGGGGTAGACATGCACGAATCAAGTGTCAAAAAAACAGTCGAGTTTATAAATGTATTTTTTCAAGTGAACTGTAATATTGTGTATATGTGCGTATGCGTGCGGGCAGACCGGTCAGATTCGTCTGATTGGTGTGGTGGTGGGGCGGTGATAAAATGTGTCGCGATTCTGGATTTAAATTGTCTTTATAATTTGTCTAGAGGTTATTTGCTTACTGTGAATAAATAAATATATTCGTTAAATATAACAGGATTAGTAATAATAATAATAATAATAATAATAATAATAATAATAATAATAATAATAATAATAATAGATACCCCTAATAATTCAGGTGAAATACTGAAAATAATAAATGAATGATAGTAAAAATACTAAAAAATACTAAAACATACTAAAAAATACTAAAATATATATAACTAAAGAATAACTAGAAAATGCCGGCGTAATTAATTATTATTAATAATAAGGATAATAATAATAATAATAATAATAATAATAATAATAATAATAATAATAATAATAATAATAATAATAATAATAATAATAATAATAATAATAGATACCCCTAATAATTGAGGTGAAATAATGAAAATAATAAATGATTGATAATAAAAATACTAAAAAATATATAACTAAAGAATAACTAGAAAATGCCGGCGTTATAAATTATTATTATTATTAATAATAATAATAATAATAATAATAATAATAGTAATAATAATAACAATGACCACGATATTGCTGGTCAATAATATTTAAGAATTTATAAAAATAATAGTTTAGGAAAGAAATAGAATAATTAAGAAATATTAGGAATCCTAGAAGGTAGTGATTATCATAATAATATTAAATAATGATAAGATAATGTTTGCCGGTATTATGATATGGGTTAATGGTTGCAATAATGCTGATCATATAAAAAGGTAATACTAGTGGTTTAACAGACAGCAGTAATCAGAGTGGTAATCCCAGTAATCTTAACAATAGTAATACTGATAGTGAAAAAATGATAGTGAAAAATTAATAAATAATAATAGAAGTTGTCATAATGCTGGCAATAATAGTAAAATGAAAACCGTAATAATAATAATAATAATAACAATAATAATAATAATAATAATAATAATAATAATAATAATAATAATAATAATAATAATAATAATAATAATAATAATAATAATAATAATAAAAAATGGCAGTGGAAGCAAAAGTAAAGTAACGGTAAAACATGGCAATATCAATATTATTAATAATAATAGTGATACTGTTAATTTCATTGCCGCAAATAACAATAACTATGATAGTA
>OY744521.1:115690186-115697686 GCA_963556195.1 Sepiola atlantica
TCCGCATTCATACACACGTACATTTTAGTAAATAGAAATAGAAGTTGAATCGATGAATGGTTAGACAAACAAACCCCTAAAAACTATTGGAAAGTTTATTTGTGTTGAAAACACTTCTTAATCAGGTGTTTCTCATTTAAAGAGAAGCTACAACTAGTTTATTGGATTGGTTACTTGAGTGGGAAAACATTATGTATGCCCGTGTTGTTTTATTTCATGCGTGATATATGTGCGCAGTTATGCGGCGCAAATTTGAGAGAGTAGACAATCCAGTAGGTGCCTGACACAGCGAACTTAAATATTGTTGATTGACTAGATTTCTAAGGATTCGTTCCTAAAATGTCCGTGGTTTTAATTTATTAACTTCCGCTGCATCTTTTTTTTTTCATATTGGGGAATCAGCTAGACGTGTCTGATAAATATTTACGAGCATATATTTTTAGAAAACAAAGACAAGGATACACTTGTAATATTATGCTGATATTAGGTTATAGTACAGGGTGTTTCAAAAGTCTTGGGAACATAACGATTTTTAATAACTCAAAAACTATTAGGAGTTGAAAAATGAAATTGGTACCGTTGGAAAGGTTAAAGTTTCAAGTTTTGTGGGGAATCTTCAAAGTTGCTCAATATGAGCACCATTCGTCACACGGCAGACATCTAGTCGATAGTCCATTTCCTGCCAAACGCGTTCCAGCATCTTGACGTCAATGGTTCCCACAACTGCCGTTACTCGAGCCTTTAGTTCGTCAATATCTCTTGGAAGGGGCGGCACATAGACTTGTTGCTTAACAAAGCCCCAAAGGAAAATGTCACACGGGGTAAGATCTGGAGACCTAGGAGGCCAGGGCATGAGAACGTCATCACCTCGCCCAGTTCTCCCAATCCATCTACCAGGCAGCCTTGTGTTAAGAAACTGCCTTACTCTAAGACTCCAGTGTGGTGGTGCACCATCTTGTTGAAAAATGAAGTCATCAGATTCTGCTTGTTCCAACTGAGCCATTAACCAGTCTTCCAGCATGTTGAGATAGGATTCACCAGTGATAGTTGCCTCTTCAAAGAAGAACGGTCCATAGACACCTTTCTTGGAAATTGCACAAAACACGTTCATTTTGGTGAATCTCGCTCGTGCTCAAGAAGTTCATGAGGATTCTCAGTACCCCATATGCGAGTGTTATGCTTGTTAACTTTGCCATTCAGATGGAAGGTCGCCTCATCGCTAAAAACAAGCCGGTCATCAAAGCCGTTATCTTCCAACTTCTCTTGCATTGCAATGCAAAAGTCACGGCGAAATGGCTTATCAGTGTCCTTCAGCTTTTGGACCAACTTGAGCTTGTAAGGTACCATTTGCAGTCGTTTCCTTAAGACACGCCAGACAGTTGCTGGAGCAAGCTGAAGTTCCCTGCTGGCTCTTCTCACTGATTTACGGGGGCTCCGCTGAAAGGCTGTCCGAACTTGCTCAACTGCATCTTCTGAAGTTGAATGGCGACCTATTCGCTTACTTGGGCACAAACACCCATCTTTCACAAATTTAGCATGCCATCTGACAATGGATTTCCTTTCAGGGGCTTCTTTTTTATATTTCCTGCGAAATGCACGCTGAACACATGTCCACGATTCAGTCTTTGCAAATTGGAGGACGCAAAATGCCTTGTCTTGTTTAGAGAACGCCATTACTGCACCTGGAAAGATAACAAGAAAATCATTAGTATGACCAAAAACTTGATTAAGCAAGCTTTAAAATGGCACCAGTTTCATTTTTCTACCTGGAATAGTTCATGAGATATACGCATTTGTAATGTTCCCAAGACTTTTGAAACACCCTGTATATATATATATATATATATATATATATATATATATATATATATATATATATATATATATATATATATATATATATATATTCCCGAAACAGTTTTTCATGGTAAACAACTGATGATCCCTTAAAATAGTATTAGAAACAAACTAATATAATAACTGTAAAAAATAAATTGACTTACATGAGTGACTTGGGACTATAAGTTTTTTTGTTTTTTTTTAAACTTCCGAGACTCTATATATATATCTATATATCTATATATATATATATATATATATATATATATATATATATATATATATATATATATATATACATTCTATGAATCGGAATTAAGCGCTTTTAAATTGTAAAGTAATGCAATTTGCTGCATATTCTCTAATTTGTCAAATCACTTTGAACACAATCTGCAGTGGGGGGGGGTCTTTCAGAAGTAACACTTGTTCTGTATTTAGAAGCTCAGCTGCATAACACAACTTCCGTATATACCACTTCTAAAACCCGTTTAGAATCCTACTTTCGCAATGTTAATATCAGTTGTCTTTCTTTTATTTATAATGTTTCTTTTTGTTCACAATGTGCACATTTAAAACAGCAAGAAAATAAAAACACATTCTAACGAAAAAAAAATGATAAGTAAGGTAGCGAAGCGAATAGATTAAAAGTTTGCTAATCTTACAATACCTTATTTTAAAGTAATATACTAATTGTAACAATTGCATTCTGGGAATAATAGTATTCTTTCGTGTTTGCTACAAATATAATCGTTCAATTATTTCTTTTAAAACAATAAGAAAAACAGATTTCAGTGAATTAACACAGAATGTGATTGCTTTAAAGGCAACGTTAGTTTTATCGATAAAAAATCGATAATTATTCTTGATTTGATGACTGCTGATTTAGATTAAACAAAAAAGATTTTAAATTTGCAGCTAAAAAATATACAAATAAAATGAATAAAAAATATGAAAAGAAGGTGATGAAAGATTTCTTCATTACTTGAGTAAATTAAAGAAAAAATTCAATTGGTGCATGAAGAAATAAAAAGACATTTTCGAACTAAGAATTTGTTATCGATCTCTGATGTTTAAAGGTAACGAAGTGCATAACGTCTCTTCAGGTCAATGAAAACAAACACATATTACTCACCAGACAAAATGGAGGTTCTACTGGGAGACGAATATCTTTTAAGGCTTAACTGAAAATATAAGTATTCAATATTTTGGAATATGCTAGAACTTTCAAGTGTATTCTATTTACTGTCATCTACGACATTTGTTTATATGTAACGATGATTCTATGACTGGGAGAATATATTTAAACAAATTACACAATAATGAAAGTCCAAGACTTTTATTTGACCACTATATTTTTCGCAAACCCAACTTCTAAAATTACTGCTCTATTTTCTACATCAGACACGCCACGCCGGATCTGTTCGCTACGAGCGTTTTTACATACGTTCGTTTTGATATTAAGAGCCATCCCAGCGCATAGAGACGCAGTACAAGGCAGACATCGAAGTGCAAACGGCCTGTCAACAGTGCATTCTTGCTTGACAAAAATGCCTGAGCATTGCCGAAAATTTTTTTTTTAAAAGATAGGTGGACGCCTTGTAGAGTCTACTTCCTAGAACTGGACAGAAGCATACATTAGCCCGACATAGTAAGCAGGTTCTGCTACAGCGGTGCATTTATACTGATTACCTAAGACGTTTATTTGTCTGATTCTAAAATAAGATATAATTATACGATAGTATATTAGAAAAAAAAATCTTTGTCAGCCACATCTCGCTGTGACGTCACTCAAAATATCTCGTACGTCGCGTTATACTTTTCAAACAGAAAGGTTATTAAGCCACTTAACTTTTACTACTAAATGTCATGGGTACAAACAACATCATCCATATGTTGGGATCAATAACGGTTAAACTGCACATTATATTTTAATCGGTTTTTCAAAACAGACAGCTTAGTGCTATAGTTGTCCATGGTGACCTACTATATGACAACATTTTAGGAGATATACTACATTAATGTATGCTATATTCAACCCGGTGCTTATAACTTTGCAGTAGCAGAAGGTGTGGATATATTGTTCTATTTAACATCGTATTAACTTCATTGTTGCTATTTAACTCGAAAAGACATTACCAATGATGGTATATGATTACTTGGCTTTCTAGAGCATATGTTACTCTTTTACGCATAACCTATGCAAAATTGTGAATCTATATTGCGACAACTTCTAGTCTCATGCCTTCATGCTGGGATCAAAGTGAAATATTTATTCAGTCCACGTTCAAAAGAGGCGAACTCCTTTTTGACTGATGATTTCTTAAAATATTGTCCCATCAAAAGTGCCTATTTACGAGAGGTTAAATTTCTTCAAAATATAAAACAACCATTTGTCTAACTCTCACCCCCTGTGAGGAGGCAAGTCACTAGGTAAACGCGGGGTCATATGTCTTAATTGGCAAGAATACGTCCGCTTCCTTTCAGAAGATCCAGCAGCTGTGAATCTCTCTGGGTTTTGTTAGTGGGGTGATAATGTTAATGATTTAATTCGGTATATCTGATTTTATAAACCGTTATAGTATACATTAATCAAATAACATGTGTTGTCGTACTATGTAGCTATACAAGTAAAGTAGTTATTTAGGCTCGATTTTATATAAGAGCTGTATTTCCGTTAAAAACAAAAAAAATTGTTTTCTTATATTAACACAGAATTTGTATTACTATAAATCAGTATTTAGTGTATTGAACAAGACATGTTATAATTACTTATTCATTCATAAAAGTTAGCTTATACATTGGTTTGTCGTATTTAATAATTAATATATATATATATATATATATATATATATATATATATATATATATATCAAAACAATGTTTGTGTGTGTGCGTGTCTGTTTTGTGTTGCCTATAAAATGAAAAAAGTTATAGAGTCTACATAAAATGTAAAAGGGTATTCCCGTGTAAAATCTCCCATGGAAGCTATAAGAAGCGTTCCCGAATATTTAAGTGCACCCCCTAGAGGGCTACATAGCCATAATACCCTACAGACATTCAAATGTATGCTATCTGCATGAAATTCAAATTATAGGTATAAAATGAACAGGAGAAGACACTTGAAGTAGTCCTTAATCTCTCAGTGCTACTGGGGCCGAACTACTTTTAAAATTACAAATATATTTCATTTTAAAAATATATATCATATGTATAAGATTTACTGGGAAAACAATTAGAGTATCCTGAATCTCTAAGTGGTACAGGCGCAGAACATTCTTTAAAATTTGAAATATATCCTACTTTGATAGAATGTATAACATATGTATACAATTATCCGTGGAGAACAAAAGAATTGCTCCCAAATGTCCACGTTATTTTCCATATGCGATGTATTTCCTGTGCCCACGTCTAACTAGCCAATGGGGAGAAATCCCACTTAACACCTTAACACCTCTGATACATATAGCGGATATTAATTAACCTTAAACCTAATGCATAACACCTTCATTCAGCGAGTTTTTAAACATGTTAGTTTATTCTGATTATCTCAGTAGGTGAAACGGACAGTAAACACACAGCACGTACTCTTATGTTATAAGTATAGTTAAAAAGTGCATAGAAGTAACCCTATTCTGATCCCGAGCAACGGCGGGTTTTCATGCTATTATTGAATAAAATGTAAAAGAGAAAGTTAATAGATGCAGAATCGTTATTTTATAAATAAACAAGATAACTATATTATATAGTTTATCGAATATGTTTTAACAATGCATTTTTATATGTCTAGTGGTTTCGATAAATACATGTGCGATCACGGAGTTCACTTGGAATTAATGTCTGGTAGCTGGAAAAGTATTAAGCTGTATAGAAAACAGAGGACACAACGAAAATTAACGATGGCAATTTATTGATTCTCGCACCAATTAAACTTATCTGATAGTGGCAGAATGGAACACTATAAACATTTCAATCATATGTATAGAGATCACCGAATGGTTCTTTACGCCACAAACTAATATACTTACATCTATTTTGGGCCTGCATTTTTTCATTGGTGACACCTATTACAACGAACAATATCACATGCATATTCTTAGTGCTCTACTTTATGGATAGAAAAACAAAATCGGTGTTCAGCTTCACTAATTAATTTCCTATCCGATATACTATGTTATAACACCGCGTTTTACTACATATTTATGGGATAAATAGCAACTTGTGTGTAACTAAGCGTTTAATATATTTATTGTGTTCTGATATTTATTAACCCTAATTGGACTGATTAACTTACAAACAAAAAAGCTAACTCTTTTATTTCCTTGTTGCTTGTTTTGTCAAATAAATAGATTAGATGGCGAATACCTTTTATTCACTCGTGTAAAAATGGGAATAGTATGTTTTCTGATTACGCTAGTGCGATTTCCGTTGTTAAACCAAGTTAAACATTTGACCGCGATAGATAAATAAGGGTTCACATGATTTTTTTAAAAAGTAACACATGGGGATATACCATATTTTTATGATTGCATCTTAAAATCAGAAATTTAAGTACATAAGCAGAAATAAAAATAAAATCAAAAATGTTAGAGCAAGAGTTCACTGTAACCAGCCTCTGAAGTAAACTACGCCCGCCTACCCTTTACTAGACTTTTACTTGAAGGCTATGATGTAACACAAAATAACTTTATTCGATATAATATTAACTACAAAAAATAACAAAATCATTTCAATTTTTATGAATTGATAAACTTTGTTGTTCAACAATAAGGTAATTTTATTTTGTATATTTTTAATGATATATATTTTCCTAGCGAGAATGCTATTTTAAACAGACTTTAACAAAAAAATGTTCACAGGATGATATATGCATATCAAACACCATATTCTCCCCCACGGTGACAGACAGCGAATGGTTTAAACTCCCTTTTTACTAATGGATTACCTCTTATCCTGTATCGGTGGTAACTCAATGATACGGGATAACGAGATGTTTAGTTAGGCGATCATCGCTATCACAGATTGCTTGGAAACAATGAGTCTAATGGGCCGAAGATTAATGAATGCTAACGTATTATCTAAGAGAACGGTTGAACACGTGTTTTTTTACATTAGACTTGAAGACGACCATGTTGTAGTTGGTTGTAAACAAGACTTGTGATTTTTAATCTGACAGGCAAGATGTTCTAGGAAAGAAACCCTACACATGGAGTTCTATTTGGTTTCTCGTCTAGATGGAGAGGAAGGAAATACTTTGTTGGTGTTTTAGTTATGCGAGTTATTACTGTGATTTTTACAGGGGGGGTGGGGCATATATTTCAGCCCAGTTGTGCACATACCACAAATGTAAAGACACAATAGATAGTGCCTATCCACATCTATGATGTGAAAGATGGTGAAGAGAAGAGAACACCTCCATTAGATTAATAGGACGGTTGTGTACTTTCTCAAGGTAATAAAAGCTGTAAGTAAACGTGTTACCTGTGCCTCAATTATCCTTGTGTTCTACTTGTCTAATCTGCAGATGCTACTAAGAAATACATAATAGAAAAGTACACGCAATTTTTATAAATTTAAAAATACAATTTTTAAACACTAAATACGCGTTATCGATCGTATATTTTTAGACAGTGTGTAATTACCTTAGAGCTCGTTATAACAACT
>OY744521.1:115707686-115710186 GCA_963556195.1 Sepiola atlantica
TGTATTTAGTAGGTCTAGTAATTCTAGTGTTAATTGGGTTATCCCTGTTGTTCGGATGTGTGTTGGTATGGGTTTTGCCTAGGTGTGCATTTCTGGTATTAGGTAATGTTAATTGCTGGAGTGATGGATATTCGTTGGTGTTATTGAGATTGGAGTATTGTTGGGATAATTTAGTTACAGTGCAAGAATAGATCACGTCTTAATGTATGCAATTGTTATTTAGTGGACATTGTTGTGGGTTATGCCAGTTACAGTTATTAGTGGGGTTTGAAGGAGTAGTGATGGATTGGGCTTGTCTAATTTTTTTGTTATTAGTGGTTATTATAGTTTGGGCTAAGTTAGGCATTGTGGAGTGTAATATCTTGATGGTATTTTTATTCAGGATAGTGCTATATTTGTGTGGATATTTACATAAATGTTCAATTATGTTGAAGAATTTCTTAGGGATATTTCTCTTAAACTTATTCTTGTATGGAGGTATAAACCAGATGTGTATCTTCCTCCTTAAGGTATTACGTTGATTTTTACTTTCAGGTTTAAAATGTTTGACTGGTTCATTAGGGGTATTAGATTCGCCATCTTGGATGTTGTTTTTATGATATATGTTATTATTGGTGTTAATGGCATTTGTGTTAGGTGCATTTTTGGTATTTCTGCGTTTTTGTGTCATGTTGTGTATGATACTATTAAAGGGTGGCTTATGGTATGCAGGATGTTTCTGTTTGTATGTAATCTAATTTACAATGTTTTATTCTTATCTTTTACCTCTAAAATAAATTGCTCTATTTAATATATTGCGCTTTACACTATCACGATAAACTTAATTATCGTTATAATTCTACACTAAAATATTATTATACATATATATATCCATATATATATATATCCATATATATAGTTATATATTGATGTATATATATAGGTTTATATACATATATATATATATATATGGATATATATTGATGTATATATATATGGATATATATATATAGATCCACATATATATTTATATATATGTATATATATATATCCATATATATATTTATAGATATGTATATATATATCCATATATATTAATATATATGTATATATATCTACATCTATATGTATATATATTTATATCTATCTATATATATATGTATATATATATACATCTATATATCTACATCTATATATATATGTATATATATATATATCTACATCTATATATATATCTACATCTATATATATGTATATATATATATATATACATCAATATATATGTATATGTACATCTATATATATGTATATATATATCTACATATATATATATATAGATGTACATATATATATATATATATGTATATATATATCTAAATCTATATATATATATGTATATCTATATATATACATCTATATATATATATATGTATATATATATCTAAATCTATATATATATGTATATCTATATATATGTATGTATATCTACATCTATATATATGTATATATATATTTACATCTATATATATGTATATATATATCTAAATCTATATATATATGTATATATGGATATCTATATATATGTATGTATATCTACATCTATATATATGTATATATACATTTATATATATATATATATATGTATATATTATATATCTACATGTATATATATATATATATATACATTTATATATATATATACACATCTATATTAATATATATATACATCTATATATATATATATACATCTATATTTATATATATATATACATCTATATTTATATATATATATATATCTTCATCTATATATATATACAATAATATTTTTATAAATAAATATTTATTATTTAAATACCTAGAGACATCGATGTTTCATGCTAACGCAATCTTCAGTCTAGGAACAAATTAGGCGCGAACCCCGAACACAAATCGTCACTGATTCGCAGTCGGTGATCTTATCCAAACGGCCATCGTCAATTAGTTAGTAAATATAGAGTAACTTTAACTGTAAATAGCGACAATCGGCTGCTATTTACCAGGCAGATGCAGTGATCTTACGAAACGGTGTTCGGATCTCTCATATAGCTATTTGTACTGCTTGTTATTAAAGCTACTCGAAAGTGCCCAGTCCTTGTGGGGAGGGGGGCTGATAAACAATAATATTTTTATAAATAAATATTAATTATTTAAATACCTAGAGACATCGATGTTTCATGCTAACGCAATCTTCAGTCTAGGAACTAATTCCCGACGGTCGGTAGGCGCGAACCCCGAACACAAATCGCCACTGATTCGCAGTCGGTGATCTTATCCAAACGGCCATATTCATATATACGAGACAGATAGAAGATGTAAGGAAGAGAGACATATTGTTCAAAGGTGAACTTACACGGGCAGGTGGGCATTTTCCGCCCATATAGAGAAGCACATACGAACAGTAAAAAAGTTAATTAAGAAACCATATAATTCTAGATTGCCGCTAGATTAATCGAACTTCGGATTGTAGATATGAAAAACATGA
>OY744521.1:115725186-115740186 GCA_963556195.1 Sepiola atlantica
CATAATAGAAGTAGTATCCGATTCCCAATGAGAGAAACAAACTCGTTTTCATAATGGGCCGAGTAACCCAATGTTCTATGGTTTAATACCCTACTAATAATAAGCAGCTTGTCTGACATGTGAAAATTCCAGAGTTCTATCCTTAATTCGTTGTATATTGATGCCGTACCTAAAAATATGCTCATCTCATGGGAACGTCCAGCGCAAACGTACTCCACCCCATATTGTCACCCAACATTAGACCCAACTGAATCGAACTCAGCTAATTATACTAGTTTAAGTATAAATCTGGTTATGGGGGTTATCTCCAAATATCTTGTAGGAGTTTGTGACATATTTACATTATATGGGTGTCCAGCGCGGGCGACAACCCTACGCTATTATTGAAGCACCAATAGATAGAACATTTGGTCTATTCCGAATGTCTAGAAAGTAGATTTTCGTTAAATATTACTTTCCTCGACCAGCAAATCAGATCATATTTTTAAATTACATTTTTTCAGGAATCTTTATGGCATCTTCTGCAATAGAGCGATCTTAGCTTTCAAAAAAGGTTAGAGGGGGATAACATTCTCACGAACATGACATTGTGTAAAAGTGTCAGTATATATATATATATATATATATATATATATATATATATATATATATATATATATATATATATATATATATAGTTTTTGTAATTATGAGATGAGGAATAATTGTGTATAATTTGGATTATTTAGACTACTGTTCTTTTCTTGAGTGTTATTCTCACAATGTTTCGGCTAATGTAATCTCCGGCCTTCTTCATGTGTACCGTTTCAAACTCGGGATATTTCTGTTGAAAATCAGGAATCTGGACGGAAGTCTGAAGGCGAAGTTGATGTAGTACTAAGTAAATTCCGTTCTAAGTGATAGTCATCTGAAATTTGAAGGTGGTATTCTCGGTGCGGGCCATACGAAGAATTGCAAATTTGTAAATACTTCTCCCTGACATGTCTGATGTAACGAGATCATGCTACAACTAGTAATTAAATAAAGGGTTCCATTCGAAATTCCGTCCAGATTCCCGAGTTCGACAGTCATATACCTGAGAACGATATAAATATTCACGGTCTCAAAGAGATGTACCTAGAAAAGGCCGCAGATTACAGCGACCAAAATATTGTAAGAATAAAACTCAAGGTGAGAACAATAGTGCGAATAATGCAAAGTATACAAATATGTATATATATATATATATATATATATATGGAAACCAACCAATACAATACATTAATCCACTTGATTTAGGGGGTTAAAAAGAATACTACTTCAAGGTCAAGAACTCGCCAACGATACGTATAATGTGGATAGATTCTAAAACCCAAAACATCAATTTTTCTGCCTTTCTCAGAAATATCTCTCATAGAATGTGAGAGCTTGAGGACAAACACATAGTGTAAATAATTTAGTGAAAAGAAACGAAATTCCACTGTTTTAGACCATTGCATTATTTG
This sequence comes from Sepiola atlantica, assembly GCA_963556195.1. Lineage (NCBI taxonomy): Eukaryota > Metazoa > Mollusca > Cephalopoda > Sepiida > Sepiolidae > Sepiola > Sepiola atlantica. Next base: position 115,726,671 of record OY744521.1, read on the forward strand.
AATCCTCCACACGAAAACAAAGTCACTTTTATTTATTCGAAAAAGAAAAACAGAGACAAATCAAGAACAAAAGAAAAAAACGAATAGACACGAGAAAGGAATAAATGAAGGAAATAGGAAAGTGAGAGCAAAAGAAAAACACAAAGTAAGAACGAGAGAGAAACAAGAAAAGTGTGAACGATAGAGAAAAAAACAAAAGTGAGAAAAAATAGAAATATATATATATATATATTAAGACGTGAGGCTGCTAACTTATTTAAAAAAATGTTACTTATTTTATTATTTCATAATTAGTTCATGATTTTATAATTTTATAACGCATTTCAAGCATTGTGCTTCTCTTCATATATTCTTTCTTTGACAGTTTGCCGTTCATGCGCGCGCGTGTATGTGTCTGTGTGTGTATATACCTTTCACTTCTATAGGATAAAGCTATGTGCTTTTATAAGCTTGTGTGTGTGTCTTACTTTTATCTCTGCGTTCATATTCGTCTTAAGCAATTAAGTACATTTTGGTCAGTTTCTCCGGTGAAAGTAAGAATGGACTCGAGATTTTATTTGAGACTCATTCATCTCTGTGTCTACGTGCACGCGCATGTGTGGGTTCATATTCATCTTTGTATGTGCGTTAGTTTTTGTTTTGTACGCAGTTGCGTGCGCGTATACATGTCTTTATGTTTTTATTTATACATACATACACACACATACATACATATATATATATATATATATATATATATATATATAATTAATTATTAAAGACAATATATGTACTATCATATATCATCAGATCCTATTACTTTGTAGTCTCCTTTGGAGATTTAGCTCAATGTTTGTCAATTATTGATAACAGAGCAAAATATAGAACAGTTTTTTTTATTATATTCCAATAACCATGGTTTGTTTTATTACTTTTATTTTTATTTTTTTCACAAAAAAAATGGCGGATTAGTTTGATCGCACACGTGTGAGTGTTTGCTCTAAGATCTTTTGTTTGTTCTTTTGTTTATTTTCACCTTAAAATGAAACTGATGTATGGTGTGGGTGTTTTTCAAGACACTCTAATCTAAGAACTCTTATTATTTGTGAACTTTTTTCTGATGATGTTTTAGTGTTGCAGAGACAATATTTATATACAAATGTTGTTTGGCACAAAACAAATGAAACGGACCGTTAAATATATCTCACAAAAATTTGGAATATTTGGAAATGTGAAAAAATATAATAAAAGTAATAAAACAAACCATGGTCATTGGAATATAATAAAAACTGTTCAATTTCTCTCTCTCTCTCTCTCTCTCTCTATATATATATATATATATATATATATATATATATATATATATATATATATATATATATATGAAGGAGAGTGGAAAGGAATTAGAGAAAGCAAAAGCCAAATCAAAATTCAATTCAAAAGTTCAAAGCAAGGTACATTCCGCAAAAAAGGCAATTTATTCAAGTTAAATTTTCCTTAAGCCAGGCTTTTCAAAGATCAAAATCTTATCATCAGAGGAAGTCGCTGGGATAGATAAGTTGGCAATGGCCAAGATTTAAAATTTGAAAAAATGAAATAAAATAAAAGTTGTAGGGAAGGAAACGTAGGGCAAAACTGTGCCAAGGTGCAAGCAAATGTCCGATTGCCAAAAGGTCCGGTGTCGAAGAGTCCAATGGAGAGGATACGATGTAGATAGGTCGGTCGTTAGAGGCACGAGAAGTAATGAGAGAGGTTTCAAAGTTAAATTCCAAGAAGCCACAACTTCAGGTACGGCGAAAATAGAAAATCCAGGAAGGGTAAAAAGTCCAATAAGAGGTACATTCGAAGATGCAGGCAGGCGTCAGAGGAGATTAAGATGTAAAATATTCGCCATTAAAGAGACTTCCCGGGCAGAGATGACAAAAGAAAGTGTTTTAAAATGGAAAAAGGGGCAGTGAGAATATTTAAAGTCTGCCCAGTTGAGAAAGCCGGCTATAAAAAAAGTACACCTCTTTATATATATATATATATATATATATATATATATATATGCAGAAAGAGAGGGGGTGTAGAAATATAAGAATCGCTATGGATATATAAAGAATGGTATTAGTTTTTAGTAGTTGTTTATGGAAGCGATTGCTTGACGGCTACCGCTAGCATCTAGTTAAATGTACTAATATATATATATGGTACCATAGGTACTTAAGTTTTTTTTTAAACCCTGAAAAACTAAAAAAATAAATAATATATAATAGTAATAACTATGGTTATTAAAACACGATCACAAGCTAGGTCTGGGCAGCCCTCAGAACTAGTGAGTTCCCCTAGGGCTCACCCCCCAAGGAGGTCGGACATATCTCGACAGGGTAAAGCCGTTGTCACTAGTAACATAGAAGTAGGAGCTCCTTCGTACGAAATGGCAAATGGGACTTGTCCGGCCGAAATAAGTTTTAAGGTTGCTCCTTGCGGAGCTTCATTATGTAAAACCTGTAATATTCTAATAACATCTAAAGAATATAAATCAAATGTTACAGACAGAATGTATAAAATAGTAAATCATTCGGGGGAAGATTTGTCATGTAAGTCTCAAAATCTAATTTATTTGTTATCATGTAAAAATTGTAATTCACAATACGTAGGCGAAACCGTACTTCCTTTAAATAAACGCATGAATATACATAGAACTAGCACTAAAGGATGTCTCCATGTTATTAAACATTTTAAAGAAACCTGTAGTGAATCGTCCTTTTCAATACAAATCATTGAAAAATTTAAAAATAACGGATATAATAGTTTTGGAGAAGTAGATAACAATATATTAAAAATACGTCAAAATAAAGAAGATGAAACAATTAAGAAATTACGAGTAATTTATCCTTATGGTCTAAATAGTAAAGTAAAGAAAAATAACTTACACGATGAATTAGAAAATGTAGGGCGATTATATCCAGCTTTACCTCGCTACGGTACTAGAGATAGGTCATATGTAAATAGAAACAGCAAAGAATCTGCCATTTCATGCGAGGAATTCTTTGAAAAAACTAAAGATAGTATTATTAATAATATTTCCGGTTCTTTCAATTACATTAGAAAACTTCTAAATCAAACAAAAAAGAAGGTACAGAAGAATATTGCATCTAAAATATTACTACAACCGGATATGATGTACAAAAAAGAAAAACTAACTCAATGGTATGAATATATAATGGATATAATCGATACTAAACTATATAAACCACCTGTTGTATATAAAAAACATAAACCTAGAAATGTTTGTGTAGTTCTGTATGAAAATAAAGGATTAGATGATATAAATCTGCCAAAAATATTAAATAATCCAGAAATCTTACAATTACTACCCACTGAACTAAAAATGGAGGGACAAAATCCAATAGTAACATATAAACTTGGGCAAACCATACGAAATAAAATTTTCAATTATAAAAAAACAGTAGAAAATATAAATACAAATGATTATAAGGATGAAAATATTCCAGAATGCGAATGTAAGTCCTCCCCTTTATGTAATAATGACATAGGGCATGTAATTACCGGTAATTTAGCGATAGTAAAAAATCCTAAGTTGAGAAAGCTCCTTACAAAAGGTCCAAACTACAGAGAACCTAAATGTTTAAATTATACAAAATGTATAAAAGAAATAAATAAAGCATTAGAAACCTTTAGTATATCCATGGCAAAAAAACACAAAATATTAGATTCCACATTTGACGCATGGAAAAATAATATACTCAGATTCGTAAATAAAAAGGTCGAACGTTTAAAAATGTTTAAACATCCTAAAAAGACGAATCCTCTCCTTAGAAATTCACAAATAATTATGGACCTTCAAATACTTCAAAATAAATTTGTAATAGTTCCTATTGATAAGGCAGCAAATAATATAGCTTTTATATGTAAAAAATATTACATACAACGATTATTGTCAGAAGTAGGAATTATAGGTATAGAATCAGATACTTATAAAGTAAGTAATTGTGAAAAAGAAAGTATTATTCTAAATAACACCATTATTTGTGAAAAATTAGGACTAAAATTAGATGAGAAAAATAATAAACTTCCATGTATGTATTGGATACCGAAAATGCATAAAAAACCAGTTGGGGCCCGTTTTATTGTTGCCTCCAAAATGTGTATTACTAAACCCTTGAGTAAGGCTATATCAAATGTGTTTAAATTAATAATTAATCAGATAAATAATTTTCATAATAAAAGAAAGTTCTATAGTAATATAAACCTATTTTGGGTAGTAAATAATTCATATCCAATAAAAGAAAAACTAGATCATATAAATTCCCGTAAAAAGGCTAAGTCAATTTCTACATATGATTTTAGTACCTTATATACTAAAATACCACATAATGAACTAATTAAAGAATTAGGTAACATTATAGATTTAGCTTTTGCCGGAGGTAAAGGTAAATACATAGAATTTTCAAAATCTAAAGCCTTTTGGTGTAAGACTAAAAACAGTAAAACTAGTACTTCAAAAAATGGCCTTAAAATACTTATAAGTCACCTGATTAAAGAAAGTTATTTTAAAATAGGAAATAATACACTAATACAAACAATAGGTATTCCTATGGGTTTGGACCCTGCCCCCTTTTGGGCAAATCTCTATTTACATAGATATGAATACATATATATGTCAGCATTAATAAAAAATGATATATCTAGAACGTATAGTTACCACGGCTGCAGGAGGTTTATTGATGACCTGGTCTGTATAAATGATAGAGAGGAGTTTGAAAATACTAAACATTTAATATATCCTAGGGAATTAAAATTAAATTGTGAACATACAGGAATACATGCTACCTTTCTAGATTTAGATATAAAAATTGAGGATGGTAGATTTATTTATAAAATGTTTGATAAAAGAAATTCTTTTCCCTTTCATATCGTTCGTATGCCGCATAAAAGTAGTACCTGTCCTATGTATATATTTTATGGGAGTATAATGTCCGAATTTCTAAGAATAGCCCGCGTTACTTTAAGGTTAATGGATTTTATACCTCCAGTCACTTCATTAGTAATAAGAATGCTTAAACAAGGTGGAGATAAAAATAAAATATTTAGACAGTTAAATAAGGCAATAACACGCTATCCTGACGCTTTTAAATTATATGAAATAAATCAAAAGAAATTGATAAAAGAAATCCAAAACTCTACTATAAAAATGTATAACATATGTAAATAGTCCATGATAAAATAAATAAATAAATGTATATATATATATATGTATATATGAAATATTTTTATAAATATATATTTTTAATTTTAAAACATTTGTAGACAAAGAAAATAACCAAGGGAAAAAAGGGGGGTTATTATAATGGAATCATCTAACTCTATAAAATAGATGTTCTGTAAAATAGTAAATACCCACTTTGAAAGGAACAACACAGGTAAGGAAACTATATTTTAATACTTTAGAAAAACAAATCTGGAGGTAAAACTAAATTAAATATTTGTAAACTTTTTAAATTAAAAAATAATTATTAAATAGGGAGGTGGTGTCTGATCAACACTGCTGGGATGCCATGATAAAGAAATACTGTTTTGTTTTTAAAATCCCGAAACAGTTTTCATGGTAAACAACTGACGATCCCTTATATATAAAAACATATATAAAAATATATTTATATTAGAGTATATTCTTGGAAGTAAACTAAAATAGTGATTGCAGTAAATTGATTGACTTACTAGACTAAAATCTTTCAACAAAAATTTTTTTTTTTTTTTTTTTTTTTTTTTTTTTTTTTTCCCAGTTTTGAAGGTTAAAAGAACTTCCGAGACTATATATATGTGTGTGTGTGTGTGTGTATGTGTGTGTGTGTGTAGATAGTAAGAAAACGAGATAGATAAGTAGATAGAATAGAATAGGTATACAGATGGATAGATATATTGATATATAGATCAAAAGATAAGTGGATTGATAGATATACAGATAGATACATGGGTATATAAATAGACAGACATACATATACAAGCGCACCCACATCCATTTTATATACATGTATATACACATATATACCTTTATGTATACAGACTCAAACGTGTGCCATGCATCTGATTTATGTACGTGAATGCGTACATGCCCATGTGTTCGCATAGATATGGGGTATTGTCAATACACATACCAACATTCGTTGTTACATGCATGCGTGATCTGTATGTTGTGTGAGTTTACTTATGATCTGTTTAATGCTGGGTCGAATAAAACTATTAAGTGTTTTAGTGTTAGGAGATATGAATACTCTTAAGTTTAAAATAAAGGCATTATCTTAAATGTATCTCTGTTGCATGAGTGTATATATTGTGAACCAAATTCTTTTCTGTATTCTTGAATTTTTAGGTTTATTCTATGTAAAGCAACGCTATTGTAAAGTGTTTTGGTGGCGCCTATCGAAGTTATGTTTCATGTTGAGCATTTTAGTATGTAGACCACATTTTTGAATGTGCAGTTTTAGTCTTATTTTTAATTTGTTTTTTTAAGGTGTATTAGTTCCCCTCTATTATTATGTCACAAACTCCACTTATGTCTTTGTTGCCCTTTGTTAACACTTGCATAATATGCTGGTTGAGTTTGGATGAGGTTAAAATGTGCTTAAGGTTTTTAGTTAATGTTTTTGTGTTCATTATGTTCGTTGTTCTTAGTGTGTTGCTTAGTTTATTGTTGGGGTCGAGTAGTGTTAGGTTACTTGTAATATATGTTAATATTTCCAAACTATCTGAACTGAATCCAAATCTATTCACAGAGACAACAAGAATGCTTGTAACACGTTAAATAATCATATACTTTTAAAATAATACAATTAGAAAAATAAAAAACAATTTTTAAAAATATTTTTGTTCAATTTTGCAAATGTCGGTAACCTAACTTCTTTCTATGCACTTTTCTCTCGCAGGAACAACACAACACTCTACTCTCTCTCCCTTTCTCATATACATATATATCAAATACTGACCAAACAAGTCCGGTTTGTCTATTTTCAATTCAACATAGGTAATACATATATAAGTTTGTATTATATGCATAAGGACATTGATTTTACTTCTGTTTTATTTCATATTATAAAACTTAAATTAAGACGATAAATGTATAACGATACAGCACACAGCATTTTGACATATTTCTGAATGTTATTTTGTAATCATTTGCCATACTTCTTACATCATCCGAGCAGATTTCGAGAGGAGATAATTATGCACGAAATAACATCTGGATAACTCATGATGTGTGGATAGTATATCAAACTATTTTGGTCAATATTTCCTAATCGTCAACTGAACAAAACTTCGAGTTTGGTGTTATCGATTTTTATTTGCCCGAATATTTTTTATTGATCAGTCCTTTACAAATTCTTAAATCGTGTCGTTTATTTCTTTCATCTTTAATTATAAGCGTTATCGCAACGCAAAAAAGCGTTGCTTTAATTAAATAGCTAGCGAGAGGATCGAATCTAAAATTACCGCCTCCAGCAAGTCATATATATATATATATATATATATATATATATATATATATTGTTTTATTTTACTTCAGTCTAAGTTCTCAAAAGTCTAGGGGGCCCGTTCCTGAGATACATCGATATTCAAGTATTAAATTAAAGTTCTCTATACTCCCCAAAGTGTTGCGTAGTAAAGAATTAGAGAACATTAATTTTCCTCTCCCTAATTGGTCAGTTTATTATGTTATAGTATGACTTTCTTGTAGTCTCATAAGATTGCAGGACAAGAATGCATCTAGTATGGTGGAGTATCCAGCGAAGTGATGTTACTTGAGGTAACACCACTTGAAGAAGATGAACCATTCTTTGTAGTAACGTTGTCGAACGGATCGTATTTGGACTTATTATACTATTTTATTTTGAATATTAGGTCAGAGTGTACTTGTACGGTGAAGTATCCTCATGGTATGTTTTCCTGGCAAACCTTATACAAATAGACCGAAGACACGCGAGGATTGTGCCTCTTAGGTAATTAAAACTCTCCTGTCTTGTGTGCTATGATATGTTAGTTTCTTTCGATGATTCACTAATGTATATTGTTAGAAAAGGCCTGACGGTAGACACATCATCCAATAGGGGTTGGGCCTTACAAATGGATGGCGCTACTCATGAACACTCAATATGAGTTTTTATAAAGTTCTAACATTTAAATAAGTGTGTCAAACTTTGAACCTAATCGGATTATAAGTTTACACATCACAGTTGTTTAAGTTACGCTACTGTTGCAAACTTTCAAAAGAATGAGAAAATGTGAAATTGCGGTGTTAAGAAAGCATTGCTTTCCGATAGACAAACATTCTATGTACACAAAGCAATGGCTAAACGAGTGTTATTCTTACATGTCGTTGTCGGAAACAAGTATTAAGAAACGAAATGCTGATTTTAACGCAGTGGTATAGACACAAATGATGATTAACGTTGACGTAATATACATTCGGTTGTTGTCCCAGACAACATCTAAAGAAGAAGGCAATGCACTCGTTTACGCGATTGTAAATTGAAGTTGCAAGGGAAGGCAAATGAGTTGAAAGTAGCAGAAGGTTCTGTATTCAGCATTTTGCATAAATATTTGACAATGAAAATTCCGTGTTTAACTGTGGTGCCGCATTAACTCACATCCCATCAAAAACAAAAAAAATATGCGTCACCGATTCAGGTTGTTGTTTGCTAATATTTCAACGCAACAAAATGAGATATTTCATGAATATATGACAATGGATGAAACATCGATTTACATCTTTACTTCGCTATCGAATCAGCAGACAGCTAACAGCAGCAAGTGAAACCCGTCCAAAGCTAATAAGGACACAACACTTTTCAGACAATAGTTTGGCTTCCATATGTTGCGGATGTGCACGGTTTCCTTGAGAAAAGAATGAATATTAATAGCGCATATTATATAGCATTATTGTTGTAGATGAAAGAAGAAACCTACGAAAACTGCCACAAATGCAGAAGAAAATAGTGATATTTCACCAAGACAATGCTCTCTGCCACAATCGATCGCAACGATTGCAAAACTACATGAATTGCAAAAAATAAGGAGGTAGAAGTAATTCAAAGGAATTACTTCTACCTCCTTTTTTTCAGATCAACCCTACTGACTACTGACTGTTTGCAGATCTAAAAAGTATGCTTCAGTGAAAGAGATTTGTCTCCAAAGAAGTAATATAAAAAACAGAGTCATATTTTGAGACAAAAGACAAATCGTACTACAAAAAAGGCTTTAATTCTTAAAGAGAAGTTTAAATAAGTGTATCAACCTAGAAGGAAACTATGTTGATGAATAAAGACGGAATTTGCGTGAACGTTCTAATTTTATTCGTAAGGCCAGGACTAAATAGGCCATGTGTTATATAAACCAAGTACAATAAGCATGATTTTACTGAGAAGTTCCTCAACAGTAATTACAATTGTGTATCAAAATTTTCAGATGCGGAGTGATAATTTGGATTATTCGGATTATTGTTTTCATCTTGAATGTTATTCTAACAATGGTTCGACTAATGTTATATCCGACCTTCTTCAGATGCTCATTGTTGAACACGAGAATATTTATGTCGACCTCAGGAATCTGTACGGGATTTCAAGCTGAATATTTTGATAAATCAACACGAAGAGATTATTTTCGTTCTGTTAGCCATGACTGGGTCGAAGTCTTAAGTAATGTGCATTGTGATACACGTCGCGCAACATATACAGGTATTAAGTCATAATCACTTCTAAGTAGAAGCCTACTGTAAGACATTATTTACGGAATAAGAGCAATTTCACCCGGGCATTAAGATTTCCGTGTTTGGCAAGACCCATTTTAATAAGTTCGAATTTTACATCGGCCCAAAAGGTGTGAGAATGTCATCCAAAATGAGAAAACTATTCTGATAAATCGAAATCTCTTGTTAACACGTTATCAAATAATTGAATTTCATGTTATCAAATAATTAAATTTCATGTTATCAAATAATTAAAATGTTATGTTATCAAATAATTATATTTCATATCAAATAATTGTATTTCATGTTGTCAAATAATTGAATTTCATGTCGTCAAATAATTGAATTTCATGTCGTGAAATAATTGAATTATATGTCATCAAATAATTGAATTTCATGTCATCAAACATTTGAATTTCATGTAATTAAACAATTAAATATCATGTAATCAAATAATTGAATTTCATGTAATCAAACAATTAAATAGCTTGTAATCAAATAATTACACATCATGTAATCAAATTATTGAATTTCATGTCACCAAATAATTAGAATTCTATGTTATCAAATAATTAAATTTCATGCTATCAAATAATTCAATTTTATATCATCAAATAATTGAATTACATGTCGTCACATAATCAAATTTCATGTTATTAAATAATTAAATTTCATGTTATCAAATAATTAAATTTCATGTTATCAAATAATTAAATTTCATGTCATCAAATAATTATATTTCATGTTGTCAAATAATTAAATTTCATGTTATCAAATTATTAAATTGTATGTCATCAAATAATTGAATTTCATTTCATCAAATAATTGAATTTCATTACATCCAATAATTACATTTCATTTCATCAAATAATTACATTTCATGTCATCAAATAATTAGAATTCTATGTTATTAAATAATTGAATGTCTATCTATCAAATAATCAGATTTCATGTCATCAAATAAGTTAATTTCTATCTATCAAATAATTAACATTTTCTATAATTTCGATATTTGTATTCATCTTATATTTACAACTTTTTTTAAATTATGACTTTTGTTAATTATTTACGAATTTATCTATCTGTATTTCTCTGATGATAGGTGTCAGTTTTTTTTTTAAAACATGACTTAAGGAAAGAGAAATACATCGGTTTTATTAGAAACACCTTGTTTTGAGCAACTAAGGACGTAATAAATATTGAATTAGTACAATTGTTATTCTTATCTTTTACTTGTTCTATATAATTTCTTAAATCGTTAAGCATTTAATGTTGGGCAATTAATGGGTTGTATCTCGCCTATAATGTGGCAACCTTTTAAAATGTTTAACGTGGATCGAGTTCATTCTGGGATGCCACTCCGGCGTCTCTCAATTAAAATCGTCAACGTATTTCGTAAAACAATGCGAATCACCTTCTCCGCGCGTTTCTATGCCGTCTTTTAAAAATGTTTTCAGCTTTTTTGTTCATAAGTTTTTGACACCTAAGGAGTATTCGACGATGAATCGAAAACGTTCGTGATACCTATGTAACATTAATGAAGCATTTTGATTTTAATACAACGGAAACACCTTACAGAAATTGTGAAAAATAAAAAATGTATAATTGAACGGACGAGTTCTGTGTTTTTTTACAATGTTTGCATAAATTATGTATATATATATATATATATATATATAAAGATTTACTTTAAACTAATGAACCGACCATAGTGAATTATAGAATATATTTTCTATAAAATACGGCGAGTAATGTGGACAGGTTATTCTTTTGTTTAACAGGTGGCCCATTAAACACGTCCCCCAATATTAAATTAAGCGAGATACAAAAAAATAATTGCTTTTTTGTACAGGTTTAGTTATATAATAAAATCACATGTTTACAAGACTGGAACCATCAATAATACATATATATATATATATATATATATATATATATATATATATATATATATATATATATATACGGGCTATATTCATAAAATAGTAAGCTTATTAATTATGTTATACGTATTATAGACTAGACAGTAAGTTACGTGAACACATTATAATTGTTGTCATCACTATTTAAGGCGTAAATCTTCCAAATTGATACATAGAAAAAACTAAAATTAAAACAAAATACAGATGCTATACATATGCTAATACGCGCCATGCTATTTAGTTTATTAAATAAATAAGAAGATAAACTTTCTCTTTGCTTACAATAAGAGTATTTTCAGTCAAAATGTGCAGATGTTGTTTACAGTAAATTCATTCAAATTACAAAAATACTAGATATGTCCGAAAGGCACAGACAGCCGAACCCTGTTATTGTAAGCACCAAGTTTTAACTGCCAAAACGGACACTTTTGTAAATTATCTAGGCAGTGCAGGAGAGAATTATTTCATGGAGGAGATTTGTTAAATCATAGAAAAGCGGTAAGCGGTGTCGGATGAAAGGGCATCGGAATGAAAATAGACGCTTTGAAGTGTACCCCTCGTTCGCATTCATGTGCTATGCTATTCAGACGATTGAAATCGCGACGTACTTGGTGCTGTAACAAGAATCATCTTTTTGTTGCCAATATTACTTGTATATTATGCGAGAATAGGAAAGTGAATCATAACAGGTAAAGCTAGACCTGTCGTCCTGCTATTACGACTACTTGAATAAAAAAATAACCATTAATATTAAATGTGAGTAAGACAAACCAGAGGTGTTCAGCGTTAATCTTCATATGATTTCGTGAAAATAAATCGTGACCATTTTCGGTATAAATTTTTCGAAAATTAAAGGACTTACGAGATAACTCAGGTTTACCCGAGGAAGTGGAATAGTGAATACGAATTATAATGTCGATGGTAACAAAATGTAGGTAGAGGTCGTGTTTGGAATGCGACTGTGGTTGTTTAACAATTCCAAGATCGTAAGGAAAATAGAATTATAAACATTTAATGTGTAGTGCTTGAGTTATTTTTTATTGGGTAATGTTTAATTGAAAACAAATCAGAATCGCGATCATTCATCGAGAGAGAATCGGGAAAATCAACAAAGAAATTTAGATGTTGACCTCACTTTCGAGGACTTGACAAGATTTAAGTGGTCTAAGAGAAAGTCGACACACCACAAAACTTAAATTTCGACTCTACATTCGCTGAAAGAGAATGCTTTTCAAACAGCTTTCGGGTAAGAGAACAGGACATAAAGCCACAATACAACAATGCCGAACATATTTAGAAGTAATTTAAAGACAGAAAATATATCTATTCGTACGTGTAAAAGATTTACCGTTACCAAAAATAACGATGAAATCAATTATTGTTTCATCTATTAATAACAAATTAAAATGGACGATTTGGTTCCGAAGTAAAAATGCATTGTTGTTGATGTAAATGCGTGATAACATTATGTTTGTTATCCCAATGTTTGAGTACATTTTGTATTTTATGCTATTGCAATTTGTATTTCAATGAAAAAGGGGTAAATAATAAATACAAAACTGAAATGGATTCGACGTTGGTCATATTTTAGTTATAATTAAGATTCTTGTAGATAGAGAGTACTCCTTATATATATGATATATATATATATATATATTATATATATATATATATATCATATATATATTATATATATATATTATATATATATATATTATATATATATATATCATATATATATTATATATATATATTATATATATATATATCATATATATATTATATATATATCATATATATATATATATATATATATATTATATATATATCATATATATATATATATCATGTATATATATTATATATC
>OY744521.1:115745186-115757686 GCA_963556195.1 Sepiola atlantica
TAATGGTACAGACCTCGGTTGATACGACAGAAAATTGTCGTGAGGATTGCGGAATTAAAAGAGCGAAGAGATAGAGCACCATTATAACCTCCATCAAGAGGGTGCGATGTTGAATATACACTTTATAACCATTCCAATTCTGGAGAAGGACAATCGTGGTCACAAGCTATAACGCGAAATGATTTGTATATATCGAAAGAGTCAATTATTGATTGGAGTCAGGAGAGAATTGTCTTCCATGAGACTCCAGGAAACACTTATTTTGTTGTCAATGAGCTTTCACTCATAATCATTTGTGTGAACACTCCTATTTAGTTAATCATCATAATAAATATTATAGTCATAAAATAGTTTTGGAAACTTAGTATAAGTAGAACTGCGTGTACCGCGTGTTACGCAATCAACAATGCTTAGTATGTTGACGAAATAGGTTTGTAGCAGCAAATCATAGGTGCTAGATTAATGCCGAGTGGTTGGCTTGTAGTTATTTAAGAATATATTTGCAATGATATCGTGAATAAAGACAAAAAGTATTTCCTCATAATATGTTTTACTTCTTAAAAACATAATCTTAGAACACAGTTGTATATTCTACAAGATATTTCGTACTTTTTTTAACCGACGAATTATTCGAAATAAGTTTAGAAAGTCGATAGTTTTTTCCGGGGTAATTAAGTTAAAACTTTAAAGAAAATTACGAACACCGATATATGCGACATGTTAATCCAATTAAGAATTTTTCATTTTACTCAATATGTAACTCGAATAATATATGTCACTGAACGGGTCCATATATAATTTTACTAGAAATGGCTACAACTTATAAAGACCAAGATCAACTGGAGATAATGGGTAATGAGATAGAATGATGGTTATGCACAGGTGTGAATACATGTGGGGACAGTTCATGATAGGAATCTGTTGCGTTCCAATTTGAAGACGGCTAAGTTGTTATATTCACCGATGCAGACCGGTGGTAATGTATTCAGAAATCGGGAAACCTCTGCCTAAAACATCAGTTCGTGGAAATTTTGATAATCGCTAGGCACACAATTATAGTAGCAAAATTATTTTTTCCTGTTAAGGTCTTACAACAAGTAAGCAGTGATTAGAGTTCAGTCGCTTCTTCAATGTAAACTACGATAGAGTAAAGAGAGGCTATCACTGTACACTCTGTAGGAAAGGGGTACGAAGAAACAAAATAGTTAATCTCCACTAGATTTCGGAGTCGATGATGACTTGCTCAAGGCGGCGATGAGTGGCCCAAGTAATACAGAGATGTCCCTAACAAGCATTGATTTATGAAAAAAATAATTAGACTACCGTGAACTGTCGGCTAACAACTAATAACACTGTTTGTTACAATTGTTTTTATTAATAAGAATCAAGACCGAAAACCACTCGTGAATAAGATGGAAATATTGTTTGTTTAAAAATGAAGATTATTATGTGAGTATTGAAAATGATTAATTAAATCAACTGAGTTTGATTAATTTTACAGACGATTTATGAAAATATTTTTGACATTGGATTTGAAGTCAACTATTTTGTAATATGCAATGATGCAGTCCTATAATAATGTCTTCCATAGGCGGTGAGCTTTTGCAAATAAACTCTGTTAACTGAAATTCCGCGTGACGCTATGAAGAATAAAAAGTTTTTTCCGTTGTGGTAGAGAAACTAATTTTTGTTGTGAATTCGAAATATTATGAACTTGTTGAGACTTCTTCCATTACTACTAATAAAAAAACCTATTCAGATCTATATTACGCTGGTTTAATCAACATGAAGTTAGAGCTCTGTGAAAAATACATAGATTACTAAAACGGAGCCGGGTGAACAGTTAACTTACTATAAAGTATGGCTACTTAAAACACGTAAAACCATATTTTTAGCATAACTCAATCCTACAAGTAAATTATATTTTGAACGTATTTTCTGGAATTAAAGTATATAGGAAAGTGCCTTACGAAAACATGTTATATACTAATATGTACGATGCACTTTTATTTTGATAGGTCTTAATTATCTGTCATATTATACATATCACTAGTGCTCCTAATCATTAGATTAATACCAAATTAGATGTGAGAACGGCATATCCTTATACTGTCAATGTTATGTTCCAGTATCTTTTACTCATTCATTTACACGCTTCTTTTTCTCATCATTCCTTCTTCTATTGGCTCTTTCTCAACACTCACTTTAACCTGCTTTTCTATTAAACACACTTTAAATTAAACGATACAATACACAACGTCTTGATGTATTTTTTATGTATTATAAGAAAAATGTGGTACCTGTCCAGTGTCAATGTGAAGCGGTAAGTATACTATCACTCCTATATCGAAAACATTCACGATATTATTTTAATCTTTTAATGCTAAATTCAGTTCACAAGACAATTTCTGAATAATATACTGTATTACAATGCTTAGATGAGTAAGGTAGAGTTAATATACCATAAAAGGTACTACAGTATGTATTCTGTTATCAAGATACACATCTCCAAGCTATTACCTCCTCCAATTTTGAAGGGCTGATGTAGAATCTGGCGTGTGACCATAATACCATACTCATAGAACTTATATTCTTTTTGTGGTGGTGGGGGTAGTGTCGTATTTTTCTTGTTGTGAGGATATCATATTCTCATGCATTAACCCGTCGTTTTGAAATGATGGACGAGTTATGCGGCCGTTAGGCAATCATTTCCGACATTGGCTACTCATGTGATAGTAGTACAGTATCTGTTCTTTTGTCAAGATAAAACATCCTAGACAGTATCTCTTCCTTCGGAGAGGGTAGTGTATTATATGTTTGTTCGAAATGAATAAAATGTAAATATTAAAAGTAATTCCAGAAAGTCAAACTACATTAATATAAGATGCTTTACTTATTTTTCTCGCAATAATTAGTAACCAAACCCTTTGAAACATTGTAAAATTGAAAACAAAATCATTTGAAACCGGTCAGATAAAAAATCCTCTTTACTCCTGGTAATTATGTGTCATCATATTCAAAAAAGGAATCTACCACAACATTTTAATTACTATATAACAATATCAACATGTGCTTTAATTCAAACAACGAGTTTCCCCTTTGATCAATTCTTAACAAAAAAAACTATATTGATTGTTTTTGTAAAATAACGCGAATTTATAATTATAAAAGTTTTGACAAAATAATGATTTTCGAATATTAAACTACAAAAACGCATACGTATAATATGTTTTTGTTTCGAATTATATATCTCTCTTAATATGAAGTAAGATAGGTATACTGTTAATATGTATATAAACGTAAAAGATGCAGTCTTAAGCTAATTAACGAATATGATAAAGCTTACAACACACCTGCAAGATGTTTATGTGCAGAATGTGGGGTGTATCCATTTAAATTCACGCAAAGAAAACATTTCAATCCCTTTGAAAAATCATAACAATATATATTAGACATAAATTAATAAATATCCCTAAAAGTTCAGTTTCTTTGAAGCATTTACATAGTTTTAGTGAGCGTAATATGAGCACAACTATTTCGGTTTAACATTGCATCTGATCTATAAACATTGGAGACAAATGGAGCAGAATTTACTGAATTTCACTTTTATCGTAAAACTCTTAAGTTAAAGCATAACATTTTAGACATTTTCTAGATTACGACTTCTGTAACAGATTCTGATCTATATTTGAATGAGGGGTGTATGCATAAGGTTTTGTATCATAATAGCGTGATTCTAATATTCGTACGAGAACATTAAATAGTGCAATAGTGTAATATTTAGGAAATTTATTAGACCTATAATGGTATTCTTTTAGCGTTATATCAACTTAACCACACCCCCACACACACACACACCCTCATATATATATATATATATATATATATATATATATATATATATATATATATATATATATATATATATATATACATACATACATACTCGTAACAATGTGACTGAATCAGCAAAACTAATTCATAAGTCTAGGTAAATATATAAACCCAAAAGACAAATCCGAAATTAGTCCTTTTCAGCTCATCATATATCTCCTTCTCTTCTCATCCTCTATAGTAATGGATAGCGTAGTATTACTATTGTGTTGCTATTGCCTTTAAGTCGTAATGGACGATTCCAATTTTTATCTTTATTTTCTGTTATATTCGACGGTTAAAATACAGAAAAAGTTAGAGCGTGCGAAAAGGGACAGTAACAGACATACCACATCAAATAAAAGCGGATTTCAACAACAATTAATGCAAGAATATACTTTATAAGAGAGTGATCACTTGATGAAATAGTTTACAATTTCGGCTCATTACAACAATAAAAATAATCAAATATATATTGAAGCAATAATAAATACTAAATCGATTGTCTTCATTAAAACGGTTAAACATCATTTAAATCGACACAAAAACATTACGTGCTTTTAATTTTGTTCTAATAGGCTGCACTCTTCTGTAATTGACTGTTTTTTGAAAATGTTTATGAAAGATATACGTAAATAATACATGATAATACAATGTAATTAGCTTTGATACAATACTGCAGTTTCGGTGGTTATTAAAAATGTATCTGAATGGAATCAATCCCTATATGACAATCGTAGACGCCGTTGATGATCAGTAGTGCATATGGTGTAAAATATGATTAGTATTGTGTTAAATACAGTTACTATGGTTGCGAAGTTAAGTACGTGTTTCTATCATTTCTTATTTATATCCTGTAAGATATACAACTTATTTTTGTAAATGATGTGTTATCTTCAATCGTTTATGTTTTAATTCTAAGGAGTATTTGTACTGGCTCCGATTTGAATTAGGATACCCAGTCGAAACATTGCTGTGCAACTAGTCTGAGAAAAAGAGATATATGCGTATTTTAGTTGGAGCTAATTTGTCAGAAAGATCAGATAAAGTCGAAATAATAATATGTATGGTATGTTTAATGTTATTCTATATTCACACATACACACGCATATATATATATATATATATATATATATATATATATATATATATATATATATATATATACAAGCACATTGGCATACAAGAAAATGATTCAATTAGAACACGCAACATTTAGAGAAACATTGGCAGAGAATATGTAATTCGTGTAAGAAACATTACAAAACTCAGCTTACAAACAGAAAAAAATATAACTGCCAGTAACAGACCGGTGATAACATGCAGCATTGACATTATTTACTGACATCAAAATACATTAACACGATATAAATGTTCGCACTATACAAAGTCGTGTACAAAAACTAGTGTTTAGCAGGGATGTTTCTCTCAAGAAGAGCAGGTTGTATGGGTCTCCTAGAAATTGACCATACCGATCAAGCCACTATTGTGCGCCTGACCAATACCTGATTTACTCCAAGAATCCAAAGATTATGATGATACCTCAACATAAAGAAACACGACCCAGTGGAACAAACTCCATTAAAAAAAACATACGATAGATTTTGGACAATATTATCTCACAAATACAACAGTAACATTAAAAAAGCCTGCAACGGAAATCGCCCAAAAGTGCCGTCAGAAATACACCAATACATTCAATTGCATAAAAGTGGAATATTGTCCCAATCGAAAACGTGTTAAATAGTTTCTGAGTTAACTATATTAAGAAATATCGATAAGAAAGGCTATGTTGACCGGCTTAACATAATATCTTTCTACTATGATCAACAAACGATTACAGTGGCTGTCCAAGATTAAGGCTTTATAACCAATGTGTTTGTTTTAAGGAGATGAGTAATGCCATCAACGACAACAAATGCAAGTTCTGCCCAACAGAAGTAGAGAGGGTCAGCCATGTAACACTCAGTTGTACGGTTCTGCTGGGAGACGGCTACAATACAATGCGACCTATAGAGTGTATAAATATATCCACTGGGTCATAGGTATAAAATGTAATATCCAGTGTTGCAGCAAGTCCCGAGAAACATATACCAGAACGAACTGTTTGACAACCAGTTATACACCATCCACTATGGCTATGCAATTCGTAAAACTACATACCTAGAAAACATAGCTGTTAAACCTTAAAGTTACATAGAACAACAGGGAGTAGGAAGAGAAAACTAGTTTAAAGGAGTGTCCGTTATGATGCTTTCTTAAACAGAGTTGAAATGGAGAAGATAACGAAACACAAAAATTCGATGTACAACATTAAAAGAAACTGTAATGATTGGAAGATCAACATCATTTTCAGCAATGTGAAAAGTGAGTGAGCTCATAAAAAATAATGTTGAAAACGACTTGGCGGATATACCTGGCGAACTAATTGCAAGAGACGTACACACAATGGTGGTTCAAACGACGGTCAGAAGATGTCCAATTATCTCTAGGTTGGAGTATCTTTAATAGCGGGTTGATGTCTGGCATCTGGTATGGTGCTCCAGCAAAAACAAATAAATAAGAAAAATTTTAAAAATGTATATTATATACTTTACCGTTTTTTCTTTCTTATTTTTCTTTAATAACTTGTTCGTAAAATTTGTAAGAGGTAGACATGGTAAGATAACCGTATTTTGATTTAATCTACTAAAATACACAGGAATTGTTTGGAAAATAACTCGACTTAAAGGAATGTTTTCTTAAGTAAGTTTCTTTAGGAAATTTCTAGCCATTTGCTGTCTTTTGCTATTGTTGAAATCATTTTATGAGACAAGAATTACACTGTGATGTATTCATGTTTGAAAAATCAGTATGTTTGTGTTGTTATAATTAGACGTAACTTATAATTAACTGTACAAGTGATCTATTTATATCTTAAGTTATTTGTGTATTTCTCTCTTTCTCTTCTTTCAATTTATCTTAATTCAACGACTATCGAATATCTCATATGGCAATCATTTTCGGATGCTTTACACTGCGTGTGCGTACACACATAAAACGTATGTAAATCAGATAGCTCAATAATAGCTGGCTTAATTGCTAAATTATTTAAAATATAGACAATATAAAATTAAAAGAAAATTATTTTTTATAGTAATACAATAATAATTTCTAATAGATGTATACCAGCTTATCAATTATCGAATGGATTCAAAATCTGATACATAGTCGTAGTTGATGTGATTCAACGGGTCACAGGGAGTTTAGTATACACTAGATTGACTCTTACACAGTAACAATATTTCTAGTAAAAATCGCTAGCAAACTATGTAATATGCCCCTCACTGTGTGTAAATTATTCTCTGGCTTAATTGTTTACATTGTTTCTACTTAATCTTTTTCTTGTTTGCGTGTTTTTATTAAATCTTCTGCAGACACGCCGCAGACTTTAAAAAAAATTAAGCAGTTACGATTATGCTAAAACATCCCGTGTCACGTCTTTATTCCTATGTATTGGTGTTTTTGACTGAATAAATTTCAAAACTTAAGACATACGTTCATCAGAACAAAACCGGCTAAACCTGTCGTTTTTTCTTTTAATTTCTACCGGTATTATTGTCTTTCCTGTCAGTCTTTTATACGCACATAATATATATATATATATATATATATATATATATATATATATATATATATATATATATATATATATATATATATATATATATATATATATATAGCAAGCTATGAAAATATATAGTAAGCAATGAATATGAATTCATGGCAATACAGAGGATCCCGCGTTTAATCCCCGGGGGAATCTTCAAGCTAAAATGCATGGAGTTATTTTTGCCGGGTGTTTTCATATTGACGGCTCGCTTGTTAACCAATCAGATTCTTTGTTGTTCTCTCAGCCAATCATTCAGCTTCCCGCGAACACACGTCTTGTTGCTGGTTTATCCATGAATATATTTTCATAGCTTATTACCTAGCTCTACTTACGTATCGAGCACTATTTAAGTAAATGCTGGAAATTGATATATAAAAACATATATCTCATATATATATTTGATCTGAATGCATGAAATACTAATATATATATATATATATATATATATATATATATATATATATATATATATATATATATATATGCATACATGTGTATGAATTAAATAGTTAAATGTGTTAAACCTCATAGTTAAATGTGTTTTGGTGTTTCGGTGAAATAAATCCAATGTTTGTTAAACTTTGCTTTCGGGGATATATCTCCCTTGTTAAAGTAAAAAAAACATCCTCATATTGTCTGAAGTAAAATTTAGACTCATAATTGTGACGAAAAGAAAACAAAACATGTCTATTAGCGCAGTTGCTCTGGTTACATTAAGATATGTTTAGAAATATTTTCAAAACATTGTTGTCTAGAAGAATATTCAAATTTGGAAAACTTAAACAATGGGTGCTAGTTTTTGTTAAAATAAATCAAAGTTATTCTAAACGAGCTTAGCAAAGAAAATGCTTCCCTTTCTTAACGAAAAGCTGAGTTGTACATAAATCTTATTTATTTTCACAAAAACAATCACGCATATTGTTTAAAGTTTTTAAATTTAAATATTTTTCTACGAAAACGATCTTTTAAAAAAGATGTTTACACCTTTCATTATCTCTTTATCTTGCATATATATATATATATATATATACATATACCTATGTATATATATACCTATATATATACATATACCTATGTATATATATATATATATATATATATATATATATATATACATAGGTATATGTATATATATATATATATATATATATACATATATGCATAGGTATATATATATATATACATATATATATATATATATATATATATATATACATATATGCATAGGTATATATATATATACATATATGCATATACATATATGCATAGGTATATATATATATATACATATATGCATAGGTATATATATATATATACATATATACATATATGCATAGGTATATACATATATACATATATACATATATGCATAGGTATATATATATATACATATATACATATATGCATAGGTATATATATATATACATATATACATATATGCATAGGTATATATATATATACATATATACATAGGTATATGTATATATATATATACATATATACATATATGCATAGGTATATATATATATACATATATACATATATGCATAGGTATATATATATATACATATATACATAGGTATATGTATATATATATATACATATATACATAGGTATATGTATATATATATATATATATATATATATATATATATATATATACTTATATATATATATGAAGAAGAATGGAAAAGAATTAGAGAAGCAAAAGCCAAATCAAATTTCAATTCAATTGCTCAGAGCAAGGTATATTCCGCAAAAAGGCAATTTATTCAAGTTAAAGTTTCCTAAACCCAGGCTTTTCAAAGATCAAACTCTTATCATCATCAATCTCAATGCAACTATAGCACCACCCTTCAAGATACACACATATATTGGGGCGTTCTCTTTCCCCATTAAGACCCGGATCTCCAACCATATCTATTCCTTTAAAAATAGCAACGAAAATAGCACTGGCACTTCACTCTCCAATTTAATTAGAAACCTCAATCTTAAAAATACTCCCTATTCACTTCACTGGTCAATACTTAAAAAGTCCAAATAATATACCCCGGGGTCATCCCACTGCCAACTTTGGACATTGGACACCTTTATGATAGCTACTGCTACTTAATCTTAAAATATTATTAATTCTAAGAATGAACTTATCTCCAGTTGCAGACATAAACGTAAATTCAAGTATAGCAACCATAGTAATCCCCCAGACACCCCTCCCCATTTGATTAAATACCCTCCCATAATCTCGGATCTTCCCTCCCTACATCTCGGATTTCTTTTCCGATACTTCTAATTCCTGTTGTTCTATTATCTTTGCATATATCTCCCTCATCCCTTTAGCTTTTCTCTTAACTTAAAAAATTACCCATGAATTCCGTTAGCTTCACAATTCCCTTAGCTTTAATACCTTTCTCTCACTATCCCCTAAATCATTGTACTTAATCTCCTTAACCTATAACCTTTATATGACTTCTATTACTTTCCCATCTAACTTCCTTTAATACACTCGCCCGCTTCCCACTAACACTTCCAACCTTCTATCCTTCCCTCTCAACCTGATAACTAACCCACCATATTCACATTCAACCCTAGCCCTGTTATTCACTTGATGATTCGCCTTATCTACTCTTAATCCTCTTTGCACACTTCGATATCGAACTCCTTACCGTTTTCTCTGTGCATTCTAATTACTATTTTTCCCTTCTGTTATTACTTCTATATAATTCTTCTCACTCTTTTAATAGCCTCGATTATTCCCCCCTAGTTGACCTCGCCCTTCGCTCACTTCTCTCAGACCATGTTCAACCCTCAACCCGGCCTCATTCTACATCTTTTAACCCCCCCTAATATTTACTTTTAACTGCGATCTCCATTCTCACTCTGGTTTAATTTATTGTCACTACTTTTACCATGTATGTCTCATATTTCTTTCTGCCATCATTAACCTATTTAATAATTTTCTTAATTGACTTCCATATACCTTTTTCTGAAAATTTGTTGATTCAAAGTTCCATTTTCTTACATCCATAAAGCACTAGCATCCCGTAACAACATATTTTACTTCAACCCATATCTTTAACCACCTTGGGGATTCCCATTCCGGATATTTACTCGAGGTCAAATTACCTTCCTTATTTTAATACTCACTCTCGAGCTCCAATTTTATCGACCTTTCCCTCATTTATATTATTCCTTTATCGGTCAATCCATAATTTTCCTTGCGAGCCTAAGACTAATTTTATTATTTCTATTTCTTTTTCATTTTTCATTTTTTTTTTTTTTTTTTTTTTTTTTTTTTCTTTTCTTATTTCTATTTTTATAATTTTTTAATTTTTTAATTTTTTAATTTTTTATTTTTATTCTTACTATTTATTATTCTAGTTCTACCCTTCAAATATATTTTGCCTCATTGTTTATAAGTAAGGTCATCTGGTTAAAATACTAAACCCCGAATCCTGTTCATATCCCCTTCGACACATTCTGGTATTTTAACTCTCCCTCCCAGCACTCATTGTCTCGCCCCACTCATTCTATCCCTTTTCTAGTTGAACCCTAATTCGCGCTAACATCCAATTTCAACTTTAAGCGACTTACCCCCCACTCTCACATTCTTAGTTTTAACCGCACTTATTAACCGCACCCGTTCCCTTTCTCCTTCTTCGCACCCGTTCCCTCCCTTTCTCCTTCTTCGCACCCGTTCCTCTCTCCTCCTCCACACTCCTTACTCCTTCCCTTCCTGCATACTGGTCGCATATGAGTTTCTGCCTTTCTTCATTACAAGTCGGTTTTCTCAACGGGCAGCTTTTAATTTATGTCCGCTGTCTTTTTTCCCATTTTAAAACATATTCCATAATATTTTTCCCAGGAAGTATTTTTAATGGCGAATGTTTTCCACTTCACTCTATCTTCGCCGCACTTGAAGTTGTGGTTTTTGGAATTTAACCTTGAATCTTCTTTCACCACATCTCGTGCCTTTTAACAAATTACATATCTACATTTCCTTTTCTCCGCTGGACTTTTCGACACCGGACTTGTTAGCAATCGGACATTTGCTTGCATTCGGGCAGAGTTTTGCCCTGTGTTTCTTTCCCTACAACTTTTATTTTACTTTGTAAAATTTTAAATCTTGGCCTTTGCCAACTTATCTATCCCAGTGACTTCCTCTGATGATAAGATTTTGACCTTTGAAAGGCCTGACTTAAGGAAAATTTAACTTGAATAAATTGACTTTTTGCGGAATATACCTTGCTCTGAGCAATTGAATTGAAATTTGATTTGGCTTTTGCTTCTCTAATTCCTTTCCATCCTTTATCATATCTACCTGCTCTATCCTGGATATTGAGCTGTATACTTTTAACACTAGGCTTTACCTTTCCTAAAAGTTCGCTTTTAGTACACCACTTTACCTATATATATATATATATATCTATATATATATATACCTATATATATATATATATATATATATACATATACCTATGTATATATATACCTATATATATATATACCTATATATATATATACATATACCAGTGTATATATATACCTATATATATATATATATATATATATATATATACCTATGTATATATATACCTATATATATATATACCTATATATATAAAGAGGTGTACTAAAAGAACTTGAATAAATTGCCTTTTTGCGGAATATACCTTGCTTTGAACTTTTGAATTGAATTTTGTCTTGGCTTTTGCTTTCTCTAATTCCTTTCCATTCTCCTTCATTACCTATATATATATATACATATACCTATATATATACATATACCTATGTATATATATACCTATATATATACATATACCTATATATATACATATACCTATGTATATATATACCTATATATATATATATATATATACATATACCTATATATATACATATACCTATATATATACATATACCTATGTATATATATACCTATATATATATATATATATACATATACCTATGTATATAT
>OY744521.1:115762686-115775730 GCA_963556195.1 Sepiola atlantica
TACATATATCTATCTATATATATATATACATATATATACATATATCTATCTATATATATATACTCATATATATATACATATATCTATCTATATAAATATACATATATATATACATACATATATCTATCTATATAAATATACATATATATATATACATATACCGATCTATATACATATATATACATATATATAATTATGTATATACATATATATATACATATATATACCTGCATACACACATATATATATATATATCTATATACATATATACACGTATACATATATATATCTATCTATATACATATATACACGCATACACATATATCTATTTATATACATATATACACAGATACATATATGTCTATTTATATACATATATACACACATACATATATATCTATTTATATAGATATATATATACATATATATACATATATACCTATATATATATACATATATACCTATATCTATATACACATATATCTATATACACATATATATCTATATACACATATCTCTCTCCATATACATATATCTCTCACTATATATACATATCTCGCTCTCTTTATATATACATACCTCTATATATATACATATCTCGCTTTATATATATATATATATATATATATATGTATATATATATCTATATATATATATCTATATATGTATACATATCTCTCTATATATATATATACTTATCTCTCTCTCTATCTATATATATATATATACTTATCTCTCTCTATATATATATATATATATATATATACTTATCTCTCTCTCTCTATATATAGATTAATATATATATATATGTGTATATATATATACAAATATTCTTGTATAAATTATATTTTGTTATAATGTTAGTCATACAAATATGTTGTCTACATATGTGCATACTGGTGGTCTGTTATAACCTAATTAAAGTTAAGCATCATCAGGCCATGCATTATGACGAAAAGTGAAAAGGGAATCATACTGACTCGATACGTTAAGTAAAAACTAACAATAAGTTAGTGATCATGGGACTGTAATTATTTCATACAAATAAGGATGGCACCATTTCTCCGTCGATCACAATATATCTAAACGTAAAAATACACTTCGGAATTCATTTCATATCGAAATATGAGAGATATAAGCTACTCTCAGAGATGGATAATATTGCAGTAATAGTAAAAAAAAAAATCCCAACAAATACAGCATATTCCATGATTGGAATTTGAAAGCCAGACCTTGAAAGTATAACTTTGATGTTTTAATAACTGAGCTATATGGACTTTCTTATAAATACAGCTTAAAACATTACCTTAATAACATCATCATAGCTTCTGTATGACATCATTGATAGAGTATTTTCGTTATGTTTTTAAAACATAAATTCGAAAATTGCGTTCGAAATTATTTTGAAATGTTCTAAACTATTAAATTAGCTTAAAAAGGTAAAAAAAAATTCATAGTTATTATATAGTAGAATGTGGGCACGTATGCCTCATGATTATGTCTTCTTTTATTTAACGCGTGGCTCTTATCTTAATTGTTACTTTCTTTCAATCTAGTTTTATATTATAAAGTCTATTATTTATAGGTGTTCTCCTTTTAAAGCCTACAGCGATGAGTTCTAGAAAATGATCTCTATATTTACAAGCAATTGCTATTGAATTGTGAATGGGAGTTGAGGGTAATCT
Organism: Sepiola atlantica; assembly: GCA_963556195.1. Classification (NCBI taxonomy): domain Eukaryota; kingdom Metazoa; phylum Mollusca; class Cephalopoda; order Sepiida; family Sepiolidae; genus Sepiola; species Sepiola atlantica. The sequence continues at coordinate 115,764,372 of OY744521.1, forward strand.
TCACTGATCTCCTGAAGTTCTTTAAGGAATTTTACTCACACGTAAAATGAAACTGATCTTCCACAAAATGTCCATACCTTGTGCACACATGCATGTAATTGCGCATATACACACTCACGCAAATGAATCTCGGCATGAAAGATATGACTACAGATATAGGTGCGTAAGTATTGAAATCAAAATAAAAAACAAAGTCACTATACTAAGCAAGGGCAGTAATGCACCAACCCACAACAAAACGAAGGAGGAATAATTCCACTAATAATCCAACAAATATATAAATAAATAAAATTGTATAAACATTAGAACAGTCTATGCGAAGTAATCTGCGTGTCAGTGTTATTACATCTCTAATGTTCTAACATTGAAACGAAGGTGAATCGTTGTTGGTTAATCTAATGTTTAAATTATTTTACTTATATATAAAGGTTTATTTTGTATTAAACACTTAAAACATATATATTCGTTTTAAGTTCATTTTATCCACATATTTAAAGTTAATTAATATATATATATATATATATAGAAATATGTATATATATATATATACATACATATATATATATATATATAGACATACATATATATATATAGACATACATATATATATATATATATATAGACATATATATATACATATATATATACACATACATATATATACATGCCTATATATATACATATATATATATACATATACATACATACATATATGCACATATTACACATATATATATACATTATATATATATATATATACATATATATACATACATATATATACATACATATATATATATATATATATGTATATGCATTCTCTTTGTCTTACAATATTATATGTGTATGCTGCATGCCCACATATTCATATCAGCATTGCCCCTACTAGATTAACATTTTAGTCACAATTTTCCTCGTTATGTGGTGATGCAACTAGTGCTTCGGGGAAAAGGTAGCCATATTCTATATGACAACAACAGCCGCTCAGAAAGTCCATTAACATCAGCTGCAGGAGCGGCGCGTGTAATCACACGGCAAGCCTATATCGACATATTTACGTCAATTGAAGCCGGCGACAGGACACTCAGAACCGGTTTTCGCTGCAATCTCATTGCGTACTTACAATTACGAAAACGTATTTTCTTTTACACAGGCATTTAGTTTACTTATATTCCTTTGTTTTCTCTCTCTCTCCCTCTTTCTCTCTTTCTCTCTCTCTCTCTTTCTCTCTGTCTGTGTCTCTCTCTCTGTCTCTCTGTCTCTGTGATTCCTTATTTTCTATTCATTTAATTCTTTTGTCGGATTTTATTATATTTCTATTTTTGGTTTTATTCCTACTTACTGCATTTGTTGAGTCTGAAAACTGCCAGATTGAACGAGAGAACAAAAAAAAAGTATCCTTAACCTGCGTCTATGCGCGTTTAGCAATGAAATATTTCAAGTGTAAGCGTGACATACGGACACACCAACTGCTGGTTACCACAGAAACTGTGCATAGGGATGCGTACACGCATGTACCCATTTTATTTAAAACTAAAGCAACGCAAATCTGCGAAAATGCAGTTTCTCATTTAAGCGTGACAAATCTTCAAAAAATACTATTTTTACAGACATACCCTATTAGACAGATGCTCGGAGCCACCAAAAGTAAGATGCGTCAATTCAATCTGTTGGTTTAGTGAAGCAAAGGATATTTCAAATCGAAGCGTTATAGCCCGATTCACCGACGTGGACACCTCTGATTTGAAGATCTGACATATAATAGGTTAATAGACTTATAAAAGATTTTCCCCACAGAAACATTAGTCACGGTGTGTGAAAGTGTTTCAACTCGTCTTAGATCCATAATTCCACAGAGATCAAGCTGGAGTTTGTGAGCATAAAACGCGTGCGACACCGGACAGAATATCAACCCAACGTGTGTTTTGTCTTTGTAAATTCGTATTGATTTATTGAAACACGTTTACTTACGGCTTTTTATGACATTATTCTTCGTTAATGATCGCCGGTTGATGTCAGATAAACATTGCAAATTGGCAATATTTTACACGCGTTTAATTTTGGATTCTAGTTTTGAATATAATTTTCGAACAAAGTACGAACTAAGACAAGAATGTTCAACATTGTTGCTCTTTTCGAGTTCAATCATTTCGATAAACCTATTTTATTTGTTTCATTTAAAAAAAAACATTCTATTGAAACCACCTTTCATACTTAATGATTGCATGTTCACGCAAATATACAGATAACGAAATTCATTTTAGTACCATGAACAAAAACACGTGTTCTGTTTACATATGAGTTCAGAATAGTTGAATACATACCTCGCCCGTATGCACGAATTTGTTTACACACTGAGATGTTTTCTTTCTTATTTTACTTTTGAGATGCCTTCTTACGAAATATAGGCTTCAGCATCTTTTTACTGACTATTGATGGTTATTATTGTTCGGCTTATTCGGACTACTATTCTCGTGTGATCATTTTATTTGCAGCGTTTTCGACGATGTAATTTCCGACCTTTTTCACGTTCTACTAATAGGTTGTTGAGTACACCAAAATATACACTTAAAAAAGTCGGAGGATATATCGTCTGAAACACTAAAAATAACACACAAGATGAGAAAAAATCTCCATATTACACATAATCAGATAAAAAAGTGTTTTTTGAAGATGGTATTTTCTATAGAAATTTGATTTTAACTGTCCCTTGGTTTATTTGACTTTAACAGTCGCGTTAATTTGTTTCCGTATCGCCAGCCCGGACTTTATTGCCAAGCCGGACTTAGATCTATTGTTTTATTAAACGAAGGAAAATTAATAAATGGATTCATGTATTTAGCAATTGTATCTTGGTGTGGGAGTGGGGGGCATTGATTTTGAACGGTTTCTTCTGATTTGTAAATCTAACTTTCTTCATCAGTCCGGGTGGTGACCATAATTAACAACAAGTTCCCTTTCTTCATACGTGTGGCAAACATAAAACGGTATTTCTATGGAAAGATGTTCTATTCCCATCAGTATAAAACTTACGGAGAACTTACACCCTGCAGACTGCAATATTGTCGTCGTCAAATATAAGGTCATTTTTTAATCATCGGTTATTTGTTAGTTTATTTGTCCGTTTGTTATCAACGTTGTGTAAAAAATAATCACCAGATTGCAATGTCTTTGTTACCAAAGTTGTATCGTGGCTCAGGAAATGCTCATAATAAATTCTGAATCTGATCCAGTTCAGTATATGAATTAAATATATTTTTGAAATTGGGAAAATCTCTTTTTTCCATCACTGTCAAAGTTAAAAACACAAATCTCAGTAAATGTATTGTCTATTCTTTTGAAATTTTAAACATGGGTTCCAGATAGTATTACATATGACTACGACCAAATTTCACCTATATCTAAAACAGATTCAATAGTTGGCAGCATTCTCCATTTTAACATAGAACATTCATATGAATCGCCGTCAATCTGGCATTTCTCAATCAATATGGGCAAACTTTCTTATGTTTATATAGAGTCCATTTTCAGAAAAATTACCACGTTTCACTTACATAATATAGTAACACAATGGACCTTGGCGGAGGGTTGTGTTTTAGAGTGCTATTGCTATTCAATTATTTTGAAATCATCTAACTCAATGTTATCTTCAGGCTATTACAAGTTAGCACAAGTTCTACCACAACACTCTCCTATTGTGTGTTGAACAATTAAGTCTATACTTTGTACATGTACACCGTGCTGTATTGCATTTTTGCAGTTGCACCGTATCAAATTAAGAAGATTACTGGTGCTGGTAGTATACCAGTATGTTCTTGTATGATCACACCATTGATCACCTGTCATCAGAATTTGATGCGATTTCGAAAGCTAGTTACTAACCATACCTGCACTTAGCATAATGTATAGAATATAATTTTGCCACACCTGTTGTTGGAGGCAAGATATTTAACCTAGACTGATTGTTTTTATGTATCTAACCGATGATAGCGCAATCTGTTTCCATTCGCTTCTGCCGTTGTATTCAGATGAAATAATTTATTCTTTTGATGCCTAACACTAAGAGAATATCTCAGTGCAATGTTGTATTTTTAAAAAAATTAGCAACTGCTTTGCCTGCATTAGATTAGTGTAAAGGTGTATCACATCCCAGTAAGGCATGAATGAATGTTAAATGTAAGGAAATGGTTGGGCTAATGTCAGATGTCGAAAAGTGTATATTTTAACAGAATATAAAGTAGATATGGAGATTTAGGAAAATGATCACAAGCCTAAAGATGGGTATGTCACCAAAATGATATTAATTATTTTTAGATAATGGTAATGAATTGTTACTTGTCATGGCCTACAGATGTCATGAGCCGTTACTCCATGCTTGAAAATTACCTGTTGTTAGCAATTTACCTGGTGTTACAAACCCTTGATTGATAGTGCACATTTCATCGTATGAGCATGGTTACCATGTGCCAACAATACCCATCCGATTAAAGGTGAAAAATTTATCAAGTGTTTGTATATTTTTGTCAATAATGCACATAACATAAATTGATCTTCTGTAATAGTGACATAACAGTTACATAAAAAATGTTAATCACATGTTTGTACTTCGTCATATGATCTACAAAACCCAGTTTTCTGTAATTAATCTATCAAAAACCTAGAACTAAAATGGTGATGCATTTTTATGACTAACCATAATTGTAAAAAAAGGAATCATCATAATTGGTCGAATAGCTTAAATGATAGCATGCTCCAGGGATGCTTGCTTCCTCTCCCTATTTGTTCTATTGCAATAACCTTCATACAGTAAACAACACTACCAGGGAGAAATGACAAGGTTTTCTTTAAATTAAGTTTATCTGTGAGTGGATAATATTAGTTTATAGTCATGTGCTTGTTTCATTGTTTTCTTCTCCTAAAGCTGGTTCTTCACCGTTGGAGATAGGCTGCATCCTGGGCATGTACACCATTTGCAGAAAGATAATCCTTCTTATTACTCCACCTATCATTCCAGGATTTACCTATTTTGTTAATAGTGTGGTAAAATGTTTATGTTTTCACAAGATGATAACTCTGACATATTTGGCATCCTTAGTATTTGATTGATGTACCACACAAAGACAGTATTTTTTTAAATCAAAATGTATTGTCTGAGATAGTAACCTACAATTACATTATGATATACCGATCCATTCCATGTTTTTCATCTGCTTTTATAATAACTTCCTTTTGGGGTAATTGTCACTGTATCCCTACGATTGTTACCCATACTACCTTTTTTACACAGTATGCACATGTCTATAGTACATACATTAGCCATTATTCAATTTATATCAACAAACGAAATTGGCAGTAAAACCCAGAAGTGTATAATAGACTACACATTTATTTCAGTAATTATTCTAAACTTCCGACCTATTGTATATATTCTAGGGAATTATTTAAACATCGACTAATCTATTTTACTTTTAATCTCTCCCTATTGTTTTAAGCAACTTGTTTTTTATGTGTAAAAACTGTTTGTTTTTGTTGACGTAACAGTCATTGAATATACAACTTTTATTATTATTGCATGTTTCGTTTTTTTGTATAGTGTCGAGTTGTTGTTACATCTTCTGTTTATATATATATATATATATATATATATATATATATAAAATATTATGTATATAAAAATTATATATATGTATTATATATATAATACAAATATATATATCATATATAATATATATATATATATTATATATATTATATATATAATGCATATATATATATCATATATATATATTAAATATATAATACATATATATATTAAATATATAATACATATAATACCCATATATATATATAGAATATATATATATATATTGTATATATTATATATAATACATATATATGTATATATAATACATATATATATATATATTATATATATTATATATAATACATATATATGTATATATAATACATATATATATTATATATATTATATATATTATATATACATTACATATATAATATATATTATATATAATACATATATATCATATATACACTATATACATCATATATATATAATACATATATATCATATATATATATATATACATTATATACATCATATATATAATACATATATATCATATATATACATTATATACATCATATATATAATACATACATATCATATATATACATTATATATATTATATATTTAATACATATATATAATACATATATAATATAATATATATATATACATATATTTATATCATATATGTATTATATATAATACATATATATTTCATATGTATATTATATATAATACATATATATGTATCATATATATGTATTACATATATATCATATATATATATAATATATAATACCTATATTAATATATTATATATATAATATATATTATATATATAATACCTATATTATATATATAATACATATAATATATATTATACATATAATACATATAATATATATTATACATATAATACATATATATATCTATAATATATTATATATATCATATATATATATAAATTATATATTATATAAATACTACCTATACATATCTATAATGTATATTATATATATCATATATATATATCATATATATATATATATTATATATTATATAAATATCACCTATATATATATTATATATATAATATATATATAATATATATGATATATATAATATATATATATATTATATATAATACATATATATATATTATATATAATACATATATATATATATATATTATATATAATATATATATATTATATATAATATATATATATTATATATAATATATATATATATTATATATATAATACATATATATATATTGTATATATAACACATATATATATAATATATATATAATATATATATATATTATATATTAAATACATATATATATATTATATATAAAATATATATATATATATTATATATATAAAATACATATATATATATATTATATAAGATAAATATATATATAATATATATATAATACATATATATATATATATATATATTATATATATATATAATACATATATATATATATATTAAATAAGATACACATATATATAATATATATATAATACATATATATATATATATATTATATATATAATATATATTATATATATAGATATAATACATATATATATTATATATATAATGCATATACATATATATTATATATAACACATATACATATATTATATATGTAATATATATTATACATATATATATATATTATATATATAATACATATATTATACGTGTAATATACATTATATATAATACATATATATATTATATATAATATATATTATATATAATACATATATATATTGTATATATAATGTACATTATATATAATACATATATATATATTATATAGATATATCATATATATTATATATATATCATATATATTATCAATATATATATATATATATCATATATATTATATATATATCATATATATTATATATATATTATGTATATATATCACATATATATATCATATATATTATATATATATCATATTATATATATATATATATATATCATATATTATATATATTATATCATATATATAGCATATATATATATATCATATATATATATCACATATATCATATATATATATTCTATGTATCATGTACATATATATCATATATATCATATGTATATATTCTATATATCATATATATATCATATATATTATATTTATATATATATCATATATTTATTATATATATCATATATATACATATATCATATATATTATATATATCATATATATATATCATATATATTATATATATCATATATATATATATATCATATATAGTATACATATATCATATATATATCATATTTACATAGATATCATATATTTATTATATATATATCATATATATTATATATATATCATATATAGTATACATATATCATATATATATATATATTATATATAGTATATATATCATATATATATATTATATATAGTATATATATCATATATATATTATATATATCATATATATATATCATATATATATCATATATATATGTATATATCATACATATAATATATATATATATCATATATATTATATATATGTCATATATATATCATATATATATATATATATATATACCCGTCATATATTATATATATTTCATAGATATTATATATGTATCTTATGTACCATATATATATCATATATATCATATATATATACATATATATCATATATATATCATATATATATACATATATATATACATATATGCATACATATATACATACATATATGCATACATGTATACATACGTACATATATATATATATATATATATATATATATATTATATATATTTATATAACATATTTTTCGAAAAACACAAAGAGACCACGATGTTGTAGATATCCCTTACCAGCGTCTGTAAACTAGATGGTTGAAGTTATGATCCCTGGCATCCGATTTGTGTTCAACATGCTGTTGAATACGTGTAATATAGCAAAATAGTGTGTGTATGGATAGATATATGAGCCCCAGTCACCTATTGGGTGTAAAAATGTCTTTTAATCTTATCGCTGGTTGCCATTCTTAGCGTAATGCAATGTGAGTTTTGTAAATAAACAAATAGAGCAATGTAACAGTTGCAGTCACTGTTTAGATGACGATGTTGTAGATATGATTTACCACCGCCTATACAGTTGCACAGTAATTACTGCTGACGACCATTCATTCAATGGTTGAAAATTCGATCTCTGGCTTCGGTTGAGTGCTAGCTAAGCCCAATTTAAAGGCTGTAATACAGCGAAACAGTATGATGTGTATGAATTATATATATATATATATATATATATATATATATATATATATATATATATATATTATGTATATATAATTTTAGAGGTTACATATCGGAGTGTTTCGGATTATGTTGTCACTGAAAAACTTGCTTGTTTTTAATCTATTTTGTAGCAATATCAAATCCTATCTATCATACTTCATCTCCCTTTCTTTTTCTGTCTGCCCGTTAGTCCAATCTGTACCTTTATTACACATATATGTTTAAAGATACGAAAAAGTGTGTAGCTGGGTTTGTATGGTTTTGTGAAAGACTATAAAAACACAAAATATTTGAGTATTTTGACTTACAAGCGGTCGATGTTATCTGTTATCGACTTGTCTTCCTGACTCCAACAAAAGAAAGGAAAACACTTAATTTATGAAAGATCGTCAAGTTCAGAACGAATAACATTTTTCCGATCGGTTTACTTTATTTTTCAATTCTGAGATTAAGTATTTTGCGTTCAAAATCGATCAACCAAACATATTATCGAGTAACGCACCGAATAAAAGCGTGCGTATGTAAGCGTGTATCGGTCGAATTATTTGGTACATGGTTGGCCAAATAGATACTTCGTAGACTTTGTGTGGTCATATACACAATCATTTTATGTGCAAAATTATGAACCTGCAATTTTCTTTTAAGCTATTATTATTACCAGTTATCCCTGAACAAAACGCGGTCTTCGCTGAAGTCTGAGTGACATTAGCTCTCCATATTTCTAGCACTCGCTTCTTTTAAGGTAACCATTACAACCCCATTTGTGCGCTCGTATCAACCGTTTCCCATTGCTTTAACAGTCATACGGAATGTTATGAGTCTATGGAATGTGAGTGGTAAGAAGTATCCGTAAATTTCTAGTATTTTCCGTGCCCTTCCAGTGGTTGTATAGATGGTTTTCTTGTTGTTCAGGCTGTCCAATTTGCATATGAAATTTATGAAAAGTGTATGTAGCACGTTTGCGACACCACGTATTTATTTGCGGGTAGGGGGGCAGATGAGAGGATGTTTTTATACACTATCAGTTTCAGTTCTCTTGGTTCCTTGTCATATTTCTAGTATCATTCGAATTGTGTTTAAAGAAGGTTATTCTATTACGGTGTATCTATAGTTTGTGAACTTTATCTGGTTATCTCGGTTTGATTCCGCACGCGATGATTTTACTTAATAGAACACGATTATTAAAGAGAGAGAAACAGAAGACTCGGTTAAGCCTCGAGAATCAATGGATACTTATTTATCAGAGTGTCTGCGTGAGTAATTATGTGTGCAGCAAGGCTTGCGAAATTACCACCATGTATCTCCGGAAAAGACATTGTTTTAGCCGACTGGAAACAATGCCGGATAAACATAAACCACTCCTAACTGCATCACCTAGTATTCTCAAATGCTCACGCAATATTACGGACTAGGGTAAACGTCGCTTAACGTCGGTGGTTTAACGGGAACCGGAATGCAAACGCAATTGTGTTCATCATTTTATTCACTAGTTGTCTCACACAAGTTATTTTCAACAATCATTAAGTAGTAAACACAGGTGGATTTTTCGGTAGTTGGTGACAGCAAATCCCCTGAGTTTTAAGCACTCTTCGATTATTTCGATAAATACTAAAACTTATTTTGCACAAGTTGTCTACTCGCTCAAAGAAAAGTCTAGTTGGAATAGCGTCATCGTGTTCCAGTTCTCTTCATGACATTCTTAGTTACATGATGGGTTGTACTATCCTTCCCTTAAGAAGTTCCACGTTCATTTTATGGTGTAACAAATTAACTTCATGCCTCTGCAATTTGTTTTTGGTTCGAGGCTTGAAGCTTTCACACTAGTCGATACCAATTATCATTCCCTGACAACAAGAAGTTGTTTTACCTGGAGTCTGAGTCAAACCAAATATCTCCAGATTACTAGAACTTCCCCATGCTATCCATAACCTATGTAACTCACGTAATGTTCAAGCACCGACCATTTACTAGCAGTTTCCCCCTAATACTAGCCAGGGATTTTCTGTGGAATTTAAGTGACGATAAATCTTCTCAAAGTTTCAGTTCTCTGTGTAACCTTCCAGTCGTGGTGTTAAACGCTGTATCCCTCCTTTGAACGTCTGGTCTTCTAATGTAAATAAGTTTGTTGAATTTTAATGTATCCGGGAATTTTCTGCCTTCATTTTCGAATACTCACTCCGGTGTTAGTCTATATATTGAAAGTGCAATCCTTTACAAAGTTCACGGTGTTTTATCTCACCATGCGTACTGTTTATTTTTTCATCAAATCTGGCAAGTATGTAGCATTTACTGATACGGTTTACCATTTCTTATCTATACTGTTTTCCTGTGAATTTCTTGAATATAATCGTTTCTCCACGAAAGCAGAGTCAGCACCGAGGTCGGTTTTTATGTGGATATAATCTAGCTTCCAAAAAAGGGTCAATCTGGATTAAAACAAGAATAAACATTGCTTGA
>OY744521.1:115780930-115783430 GCA_963556195.1 Sepiola atlantica
TCAATATGAGAAATCCCCTTACACCACGGGTCCTGCCTCGCGTTTCGCACGTCAGTTCCAGAAAGTTTGTTAATCTGACCAAGATCCACAACGCCACTTCGTTTCTTTAGATCCCACAAATACTTTCTTTGCCATTAGTCAATAGATCGAAATATGGATCGGCCAGGATCATCTTATATTTGATAGACGCATTTCATTACATATATATATATATATATATATATATATATATATATAAGGTTAATACAACAAAAGATATAAGAGGCAACTAATATCTTCGCTTAGTGGGCATCCGGATAAGAATAAAGCTCAATATACTGGATATAGCATTAATAGCAATATATAAAGTTAAAGAATTAAATTAGGTACGAATCAAATTTTATTACAATTCAAAGTTCAGGCAAAGTTCTTTAAAGTCCTTAACTCATGAGTTTTTAAAGAAAATCTTTACCGCTATGATATTACTGCAGGTCATAAAAATTAAACTTTGGAAAATATATAAAAATATATATATAGAAAAATACATAAATGTATATACAACATCAAATATATCGGCCCAAAACATACTATTTAGTGAAACTATACAATTCATCCAAGTCAACAAGTATAAAATAGCTCCAGGCAAGAGATCCAAGGTGTTGATTAAAGAATAATCCAAATGGTGAATGGTAGTCCAAGAGCGAAAAAAGCGAAAAAAAATGTTTATCTAGGCTGGAAGTTCATTTACTGTCGATGTAGTAGCTAATAGTAAAAATGTTATTAAAGGTGTATGCAAATAAATAAATTTCTAAAAAACGATAGAGAAGATAAATAATATACAAAATTCAGAATACTCACTTGGTTTTGAATATTATAATGTCCATCTTCAGAGTCTCCCATAGCTGATAGGAATAACGCAAACCAAATAAATGCAATTCAAATAAAATACAATTCGAATAAGATTACACTGGCGTATTGTAATCGGCCATTTTTTTCTTCCATGGCCGATAGTAATACTCAAAAAGAAGAAGATTACATTCGAAGGCAATAAAACTCTTGCGATCCCAGTAGACGGCGTTAGAAATCTGAAAACGAACACTTCTCCCTATCGAATGAGAATAAATTCAAAACGCGCGCGGACAAACATGTTACATGTCATTGGTTAACAAGGAAGACGCCCATGCATACTGATATATGTGTAGATTCAGTTATATGTATACTGGATGTAATATGTCTGGGTCAAATCAGTTATGTATATATTCGTATATTAAATGTCTGGGTCACATAGACAGATCTTTAAATTTAGGTCAGAGTCTCGATATGCCCCCCTCCAAACATACTATTTGATACAAACCAAATTCGCACATCTAGCCCTCTCATATAATTTAGACGATTTATGAAATTGATAATTAAAAAGTTGTTTACACATTTAGAATTTAATAATTTAAAGCTTAACAAATTACAAAATTATAAAATCTAGACCCTCCCCCAGTTTAAAAACTTAAAATTTAATAATATAAACAGATAGATAAAAAAATCCGCTAATTTTAAAATTCAAAAACCTATACTTTTGCATCTTAAAATAATTTAAAGAGATTTAAAAGGGTATTACGGCATATTTGATGTCTAAGCCTTATAGACAGGGAAAATTCAAGACATACATCCCCAGGACTGGATACTCCAGACCAGGTCTCGACAGTCACTCAAACAGCTACGGTGGATTTTGAGGTCGTCTGAATTGTGCATACTTGAATTTCCTCATATGGCGGAAACTAATTCATTTCTAGAGTTTATTAAATTCAAGCGTTTAGGTGCTGTGCTAATCATAAGGGCCTCTGAATTGCATAGACTGCCGAATCTAGATCCCGGGTTATGAGAGGTTTATTTTTTCAAGATGGACTATTTTATACTTTGTGGAATATGTTTGGATCTTAGATTTTTAACTAAAGTAGTCAGTGTAGTTTTGTTGTGGCTGACATCGTTATTGATAGAGAAATTATGCATAGATATGCGGGAATTGTAATAAATTTGATTCGTACCTGAGTTTATTCTTTCACTTTATCTATGGCTATGAATATATGTACATATATGTGCATATATATATATGTATATATATATGTACATACATATGTGCATATATATGCACATATATGTACATATATATATGTACATATATGTGTACATATACATGCACATATATATATATGCATATATATATGTACATATATATGCATATACATACATATATGTACATATATATATACATGTGGATATATATATGTGTACATATATATGCATATATATACATATATATGTATGTACATATATATGCATATATATACATATATATATGTGTACATATATATGCATATATATACATATATATATGTACATATATATGCATATATATACATATATATATGTGTACATATATATGCATATATATACATATATATATGTACATATATATGCATATATATACATATATATATATATGTACATATATATGCATATATATACA
>OY744521.1:115788430-115930930 GCA_963556195.1 Sepiola atlantica
TTATGACTCAACGGGTCACTGTAAGCGTGTACTTGTTAAATTCTTCTTTTTTCTTTTTTTATAAATATATAGAGTGGTTATGACTCAACGGGTCACTGTAAACGTGTTCGTGTTAAATTCCTCTTTTTTTCTTTTTTCTATACATATATAGAGTGGTTATGACTCAACGGGTCACTGTAAACGTTTACTTGTTAAATTCTTCTTTTTTTCTTTTTCTATACATATATAGAGTGGTTATGACTCAACGGGTCACTGTAAACGTTTACTTGTTAAATTCTTCTTTTTTTCTTTTTTTATACAGATATAGAGTGGTTATGACTCAACGGGTCACTGTAAGCGTGTACTTGTTACATTCTTCTTTTTTCTTTTTTTATACATATATAGAGTGGTTATGACTCAACGGGTCACTGTAAACGTTTACTTGTTAAATTCTTCTTTTTTCTTTTTTATACATATATAGAGTGGTTATGACTCAACGGGTCACTGTAAACGTGTTCGTGTTAAATTCCTCTTTTTTTCTTTTTTCTATACATATATAGAGTGGTTATGACTCAACGGGTCACTGTAAACGTTTACTTGTTAAATTCCTCTTTTTTTCTTTTTTCTATACATATATAGAGTGGTTATGACTCAACGGGTCACTGTAAACGTTTACTTGTTAAATTCTTCTTTTTTTCTTTTTCTATACGTATATAGAGTGGTTATGACTCAACGGGTCACTGTAAACGTTTACTTGTTAAATTCTTCTTTTTTTCTTTTTTTATACATATATAGAGTGGTTATGACTCAACGGGTCACTGTAAGCGTGTACTTGTTACATTCTTCTTTTTTCTTTTTTTATACATATATAGAGTGGTTATGACTCAACGGGTCACTGTAAACGTGTACTTGTTAAATTCTTCTTTTTTCTTTTTTTATAAATATATAGAGTGGTTATGACTCAACGGGTCACTGTAAACGTGTTCGTGTTAAATTCCTCTTTTTTTCTTTTTTCTATACATATATAGAGTGGTTATGACTCAACGGGTCACTGTAAACGTTTACTTGTTAAATTCTTCTTTTTTCTTTTTTATACATATATAGAGTGGTTATGACTCAACGGGTCACTGTAAACGTTTACTTGTTAAATTCTTCTTTTTTTCTTTTTTTATACATATATAGAGTGGTTATGACTCAACGGGTCACTGTAAGCGTGTACTTGTTACATTCTTCTTTTTTCTTTTTTTATACATATATAGAGTGGTTATGACTCAACGGGTCACTGTAAACGTTTACTTGTTAAATTCTTCTTTTTTCTTTTTTATACATATATAGAGTGGTTATGACTCAACGGGTCACTGTAAACGTGTTCGTGTTAAATTCCTCTTTTTTTCTTTTTTCTATACATATATAGAGTGGTTATGACTCAACGGGTCACTGTAAACGTTTACTTGTTAAATTCTTCTTTTTTTCTTTTTCTATACATATATAGAGTGGTTATGACTCAACGGGTCACTGTAAACGTTTACTTGTTAAATTCTTCTTTTTTTCTTTTTTTATACATATATAGAGTGGTTATGACTCAACGGGTCACTGTAAGCGTGTACTTGTTACATTCTTCTTTTTTCTTTTTTTATACATATATAGAGTGGTTATGACTCAACGGGTCACTGTAAGCGTGTACTTGTTAAATTCTTCTTTTTTCTTTTTTTATAAATATATAGAGTGGTTATGACTCAACGGGTCACTGTAAACGTGTTCGTGTTAAATTCCTCTTTTTTTCTTTTTTCTATACATATATAGAGTGGTTATGACTCAACGGGTCACTGTAAACGTTTACTTGTTAAATTCTTCTTTTTTTCTTTTTCCATACGTATATAGAGTGGTTATGACTCAACGGGTCACTGTAAACGTTTACTTGTTAAATTCTTCTTTTTTTCTTTTTTTATACATATATAGAGTGGTTATGACTCAACGGGTCACTGTAAGCGTGTACTTGTTACATTCTTCTTTTTTCTTTTTTTATACATATATAGAGTGGTTATGACTCAACGGGTCACTGTAAACGTTTACTTGTTAAATTCTTCTTTTTTCTTTTTTTATAAATATATAGAGTGGTTATGACTCAACGGGTCACTGTAAACGTGTTCGTGTTAAATTCCTCTTTTTTTCTTTTTTCTATACATATATAGAGTGGTTATGACTCAACGGGTCACTGTAAACGTTTACTTGTTAAATTCTTCTTTTTTCTTTTTTATACATATATAGAGTGGTTATGACTCAACGGGTCACTGTAAACGTTTACTTGTTAAATTCTTCTTTTTTTCTTTTTTTATACATATATAGAGTGGTTATGACTCAACGGGTCACTGTAAGCGTGTACTTGTTACATTCTTCTTTTTTCTTTTTTTATACATATATAGAGTGGTTATGACTCAACGGGTCACTGTAAACGTTTACTTGTTAAATTCTTCTTTTTTCTTTTTTATACATATATAGAGTGGTTATGACTCAACGGGTCACTGTAAACGTGTTCGTGTTAAATTCCTCTTTTTTTCTTTTTTCTATACATATATAGAGTGGTTATGACTCAACGGGTCACTGTAAACGTTTACTTGTTAAATTCTTCTTTTTTTCTTTTTCTATACATATATAGAGTGGTTATGACTCAACGGGTCACTGTAAACGTTTACTTGTTAAATTCTTCTTTTTTTCTTTTTTTATACATATATAGAGTGGTTATGACTCAACGGGTCACTGTAAGCGTGTACTTGTTACATTCTTCTTTTTTCTTTTTTTATACATATATAGAGTGGTTATGACTCAACGGGTCACTGTAAGCGTGTACTTGTTAAATTCTTCTTTTTTCTTTTTTTATACATATATAGAGTGGTTATGACTCAACGGGTCACTGTAAACGTGTTCGTGTTAAATTCCTCTTTTTTTCTTTTTTCTATACATATATAGAGTGGTTATGACTCAACGGGTCACTGTAAACGTTTACTTGTTAAATTCTTCTTTTTTTCTTTTTCTATACATATATAGAGTGGTTATGACTCAACGGGTCACTGTAAACGTTTACTTGTTAAATTCTTCTTTTTTTCTTTTTTTATACATATATAGAGTGGTTATGACTCAACGGGTCACTGTAAGCGTGTACTTGTTACATTCTTCTTTTTTCTTTTTTTATACATATATAGAGTGGTTATGACTCAACGGGTCACTGTAAACGTTTACTTGTTAAATTCTTCTTTTTTCTTTTTTATACATATATAGAGTGGTTATGACTCAACGGGTCACTGTAAACGTGTTCGTGTTAAATTCCTCTTTTTTTCTTTTTTCTATACATATATAGAGTGGTTATGACTCAACGGGTCACTGTAAACGTTTACTTGTTAAATTCTCCTTTTTTTCTTTTTCTATACATATATAGAGTGGTTATGACTCAACGGGTCACTGTAAACGTTTACTTGTTAAATTCTTCTTTTTTTCTGTTTTTATACATATATAGAGTGGTTATGACTCAACGGGTCACTGTAAACGTGTATATAAAAATATGTTGAAGTAAAATAAGTTTTGAAGAGAAAAAAATTTAAAAACCTATAACGATGACGTCATATACCTATTACTGTGACGTCACGTGCACAAGAATAAGTTGGTTGAAAACAAAATTATTATTACATAATTACATTGGCTGATTTCCAAATTACTACTGAATAACATTAGAAAAGTTTGAAAAAACCAGACCCGCTGCCGAAGACTGGCCCCGTTGACCCCCAGCAACAATTTTTTTTGTTGTAATTTTGAGATATTATGATCCCAGGTGTTGTACGGTGCTGAAGATATAAACTTTTTGACATGTCGTCGGGTAGTTTTTGAGGAGAAGCTTCACATACAGACATACATACATACATACATACAGACAAGTGCCCTTTATATAAGAGACTAGCGGGGCTACCCGGCGTTGCTCGGGGTCATAAAAACATAATTGAAGAAAAATTGCGTGTGTAACATCTTTATATTAAAACTTCTATTTCTCTCCTTCTCTCTCTATAGCTGTCTCTTTATCTTTCTACTTTTCTCTACCCTGATCGCTACTTTAAAATTTTGCCTTTTGCGAAAGCTGTTTCTTCCCCACCATTTCATCCTACGTTTCACAGGGCAATAGTATGACTTATTTCTATAAAAAGTACCACCACTATCTGCGCTTTCTATATAGGTACTTATAACCGCCCCGGTGTTCATACTATATATTTTGAATCCCCTCATGATATCCTTCATCATTTTAACTCCCCTCGTTGTATTCATCATTTTCGATCTCCTCATACTATTAATCATTTTCAATCCCCTCATAATATTCTTCATCATTTTCAATCTCCTCATACTATTAATCATTTTCAATCCCCTCATAATATTCTTCATCATTTTCAATCCTCTCGTAATATTCCTCATCATTTTCAATCCGCTCATGATATTCTTAATAATTTTCAATCCTCTCATGATATTCTTCATTTTTTCAATCCTCTCATGATATTCTTCATTATTTTCAATCCCCTCATGATATTCTTCATCATTTCAATCCCCTCATGATATTCTTAATCATTTTCAATCCTCTCATGGTATATTTCATCATTTTCGATCCCCTCATGATATTCTTCTCATTTTCAATCCCCTCATGATATTATTCATCATTTTCAATCCTCTCATGGTATTCTTCATCATTTCCAATCTTGTCAGTCTATTCTTCATAATTTTCAATGCTCTCATGACATTCTTCATCATTTTCAATCCTCTCATGACATTCTTCATCATTTTCAATCCCCTCATGATAGTCTTCATCATTTTCAATCCCCTCATGATAGTCTTCATCATTTTCAATTCCCTCATGATAGTCTTCATCATTTTCAATTCCCTCATGATAGTCTTCATCATTTTCAATCCTCTCATGTCAGTCTTCATCATTTTCAATCCTCTCATAATAGTTTTCATCATTTTTAATCCTCTCATGATAGTCTTCATCATTTTTAATCCTCTCAGGATAGTCTTCATCATTTTTAATCCTCTCATGATAGTCTTCATCATTTTCAATCCTCTCAAGATATTCTTCATCATTTTCAATCCTCTCAAGATATTCTTCATCATTTTCAATCCCCTCATGATATTCTTCATCATTTTCAATCCCCTCATGATATTCTTCATCATTATCAATCCCCTCATGATATTATTCATCATTTTAAATCCCCTCATGGTATTCTTCATCATTTCCAATCCTGTCAGTCTATTCTTCATCATTTTCAATCCTCTCATGACATTCTTCATCATTTTCAATCCTCTCATGACATTCTTCATCATTTTCAATCCTCTCATGACATTCTTCATCATTTTCAATCCTCTCATGACATTCTTCATCATTTTCAATCCTCTGACATTCTTCATCATTTTCAATCCTCTCATGACATTCTTCATCATTTTCAATCCTCTCATGATATTCTTCATCATTTTCAATCCTCTCATGACATTCTTCATCATTTTCAATCCTCTCATGACATTCTTCATCATTTTCAATCCTCTCATGACATTCTTCATCATTTTCAATCCTCTCATGACATTCTTCATCATTTTCAATCCCCTCATGACAGTCTTCATCATTTTCAATCCCCTCATGATAGTCTTCATCATTTTCAATCCCCTCATGATAGTCTTCATCATTTTCAATAACCCTCATGATAGTCTTCATCATTTTCAATAACCCTCATGATAGTCTTCATCATTTTCAATCCTCTCATGATAGTCTTTATCATAGCTCTATCTAGGATATTGAGCACTTTTCTCCCGGACAACGCCGAGTACTTTGAAAATCAAGGAGACCTCATGAGCACTACTGAAATCACTTAGGTATCCTCTCTCCTTCTGATCTGCGAAATAGTCCAAAGGGGAACGAAGATGGCGTTAAAATATTTTCCAAACCTATCACTACAGTAGCTCTATCTAGGATATTGAGCACTTTTCTCCCGGACAACGCCGAGTACTTTGACTATCGAGGAGGCTTCATGAACACCAATCAAATCCCTTAGGTATCCTCTCCCCATTCTGATCTGCGAAATACTCCAAAGGGGAACGAAGATAGCGTTAAAATATTTTCCAAAACCTATCACTACAGTAGCTCTATCTAGGACATTGAGCACTTTTCTCCCGGACAACGCCGAGTACTTTGATAATCAAGGAGGCCTCCTGGGGACTACTGAAATCACTTAGGTATCCTCTCTCCTTCTGATCTGCGAAATAATCCAAAGGGGAACGAAGATGGCGTTAAAATATTTTCCAAACCTATCACTACAGTAGCTCTATCTAGGACATTGAGCACTTTTCTCCCGGACAACGCCGAGTACTTTGAAAATCGAGGAGGCTTCATGAGCACTCCTGAAATCCCTTAGGTATCCTCTCTCCTTCTGATCTGCGAAATAGTCCAAAGGGGAACAAAGATGGCGTTAAAATATTTTCCAAACCTATCACTACAGTAGCTCTATCTAGGACATTGAGCACTTTTCTCCCGGACAACGCCGAGTACTTTGATAATCAAGGAGGCCTCCTGGGGACTACTGAAATCACTTCGGTATCCTCTCTCCTTCTGATCTGCGAAATAATCCAAAGGGGAACGAAGATGGCGTTAAAATATTTTCCAAACCTATCACTACAGTAGCTCTATCTAGGATATTGAGCACTTTTCTCCCGGACAACGCCGAGTATTTCAAAATCAAAGAGGCTTCCTGAGCACTACTGAAATAACTCTTATCGATTACGAAATCTTTTTCAGCGTAGATACTGTTAAAATATTATCCAAACCTATCACTACAGTAGCTCTATCTAGGACATTGAGCACTTTTTTCCCGGAAAACGCCGAGTACTTAGAAAAACAAAGAGGCCTCTTGGGGACTACTGAAATCACTTCGGTATCTTCTCTCCTTCTGATCTGCGAAATAATCCAAAGGGGAACGAAGATGGCGTGTAAATATTTTCCAAACCTATCACTACAGTAGCTCTATCTAGGATATTGAGCACTTTTCTCCCGGACAACGCCGAGTACTTTGAAAATCGAGGAGGCTTCATGAACACCCATGAAATCCCTTAGGTATCCTCTCCCCATTCTGATCTGCGAAATACTCCAAAGGGGAACGAAGATGGCGTTAAAATATTTTCCAAAACCTATCACTACAGTAGCTCTATCTAGGACATTGAGCACTTTTCTCCCGGACAACGCCGAGTACTTTGATAATCAAGGAGGCCTCCTTGGGACTACTGAAATCACTTAGGTATCCTCTCTCCTTCTGATCTTCGAAATAATCCAAAGGGGAACGAAGATGGCGTTAAAATATTTTCCAAACCTATCACTACAGTAGCTCTATCTAGGACATTGAGCACTTTTCTCCCGGACAACGCCGAGTACTTTGAAAATCGAGGAGGCTTTATGAGCACTCCTGAAATCCCTTAGGTATCCTCTCTCCTTCTGATCTGCGAAATAGTCCAAAGGGGAACGAAGATGGCGTTAAAATATTTTCCAAATTTATCACTACAGTAGCTCTATCTAGGACATTGAGCACTTTTCTCCTAGACAACGCCGAGTACTTTGATTATCAAGGAGGCCTCCTGGGGACTACTGAAATCACTTCGGTATCCTCTCTCCTTCTGATCTGCGAAATAATCCAAAGGGGAACGAAGATGGCGTTAAAATATTTTCCAAACCTATCACTACAGTAGCTCTATCTAGGATATTGAGCACTTTTCTCCCGGACAACGCCGAGTATTTCAAAATCAAAGAGGCCTCCTGAGCACTACTGAAATAACTCTTATCGATTACGCAATCCTTTTCAGCGTAGATACTGTTAAAATATTATCCAAACCTATCACTACAGTAGCTCTATCTAGGACATTGAGCACTTTTTTCCCGGACAACGCCGAGTACTTTGAAAAACAAAGAGGCCTCCTGGGGACTACTGAAATCAGTTAGGTATCCTCCCTCCTTTTCAGCTGCAAAATTGTCCAAAGGGGAACGAAGATGGCGTTAAAATATTTTCTAAACCTATCACTACAGTAGCTCTATCTAGGATATTGAGCACTTTTCTCCCGGACAACGCTGAGTACTTTGAAAATCGAGGAGGCTTTATGAGCACTCTTGAAATCCCTTAGGTATCCTCTCTCCTTCTGATCTGCGAAATAGTCCAAAGGGGAACGAAGATAGCGTTAAAATATTTTCCAAATTTATCACTACAGTAGCTCTATCTAGGACATTGAGCACTTTTCTCCCGGACAACGCCGAGTACTTTGATAATCAAGGAGGCCTCCTGGGGACTACTGAAATCACTTAGGTATCCTCTCTCCTTCTGATCTGCGAAATAATCCAAAGGGGAACGAAGATGGCGTTAAAATATTTTCCAAACCTATCACTACAGTAGCTCTATCTAGGACATTGAGCACTTTTCTCCCGGACAACGCCGAGTACTTTGAAAATCGAGGAGGCTTCATGAGCACTCCTGAAATCCCTTAGGTATCCTCTCTCCTTCTGATCTGCGAAATAGTCCAAAGGGGAACAAAGATGGCGTTAAAATATTTTCCAAACCTATCACTACAGTAGCTCTATCTAGGACATTGAGCACTTTTCTCCCGGACAACGCCGAGTACTTTGATAATCAAGGAGGCCTCCTGGGGACTACTGAAATCACTTCGGTATCCTCTCTCCTTCTGATCTGCGAAATAATCCAAAGGGGAACGAAGATGGCGTTAAAATATTTTCCAAACCTATCACTACAGTAGCTCTATCTAGGATATTGAGCACTTTTCTCCCGGACAACGCCGAGTATTTCAAAATCAAAGAGGCTTCCTGAGCACTACTGAAATAACTCTTATCGATTACGAAATCTTTTTCAGCGTAGATACTGTTAAAATATTATCCAAACCTATCACTACAGTAGCTCTATCTAGGACATTGAGCACTTTTTTCCCGGAAAACGCCGAGTACTTAGAAAAACAAAGAGGCCTCTTGGGGACTACTGAAATCACTTCGGTATCTTCTCTCCTTCTGATCTGCGAAATAATCCAAAGGGGAACGAAGATGGCGTGTAAATATTTTCCAAACCTATCACTACAGTAGCTCTATCTAGGATATTGAGCACTTTTCTCCCGGACAACGCCGAGTACTTTGAAAATCGAGGAGGCTTCATGAACACCCATGAAATCCCTTAGGTATCCTCTCCCCATTCTGATCTGCGAAATACTCCAAAGGGGAACGAAGATGGCGTTAAAATATTTTCCAAAACCTATCACTACAGTAGCTCTATCTAGGACATTGAGCACTTTTCTCCCGGACAACGCCGAGTACTTTGATAATCAAGGAGGCCTCCTTGGGACTACTGAAATCACTTAGGTATCCTCTCTCCTTCTGATCTTCGAAATAATCCAAAGGGGAACGAAGATGGCGTTAAAATATTTTCCAAACCTATCACTACAGTAGCTCTATCTAGGACATTGAGCACTTTTCTCCCGGACAACGCCGAGTACTTTGAAAATCGAGGAGGCTTTATGAGCACTCCTGAAATCCCTTAGGTATCCTCTCTCCTTCTGATCTGCGAAATAGTCCAAAGGGGAACGAAGATGGCGTTAAAATATTTTCCAAATTTATCACTACAGTAGCTCTATCTAGGACATTGAGCACTTTTCTCCTAGACAACGCCGAGTACTTTGATTATCAAGGAGGCCTCCTGGGGACTACTGAAATCACTTCGGTATCCTCTCTCCTTCTGATCTGCGAAATAATCCAAAGGGGAACGAAGATGGCGTTAAAATATTTTCCAAACCTATCACTACAGTAGCTCTATCTAGGATATTGAGCACTTTTCTCCCGGACAACGCCGAGTATTTCAAAATCAAAGAGGCCTCCTGAGCACTACTGAAATAACTCTTATCGATTACGCAATCCTTTTCAGCGTAGATACTGTTAAAATATTATCCAAACCTATCACTACAGTAGCTCTATCTAGGACATTGAGCACTTTTTTCCCGGACAACGCCGAGTACTTTGAAAAACAAAGAGGCCTCCTGGGGACTACTGAAATCAGTTAGGTATCCTCCCTCCTTTTCAGCTGCAAAATTGTCCAAAGGGGAACGAAGATGGCGTTAAAATATTTTCTAAACCTATCACTACAGTAGCTCTATCTAGGATATTGAGCACTTTTCTCCCGGACAACGCTGAGTACTTTGAAAATCGAGGAGGCTTTATGAGCACTCTTGAAATCCCTTAGGTATCCTCTCTCCTTCTGATCTGCGAAATAGTCCAAAGGGGAACGAAGATAGCGTTAAAATATTTTCCAAATTTATCACTACAGTAGCTCTATCTAGGACATTGAGCACTTTTCTCCCGGACAACGCCGAGTACTTTGATTATCAAGGAGGCCTCCTGGGGACTACTGAAATCACTTCGATATCCTCTCTCCTTCTGATCTGCGAAATAATCCAAAGGGGAACGAAGGTGGCGTTAAAATATTTTCCAAACCTATCACTACAGTAGCTCTATCTAGGATATTGAGCACTTTTCTCCCGGACAACGCCGAGTATTTCAAAATCAAAGAGGCCTCCTGAGCACTACTGAAATAACTCTTATCGATTACCTAATCCTTTTCAGCGTAGATACTGTTAAAATATTATCCAAACCTATCACTACAGTAGCTCTATCTAGGACATTGAGCACTTTTTTCCCGGACTACGCTGAGTACTTTGAAAATCGAGGAGGCTTTATGAGCACTCCTGAAATCCCTTAGGTATCCTCTCTCCTTCTGATCTGCGAAATAGTCCAAAGGGGAACGAAGATGGCGTTAAAATATTTTCCAAACCTATCACTACAGTAGCTCTATCTAGGACATTGAGCACTTTTCTCCCGGACAACGCCGAGTACTTTGATAATCAAGGAGGCCTCATGGGGACTACTGAAATCACTTCGGTATCCTCTCTCCTTCTGATCTGCGAAATAGTCCAAAGGTGAACGAAGATGGCGTTAAAATATTTTCTAAACGTATCACTACAGTAGCTCTATCTAGGATATTGAGCACTTTTCTCCCGGACAACGCCGAGTACTTTGAAAATCGAGGAGGCTTCATGAGCACTACTGAAATCCCTTAGGTATCCTTTCTCCTTCTGATCTGCGAAATACTCCAAAGGGGAACGAAGATGGCGTTAAAATATTTTCCAAAACCTATCACTACAGTAGCTCTATCTAGGATATTGAGCACTTTTCTCCCGGACAACGCCGAGTACTTTGATAATCAAGGAGGCCTCGTGGGGACTACTGAAATCACTTAGGTATCCTCTCTCCTTCTGATCTGCGAAATAGTCCAAAGGGGAACGAAGATGGCGTTAAAATATTTTCCAAACCTATCACTACAGTAGCTCTATCTAGGATATTGAGCACTTTTCTCCCGGACAACGCCGAGTATTTCAAAATCAAAGAGGCCTCTTGAGCACTACTGAAATAACTCTTATCGATTACCCAATCCTTTTCAGCGTAGATACTGTTAAAATATTATCCAAACCTATCACTACAGTAGCTCTATCTAGGACATTGAGCACTTTTTTCCCGGACAACGCCGAGTACTTTGAAAATCGAGGAGGCTTTATGAGCACTCCTGAAATCTCTTAGGTATCCTCTCTCCTTCTGATCTGCGAAATAGTCCAAAGGGGAACGAAGATGGCGTTAAAATATTTTCCAAACCTATCACTACAGTAGCTCTATCTAGGACATTGAGCACTTTTCTCCCGGACAACGCCGAGTACTTTGATAATCAAGGAGGCCTCCTGGGGACTACTGAAATCACTTCGGTATCCTCTCTCCTTCTGATCTGCGAAATAGTCCAAAGGTGAACGAAGATGGCGTTAAAATATTTTCTAAACCTATCACTACAGTAGCTCTATCTAGGATATTGAGCACTTTTCTCCCGGACAACGCCGAGTACTTTGATAATCAAGGAGGCCTCATGGGGACTACTGAAATCACTTCGGTATCCTCTCTCCTTCTGATCTGCGAAATAGTCCAAAGGTGAACGAAGATGGCGTTAAAATATTTTCTAAACGTATCACTACAGTAGCTCTATCTAGGATATTGAGCACTTTTCTCCCGGACAACGCCGAATACTTTGAAAATCGAGGAGGCTTCATGAGCACTACTGAAATCCCTTAGGTATCCTTTCTCCTTCTGATCTGCGAAATACTCCAAAGGGGAACGAAGATGGCGTTAAAATATTTTCCAAAACCTATCACTACAGTAGCTCTATCTAGGATATTGAGCACTTTTCTCCCGGACAACGCCGAGTACTTTGATAATCAAGGAGGCCTCGTGGGGACTACTGAAATCACTTAGGTATCCTCTCTCCTTCTGATCTGCGAAATAGTCCAAAGGGGAACGAAGATGGCGTTAAAATATTTTCCAAACCTATCACTACAGTAGCTCTATCTAGGATATTGAGCACTTTTCTCCCGGACAACGCCGAGTATTTCAAAATCAAAGAGGCCTCTTGAGCACTACTGAAATAACTCTTATCGATTACCCAATCCTTTTCAGCGTAGATACTGTTAAAATATTATCCAAACCTATCACTACAGTAGCTCTATCTAGGACATTGAGCACTTTTTTCCCGGACAACGCCGAGTACTTTGAAAATCGAGGAGGCTTTATGAGCACTCCTGAAATCTCTTAGGTATCCTCTCTCCTTCTGATCTGCGAAATGGTCCAAAGGGGAACGAAGATGGCGTTAAAATATTTTCCAAACCTATCACTACAGTAGCTCTATCTAGGACATTGAGCACTTTTCTCCCGGACAACGCCGAGTACTTTGATAATCAAGGAGGCCTCCTGGGGACTACTGAAATCACTTCGGTATCCTCTCTCCTTCTGATCTGCGAAATAGTCCAAAGGTGAACGAAGATGGCGTTAAAATATTTTCTAAACCTATCACTACAGTAGCTCTATCTAGGATATTGAGCACTTTTCTCCCGGACAACGCCGAGTACTTTGAAAATCGAGGAGGCTTCATGAGCACTACTGAAATCCCTTAGGTATCCTTTCTCCTTCTGATCTGCCAAATAGTCCTGAGGCGCTCATACCGGCGAATGCCGACATTCCCCCTCCCCAGATTTCGCCTGAGGCGCTCATACCGACGAATGCCGATATCCCCCCTCCCCGGATTTCGCCTTAGGCGCTCACACTTCAACACTGCTCAAAAAAGGAGTAGATAATGGATGGGATGAGGGCATCATGACAACGGAACCGATACGACCCTACCTCAATACTTCTCAAAAAAGGAGGAGATAATGCATGGGATTATGGCATCATGACAACGGAACCGATACGACCCTACCTCAACACTTCTCAAAAAAGGAGGAGATAATGCATGGGAATAGTGCATCATGACAACGGAACCGATACGACCCTACCTCAACACTTCTCAAAAAAGGAGGAGATAATGCATGGGATGAGGGCATCATGACAACGGAACCGATACGACCCTACCTCAACACTTCTCAAAAAAGGAGGAGGTAATTCATGGGATGAGCACATCATGACAACGGAACCAATACTATTCTACATCTACCCTTCTCAAAAAAGGAGGAGGTAATGCATGGGATCAGTGCATCATGACAACGGAACGATACTACCCTACCTCTACACTTCTCAAAAAAGGAGGAGGTAATGCTCACACCGGCGAATACCGTAACCCCCCCCCCCGAATTTGGCCTGAAAGGAGGAGGTAATTCCTATCATGATAACAGAACGGCCACAGGGAGGGAGGGGGGAGGAATATTAGCGTCTATTAATAAGGGAAAATGACAGAAAGGAAAACTGCCACTCTCTGACGTCATGATGACCTGATATAACCGGACACAATTTAGGGCAAGACCGGGTACATCCGGCAAGGGATTATGGGACAGGTGCGGATGTGATTGAGCAACCCTTGTTTCACTACACACTCTTAACGTAGGATTCCTATGTTGTTATTGATGCATCCGGACAGAAGTTATTGGATGATCTGATAGAACCGGACACAATTTAGGGCAAGACCGGGTACATCCGGCAAGGGATTATGGGATGTTTACAATGACTCTGCATTTTTATCGGATTAGTACATAAATACATTAGATTATTTCAAATTTAGTACATAATAACGTTGAAAAAGTCGAATAAAATACGAAAAAACTGCTACCTTTTGTCGGAAAGTGGTCCGGTTGACTGTCAGCGAGTGAATCGTTATTTGCGATTTTGAGATATTATGATCCCAGGATATGTACGGTGCTGAAGATATACACTTTTTGACATGTCGCCGCTTAGTTTTTGAGGAGAAGCTTCACATACAGACATACATACATACAGACAACTGCCCTTTATATAAGAGACTAGCGGGGCTACCCGGCGTTGCTCGGGGTCATTAAAACATATAATTGAAGAAAAATCGTGTGTGTAACATCTTTATATACAAACTTCTATTTCTCCCCCCCCCTTCTCTATAGCCGTCTCTTTATCTTTCTACCTTTCTCTTCCCTGGTCGCCGCATTTCACCGCTACTTTCTAATTTTGCCTTTTGCGAAAGCTGTTCTTTCCCCACCATTTCTCCTACGTTGCCCAGGGCAATAGTATGATATATTTCTATAAAAAGTAACACCTCTATCTGCGCCTTCTATATAGGTACTTATCTTCACCCCGGTGTTCATGCTATATACGTATCTATCATCACCCCGGTGCGCATACTATATACGTACCTATCGCCGCCCCAGTGCACATACTATATACGTACCTATCGCCACCCCAGTTCAGATACTATTTAAGTACCTATTGCCGCCCCGGTGCGAATGCTAAATAGTACCTATCGCCGCCCCGGTGTGCATGCTACATAAGTACCTATCGCTGCCCTAGTGGAAATAATTAATATGTACATATTGCCGCATTGGTGCGAATTTCTAAATGCGTACCTATTACCACTTTGGTGCGAATGCTAAATACATACCTATCGCCAACCCGATGCGAATGCTAAATACATACCTATAGCCGCCCTGGTGTGAATGCTAAATACGTACCTATAGCCGCCCCGGTGCGAATGCTAAATACGTACCTATCACCACCCTGGTGCGAATGCGAAATACATACCTTTCGCCGTTCTGGTGCACGTGCTATATACGTACCTATTGCCGCCCCGGTGCGCATGCGGTGTACGTACTTATTGCTGCCCATGTGTACATGCTATATATGTAGCTATCGCCACCCCTGAATTCTGAATATGTACCTATCGCCGCCCCGGTGTGGAAGCTAAATACGTACATATCGCCGCCCCGGTACGAATGCTAAATACATACATATCGCCGCCCCAGTGTGATTTCTAAATACGTACCTATCGCCGCTCTTGTGTGAATTCTAAATACGTACCTGTCGCCGCCCCGGTGCGGAAGCTAAATACGTACATATCGCCACCCCGATGCGAATGCTAAATACATACCTATCGCCGCCCCGGTGCGAATGCTAAATACATACCTATCGCCGCCCCGGTGCGAATGCTAAATACATACCTATCGCCGCCCCGGTGTGAATGCTAAATACATACCTATCGCCGCCCCGGTGTGAATGCTAAATACATACCTATCGCCGCCCCGGTGTGAATGCTAAATACATACATATCGCCGCCCCGGTGTGAATGCTAAATACATACCTTTCGCCGCCCCGGTGCGCGTGCTATATACGTACCTATCGCTGCCCCGGTGCGCGTGCTATATATGAACCGATCGCTGCCCCAGTGCGCATGCATAATACATACCTATCACGTACTTATTGCCGCCCATGTGCACATGCTATATACGTACCTATCGCCACAGCTGAATGCTAAATAAGTACCTATCTCCGCCCAGGGATGAATGCTAAATACGTACATATTGCCGCCCAGGTGTTCATACACCATATGTACCTATCACTGCCCCAGTGCGAATACTAAATATGTACATATCGCCACCCCGGTGCGATTGCTGAATACATACCTATCGCAACCCCGGTGCGAATGCTAAATACGTAGCTATAGCCACCCCTATGCACTACTATATAGTACCTATTGCCACCCCGGTACACATACTATATATAAACCTATCGCCGGCCCGGTGTGCATACTATATTCGTACCTATCGCGGCTCTGGTGCGCATACTACATACTTACCTATCTCTGCAAGGGTACACATACTATATATGTACCAATCTCCAGCCCAGTTCGCATACGTAAGAACTTATATTTATTCGGCCCTGTCGTGTTAGAAAAACAAAGTAGTGTTCATTTATGTATTGTCACTATCATAAATATAAATATTTTTAGTTACAAACAGAAAAAAATACATTTTTTTGCCTCCCCACAAGAAAATTTTTTTTCTATCCTCCCATATACTTAGAAATATTTTTAATTTAAAGGAAAAAAAAAAGAAAATTTTTTGACCACCCTTACACCCCAAAAATTTTATGTTCCCCCCATACATAGAAATATTTTTATTTTAAAAAAGAAAAAAAAAAAAAATTTTTTAGCCCCCCCCCCCGAAAATTTTTTTTTTTCATTCTCCCCCATACACATAAATATTTTCAATGAAAAAGATAAAAGACAAAATAAATGTTTTGCCTTCCCCCCAATTTTTTTTATACTCCCGATGCGCATGCTATATACGTATTTATTGCCGCCCATGTGCACATGCTATATACTTCCTATCGCCACCGCTGAATGCTAAATACGTACCTATTGCTGTCGCGGTGCGAATGTAAAATAGGTTTTCAGCGTAGATGCTCTTAAAATATTATCCAAACCTATCACTACAGTAGCTCTATCTAGGACATTGAACAATTTTCTCCCGGACAACGCCGAGTACTTTAAAAATAAAAGAGGCCTCATGAGCACTACTGAAATAACTTAGGTATCCTCTCTCCTTCTGATCTGCCAAATAGTCCAAAGGGGAACGAAGATGGCATTAAAATATTTTCCAAACCTATCACTACAGTAGCTCTATCTAGGATATTGAGCACTTTTCTGCCGGACAACGCCGAGTACTTTGAAACTCAAGGAGGCCTCCTGAGCACTACTGAAATCACTCTTATCGATTCCCCCATCCTTTTCAGCGTAGATGCTGTTAAAATATTATCCAAACCTATCACTACAGTAGCTCGATCAAGGACATTGAACACTTTTCTCCCGGACAACGCCAAATACTTTGAAAATCAAGGAGGCCTCCTGAGCACTACTGAAATCACTTAGGTATCCCTCCTTTTGATATGCAAAATAGTCCAAAGGGTAAAGAAGATGGCGTTAAAATATTTTCAAAACCTATCACTACAGTAGCTCTATCTAGGATATTGAGCACTTTTCTCCCGGACAACACCGAGTAATTTTTAAATCAAGGAGGCCTCATGAGCACTTCTTAAATAACTCTTATCGATTCCCCCATCCTTTTCAGCGTAGATGCTGTTAAAATATTATCCAAACCTATCACTACAGTAGCTCTATCTAGGACATTCAGCAATTTACTCCCGGACAACGCCGAGTACTTTGAAAAGCAAGGAGGCCTCCTGAGCACTACTGAAATCACTTAGGTATCCTCTCTCCTTCTGATCTGCCAAATAGTCCAAAGGAAAACGAAGATGGCATTAAAATATTTTCCAAACCTATCACTACAGTAGCTCTATCTAGGATATTGAGCACTTTTCTGCCGGACAAGGCCGAGTACTTTGAAAATCAAGGAGGCCTCCTGAGCACTACTGAAATCACTCTTATCGATTACCCCATCCTTTTCAGCGTAGATGCTGTTAA
Organism: Sepiola atlantica; assembly: GCA_963556195.1. NCBI lineage: Eukaryota > Metazoa > Mollusca > Cephalopoda > Sepiida > Sepiolidae > Sepiola > Sepiola atlantica. The sequence continues at coordinate 115,806,265 of OY744521.1, forward strand.
AATATTATCCAAACCTATCACTACAGTAGCTCGATCAAGGACATTGAACACTTTTCTCCCGGACAACGCCACATACTTTGAAAATCAAGGAGGCCTCCTGAGCACTACTGAAATCACTTAGCTATCCCTCCTTTTGATCTGCAAAATAGTCCAAAGGGTAAAGAAGATGGCGTTAAAATATTTTCAAAACCTATCACTACAGTAGCTCTATCTAGGATATTGAGCACTTTTCTCCCGGACAACACCGAGTAATTTTTAAATCAAGGAGGCCTCATGAGCACTTCTTAAATAACTCTTATCGATTCCCCCATCCTTTTCAGCGTAGATGCTGTTAAAATATTATCCAAACCTATAACTACAGTAGCTCTATCTAGGACATTGAGCAATTTTTCTTTTTTCTATACATATATAGAGTGGTTACGACTCAACGGGTCACTGTAAACGTTTACTTGTTAAATTCTTTTTTTATACATATATACCGTGGTTATGACTCAACGGGTCATTGTAAACGTGTACTTGTTAAATTCTTCTTTTTTCTTTTTTTATACATATATAGAGTGGTTATGACTCAACGGGTCACTATAAACATGTTCTTGTTAAATTCTTCTTTTTTTCTTTTTTCTATACATATATAGAGTGGTTATGACTCAACGGGTCACTGTAAACGTTTACTTGTTAAATTCTTCTTTTTTATACATATATAGAGTGGTGATGACTCAACGGGTCATTGTAAACGTGTACTTGTTAAATTCTTCTTTTTTCTTTTTTTATACATATATAGAGTGGTTATGACTCAACGGGTCAGTGTAAACGTGTACTTGTTTAATTCTTCTTTTTTCTTTTTTATACATATATAGAGTGGTTATGACTCAACGGGTCAGTGTAAACGTGTACTTGTTAAATTCTTCTTTTTTCTTTTTTATACATATATAGAGTGGTTATGACTCAACGGGTCAGTGTAAACGTGTACTTGTTAAATTCTTCTTTTTTCTTTTTTTATACATATATAGAGTGGTTATGACTCAACGGGTCACTGTAAACGTGTACTTGTTAAATTCTTCTTTTTTCTTTTTTTATACATATATAGAGTGGTTATGACTCAACGGGTCACTGTAAACGTGTACTTGTTAAATTCTTCTTTTTTCTTTTTTTATACATATATAGAGTGGTTATGACTCAACGGGTCACTGTAAACGTTTACTTGTTAAATTCTTCTTTTTTTCTTTTTTTATACATATATAGAGTGGTTATGACTCAACGGGTCATTGTAAACATGTACTTGTCAAACTCTTCTTTTTTCTTTTTTTATACATATATAGAGTGGTTATGACTCAACGGGTCACTGTAAACGTGTACTTGTTAAATTCTTCTTTTTTCTGTTTTTATACATATATAGAGTGGTTATGACTCAACGGGTCACTGTAAACGTGTACTTGTTAACTTCTTCTTTTTTCTTTTTTTATACATATATAGAGTGGTTATGACTCAACGGGTCACTATAAACATGTTCTTGTTAAATTCTTTTATTCTTTTTTCTATACATATATAGAGTGGTTATGACTCAACGGGTCACTGTAAACGTTTACTTGTTAAATTCTTCTTTTTTATACATATATAGAGTGGTTATGACTCAACGGGTCATTGTAAACGTGTACTTGTTAAATTCTTCTTTTTTCTTTTTTTATACATATATAGAGTGGTTATGACTCAACGGGTCACTGTAAACGTGTACTTGTTAAATTCTTCTTTTTCTTTTTTTATACATATATAGAGTGGTTATGACTCAACGGGTCACTGTAAACGTGTACTTGTTAAATTCTTCTTTTTTCTTTTTTATACATATATAGAGTGGTTATGACTCAACGGGTCACTGTAAACGTGTACTTGTTAAATTCTTATTTTTTCTTTTTTTATACATATATAGAGTGGTTATGACCCAACGGGTCAGTGTAAACGTGTACTTGTTAAATTCTTCTTTTTTCTTTTTTATACATATATAGAGGTGTTAAGACTCAACGGGGCACTGTAAACGTGTTCTTGTTAAATTCTTTTTTTCTTTTTTATACATATATAGAGTGGTTATGACTCAACGGGTCATTGTAAACGTGTACTTGTTAACTTCTTCTTTTTTCTTTTTTATACATATATAGAGTGGTTATGACTCAACGGGGCACTGTAAACGTGTACTTGTTAAATTCTTCTTTTTTCTTTTTTATACATATATAGAGTGGTTATGACTCAACGGGGCACTGTAAACGTGTACTTGTTAAATTCTTCTTTTTTCTTTTTTATACATATATAGAGTGGTTATGACTCAACGGGTCAGTGTAAACGTGTACTTGTTAAATTCTTCTTTTTTCTTTTTTATACATATATAGAGTGGTTATGACTCAACGGGGCACTGTAAACGTGTACTTGTTAAATTCTTCTTTTTTTCTTTTTTATACATATATAGAGTGGTTATGACTCAACGGGTCAGTGTAAACGTGTACTTGTTAAATTCTTCTTTTTTCTTTTTTATACATATATAGAGTGGTTATGACTCAACGGGGCACTGTAAACGTGTTCTTGTTAAATTCTTCTTTTTTCTTTTTTATACATATATAGAGTGGTTATGACTCAACGGGGCACTGTAAACGTGTTCTTGTTAAATTCTTCTTTTTTTCTTTTTTTATACATATATAGAGTGGTTATGACTCAACGGGTCATTGTAAACATGTACTTGTCAAACTCTTCTTTTTTCTTTTTTTATACATATATAGAGTGGTTATGACTCAACGGGGCACTGTAAACGTGTACTTGTTAAATTCTTCTTTTTTCTTTTTTATACATATATAGAGTGGTTATGACTCAACGGGGCACTGTAAACGTGTACTTGTTAAATTCTTCTTTTTTTCTTTTTTATACATATATAGAGTGGTTATGACTCAACGGGTCACTGTAAACGTGTACTTGTTAAATTCTTCTTTTTTCTTTTTTATACATATATAGAGTGGTTATGACTCAACGGGTCAGTGTAAACGTGTACTTGTTAAATTCTTCTTTTTTCTTTTTTATACATATATAGAGTGGTTATGACTCAACGGGGCACTTTAAACGTGTTCTTGTTAAATTCTTCTTTTTTCTTTTTTATATATATATAGAGTGGTTATGACTCAACGGGTCAGTGTAAATGTGTACTTGTTAGATTCTTCTTTTTTCTTTTTTATACATATATAGAGTGGTTATGACTCAACGGGTCAGTGTAAACGTGTACTTGTTAAATTCTTCTTTTTTCTTTTTTATACATATATAGAGTGGTTATGACTCAACGGGGCACTGTAAACGTGTTCTTGTTAAATTCTTCTTTTTTCTTTTTTATACATATATAGAGTGGTTATGACTCAACGGGTCATTGTAAACGTGTACTTGTCAAACTCTTCTTTTTTCTTTTTTTATACATATATAGAGTGGTTATGACTCAACGGGTCACTGTAAACGTGTACTTGTTAAATTCTTCTTTTTTCTGTTTTTATACATATATAGAGTGGTTATGACTCAACGGGTCACTGTAAACGTGTACTTGTTAAATTCTTCTTTTTTCTTTTTTTATACATATATAGAGTGGTTATGACTCAACGGGTCACTGTAAACGTGTACTTGTTAAATTCTTCTTTTTTCTGTTTTTATACATATATAGAGTGGTTATGACTCAACGGGTCACTGTAAACGTGTACTTGTTAACTTCTTCTTTTTTCTTTTTTTATACATATATAGAGTGGTTATGACTCAACGGGTCACTATAAACATGTTCTTGTTAAATTCTTTTATTCTTTTTTCTATACATATATAGAGTGGTTATGACTCAACGGGTCACTGTAAACGTTTACTTGTTAAATTCTTCTTTTTTATACATATATAGAGTGGTTATGACTCAACGGGTCATTGTAAACGTGTACTTGTTAAATTCTTCTTTTTTCTTTTTTTATACATATATAGAGTGGTTATGACTCAACGGGTCACTGTAAACGTGTACTTGTTAAATTCTTCTTTTTCTTTTTTTATACATATATAGAGTGGTTATGACTCAACGGGTCACTGTAAACGTGTACTTGTTAAATTCTTCTTTTTTCTTTTTTATACATATATAGAGTGGTTATGACTCAACGGGTCACTGTAAACGTGTACTTGTTAAATTCTTATTTTTTCTTTTTTTATACATATATAGAGTGGTTATGACCCAACGGGTCAGTGTAAACGTGTACTTGTTAAATTCTTCTTTTTTCTTTTTTATACATATATAGAGGTGTTAAGACTCAACGGGGCACTGTAAACGTGTTCTTGTTAAATTCTTTTTTTCTTTTTTATACATATATAGAGTGGTTATGACTCAACGGGTCATTGTAAACGTGTACTTGTTAACTTCTTCTTTTTTCTTTTTTATACATATATAGAGTGGTTATGACTCAACGGGGCACTGTAAACGTGTACTTGTTAAATTCTTCTTTTTTCTTTTTTATACATATATAGAGTGGTTATGACTCAACGGGGCACTGTAAACGTGTACTTGTTAAATTCTTCTTTTTTCTTTTTTATACATATATAGAGTGGTTATGACTCAACGGGTCAGTGTAAACGTGTACTTGTTAAATTCTTCTTTTTTCTTTTTTATACATATATAGAGTGGTTATGACTCAACGGGGCACTGTAAACGTGTACTTGTTAAATTCTTCTTTTTTTCTTTTTTATACATATATAGAGTGGTTATGACTCAACGGGTCAGTGTAAACGTGTACTTGTTAAATTCTTCTTTTTTCTTTTTTATACATATATAGAGTGGTTATGACTCAACGGGGCACTGTAAACGTGTTCTTGTTAAATTCTTCTTTTTTCTTTTTTATACATATATAGAGTGGTTATGACTCAACGGGGCACTGTAAACGTGTTCTTGTTAAATTCTTCTTTTTTTCTTTTTTTATACATATATAGAGTGGTTATGACTCAACGGGTCATTGTAAACATGTACTTGTCAAACTCTTCTTTTTTCTTTTTTTATACATATATAGAGTGGTTATGACTCAACGGGGCACTGTAAACGTGTACTTGTTAAATTCTTCTTTTTTCTTTTTTATACATATATAGAGTGGTTATGACTCAACGGGGCACTGTAAACGTGTACTTGTTAAATTCTTCTTTTTTTCTTTTTTATACATATATAGAGTGGTTATGACTCAACGGGTCACTGTAAACGTGTACTTGTTAAATTCTTCTTTTTTCTTTTTTATACATATATAGAGTGGTTATGACTCAACGGGTCAGTGTAAACGTGTACTTGTTAAATTCTTCTTTTTTCTTTTTTATACATATATAGAGTGGTTATGACTCAACGGGGCACTTTAAACGTGTTCTTGTTAAATTCTTCTTTTTTCTTTTTTATATATATATAGAGTGGTTATGACTCAACGGGTCAGTGTAAATGTGTACTTGTTAGATTCTTCTTTTTTCTTTTTTATACATATATAGAGTGGTTATGACTCAACGGGTCAGTGTAAACGTGTACTTGTTAAATTCTTCTTTTTTCTTTTTTATACATATATAGAGTGGTTATGACTCAACGGGGCACTGTAAACGTGTTCTTGTTAAATTCTTCTTTTTTCTTTTTTATACATATATAGAGTGGTTATGACTCAACGGGTCATTGTAAACGTGTACTTGTCAAACTCTTCTTTTTTCTTTTTTTATACATATATAGAGTGGTTATGACTCAACGGGTCACTGTAAACGTGTACTTGTTAAATTCTTCTTTTTTCTGTTTTTATACATATATAGAGTGGTTATGACTCAACGGGTCACTGTAAACGTGTACTTGTTAAATTCTTCTTTTTTCTTTTTTTATACATATATAGAGTGGTTATGACTCAACGGGTCACTATAAACATGTTCTTGTTAAATTCTTTTATTCTTTTTTCTATACATATATAGAGTGGTTATGACTCAACGGGTCACTGTAAACGTTTACTTGTTAAATTCTTCTTTTTTATACATATATAGAGTGGTTATGACTCAACGGGTCATTGTAAACGTGTACTTGTTAAATTCTTCTTTTTTCTTTTTTTATACATATATAGAGTGGTTATGACTCAACGGGTCACTGTAAACGTGTACTTGTTAAATTCTTCTTTTTTCTTTTTTTATACATATATAGAGTGGTTATGACTCAACGGGTCACTGTAAACGTGTACTTGTTAAATTCTTCTTTTTTCTTTTTTATACATATATAGAGTGGTTATGACTCAACGGGTCACTGTAAACATGTACTTGTTAAATTCTTATTTTTTCTTTTTTTATACATATATAGAGTGGTTATGACCCAACGGGTCAGTGTAAACGTGTACTTGTTAAATTCTTCTTTTTTCTTTTTTATACATATATAGAGGTGTTAAGACTCAACGGGGCACTGTAAACGTGTTCTTGTTAAATTCTTTTTTTCTTTTTTATACATATATAGAGTGGTTATGACTCAACGGGTCATTGTAAACGTGTACTTGTTAACTTCTTCTTTTTTCTTTTTTATACATATATAGAGTGGTTATGACTCAACGGGGCACTGTAAACGTGTACTTGTTAAATTCTTCTTTTTTCTTTTTTATACATATATAGAGTGGTTATGACTCAACGGGGCACTGTAAACGTGTACTTGTTAAATTCTTCTTTTTTCTTTTTTATACATATATAGAGTGGTTATGACTCAACGGGTCAGTGTAAACGTGTACTTGTTAAATTCTTCTTTTTTCTTTTTTATACATATATAGAGTGGTTATGACTCAACGGGGCACTGTAAACGTGTACTTGTTAAATTCTTCTTTTTTTCTTTTTTATACATATATAGAGTGGTTATGACTCAACGGGTCAGTGTAAACGTGTACTTGTTAAATTCTTCTTTTTTCTTTTTTATACATATATAGAGTGGTTATGACTCAACGGGGCACTGTAAACGTGTTCTTGTTAAATTCTTCTTTTTTCTTTTTTATACATATATAGAGTGGTTATGACTCAACGGGGCACTGTAAACGTGTTCTTGTTAAATTCTTCTTTTTTTCTTTTTTTATACATATATAGAGTGGTTATGACTCAACGGGTCATTGTAAACATGTACTTGTCAAACTCTTCTTTTTTCTTTTTTTATACATATATAGAGTGGTTATGACTCAACGGGGCACTGTAAACGTGTACTTGTTAAATTCTTCTTTTTTCTTTTTTATACATATATAGAGTGGTTATGACTCAACGGGGCACTGTAAACGTGTACTTGTTAAATTCTTCTTTTTTTCTTTTTTATACATATATAGAGTGGTTATGACTCAACGGGTCACTGTAAACGTGTACTTGTTAAATTCTTCTTTTTTCTTTTTTATACATATATAGAGTGGTTATGACTCAACGGGGCACTTTAAACGTGTTCTTGTTAAATTCTTCTTTTTTCTTTTTTATATATATATAGAGTGGTTATGACTCAACGGGTCAGTGTAAATGTGTACTTGTTAGATTCTTCTTTTTTCTTTTTTATACATATATAGAGTGGTTATGACTCAACGGGTCAGTGTAAACGTGTACTTGTTAAATTCTTCTTTTTTCTTTTTTATACATATATAGAGTGGTTATGACTCAACGGGGCACTGTAAACGTGTTCTTGTTAAATTCTTCTTTTTTCTTTTTTATACATATATAGAGTGGTTATGACTCAACGGGTCAGTGTAAACGTGTACTTGTTAAATTCTTCTTTTTTCTTTTTTTATACATATATAGAGTGGTTATGACTCAACGGGGCACTGTAAACGTGTACTTGTTAAATTCTTCTTTTTTCTTTTTTTATACATATATAGAGTGGTTATGACTCAACGGGTCACTGTAAACGTTTACTTGTTAAATTCTTCTTTTTTTCTTTTTTTATACATATATAGAGTGGTTATGACTCAACGGGTCATTGTAAACGTGTACTTGTTAAACTCTTTTTTTTTCTTTTTTATACATATATAGAGTGGTTATGACTCAACGGGTCACTGTAAACGTTTACTTGTTAAATTCTTCTTTTTTTCTTTTTTTATACATATATAGAGTGGTTATGACTCAACGGGTCATTGTAAACTTGTACTTGTTAAATTCTTCTTTTTTCTTTTTTATACATATATAGAGTGGTTATGACTCAACGGGTCACTGTAAACGTGTACTTGTTAAATTCTTCTTTTTTCTGTTTTTATACATATATAGAGTGGTTATGACTCAACGGGTCACAGTAAACGTGTACTTGTTAAATTCTTCTTTTTTCTTTTTTTATACATATATAGAGTGGTTATGACTCAACGGGTCACTATAAACATGTTCTTGTTAAATTCTTTTTTTTTTCTTTTTTCTATACATATATAGAGTGGTTATGACTCAACGGGTCACTGTAAACGTGAGTGGTTATGACTCAACGGGTCACTGTAAGTAAAATAAGTTTTGAAGAGAAAAAAATGTAAAAACCTATAACGATGACGTCATATACCTATTACTGTGACGTCACGTGCACAAGAATAAGTTGGTTGAAAATAAAATTATTATTACATAATTACATTGGTTGATTTCCAAATTACTACTGAATAACATTAGAAAAGTTTGAAAAAACCAGACCCGCTGCCGAAGACTGGCCCCGTTGACCCCCAGCAACATTTTTTTTTGTTGTAATTTTGAGATATTATGATCCCAGGTGTTGTACGGTGCTGAAGATATAAACTTTTTGACATGTCGTCGCGTAGTTTTTGAGGAGAAGCTTCACATACAGACATACATACATACATACATACAGACAAGTGCCCTTTATATAAGAGACTAGCGGGGCTACCCGGCGTTGCTCGGGGTCATAAAAACATATAATTGAAGAAAAATCGTGTGTGTAACATCTTTATATACAAACTTCTATTTCTCCCCCCCCCCCTTTCTCTATAGCCGTCTCTTTATCTGTCTACCTTTCCCTTCCCTGGTCACCCCATTTCAGCGCTACTTTCTAATTTTGCCTTTTGCGAAAGCTGTTTCTTCCCCACCATTTCTCCTACGTTGGCCAGGGCAATAGTATATCATATTTCTATAAAAAGTAACACCTCTATCTGCGCCTTCTATATAAGAACTTATCTCCGCCCCGGTGTTCATACTATATACGTATCTATCATCACCCCGGTGCGCATACTATATACGTACCTATCGCCGCCCCAGTGCACATACTATATATGTACCTATCGCCGCCCCAGTGCAGATACTATTTAAGTACCTATCGCCGCCTCGGTGCGAATGCTAAATAGTACTTATCGCCGTCCCGGTGTGCATGCTACATAAGTACCTATCGCTGCCCTATTGCGAATAATTAATATGTACATATTGCCGCTTTGGTGCGAATGCTAAATACGTACCTATCGCCGCTTTGGTGCGAATGCTAAATACGTACCTATCGCCGGCCCGGTGCGAATGCTAAATACGTACCTATAGCCGCCCCGGTGCGAATGCGAAATACATACCTTTCGCCGTTCCGGTGCATGTGCTATATACGTACCTATCGCCGCCCCGGTGCACGTGCTATATACGTCCATATCGCCGCCCCGGTGCGCGTGCTATATATGTACTGACTGCCGCCGCAGAGCGCATGCTATGTACGTACTTATTGCTGCCCATGTGTACATGTTATATACGTAGCTATCGCCACCCCTAAATTCTGAATACGTACCTATAGCCGCCCCGGTGTGGAAGCTAAATAGGTACTAATTGCTGCCCCGGTGTGAATTCTAAATACGTACCTATCACCGCCCCGGTGTGAATTCTAAATACATACCTATCGCTGCCCCGGGTCGGAAGCTAAATACGTACATATCGCCACCCTGGTGCGAATGCTAAATACATACTTATCGCCGCCCCGGTGTGAATGCTAAATACATACCTATCGCCACCCTGGTGTGAATGCTAAATACATACCTATCGCCGCCCCGGTGTGAATGCTAAATACGTACCTATCGCCGCTCCGGTGTGAATTTTAAGTACGTACCGTTCGCCGCCCCGGTGCGCGTGCTATATACGTACCTATCGCCGCCCCGGTGTGAATTTTAAATACGTACCTTTCGCCGCCCCGGTGCGCGTGCTATATACGTACCTATCAGCGCCCTGGTGCACGTGCTATATATGAACCGATCGCTGCCCCAGTGCACATGCTAAATACATGCCTATCACCGCCCCGGTGCACATACTATATACATACTTATTGCCGCCGATGTGCACATGCTATATACGTACTTATCGCCACCGCTGAATGCTAAATAAGTACCTATCTCCGCCCAGGGGTGAATGCTAAATACGTACATATTGCCGCCCCGGTGTGCATACACCATATGTACCTATCACTGCCCCAGTGTGAATACTAAATATGTACATATCGCCGCCCCTGTGCGAATGCTGAATACGTACCTATCGCAACCCTAGGGCGAATGCTAAATACGTAACTATCGCCACCCCTATACACTACTATATACGTACCTATGCCACCCCAGGGCACATACTATATATAAACCTATCGCCGGCCTGGTGCGCATAATATATTCGTACCTATCGCGGCTCTGGTGTGCATACTACATACTTACCTATCTTTGCAAGGGTGCACATACTATATATGTACCTATCTCCAGCCCAGTTCGCACACGTAAGAACTCATATTAGTGCACCCCTGTCGTGTTTGAAAAACAAAATAGTGTTCATTCATGTATTGTCACTATCATAAATATAAATAATTTTAGTTAAAAACAGAAAAAAAGAAATGTTTTTGCCTCCCCCCACGAACATTTTTTCCATCCTCCCACATACTTAGAAATATTTTTAATTTAAAAGAAATAAAAAAGAAAAGAAAATTTTTTGACCCGCCCCAAAAATTTTATGTTCCCCCCATACACAGAAATATTTTTAGTTTAAAAAAAGAAAAAAAAAATTTTTTTAGCTCCCCCGCCCCGAAAATTTTTTTTTCATCCTGCCCCATACATATAAATATTGTCAATGAAAAAGATAAAAGAAAAGGAAAAAAATGTTGCCTCCCACCCCAATTTTTTTTTACACTCCCGGTGCGCATGCTATATTCGTACTTATGGCATCCCATGTGCACATGCTATATACGTTCCTATCGCCACCTCTGAATGCTAAATACGTACCTATAGTCTCCTCGGTGCGAATGCTAAATAGGTACCTATCGCCGCCCCGGTGCGAATGGTAAATACGTTTATATCGCCGCTAAAAATTTCCACGACCACCAATCTCTCCAGGCCCCCCAACTTTTTTTTACTCTCGCCCAACCCTGAGTAATATTTTTAGTTCCAAAAATAAAAAAAATATAAAAAAATTTGGCCCGACCCCTAAAAAGTTTGTCCTGACCTCTAAACATTTCCCCGAGTCCCCAATCTCTTCAGAACGCCCCCAACTTTTTTATTATTCTCTCCCAATCCTAAGAAATATTGTTAGTTAAAAAAATAAAAAAACAAAAAAAATTTGGCTCGACCTATAAAAAGTTTGTCCTGACCCCTAAAAATTTCCCCGACCCCCCCAATCTCTCCAGCCGCCCCCCCGCAGTTTTTTTACTCTCGCCCACCCTGAGTAATATTTTTGTTCAAAAAATAAAAAAATTTGGCCCGACCACTTAAAAGTTTGTCCTGACCCCTGAAAATTTCTCCGACCCCCCAATCTCTCCAGCCCCCATCAATTTCTTTTACTCTCCCAAACATGAGAAATATTTTGAGTTCAAAGAAAAAAAAAAAATTTGGCCTGACCCCTAAAATTTTCCCCGACCCCCTAATCTCTCCAGCCCCCCCCCCTCCAACTTTTTTTCACTCTTCCCCTGAGGAATATTTTAAGTTGAAAAAAAGAAAAAAAAAAATTTGGCCGGACCCCTAAAGAATTTGGCCTGACCCTTAAATTTTCCCCGACCCCCAAATCTCTCCAGCCCCCCCACCAACTTTTTTTTTCAGTGTCCCACAACCCTGAGAAATATTTTAAGTTAAAAAAAAATAAAATAAAAAATTTGGCCTGACCCCTAAAAAATTTGTCCTGACCCCTAAAATTTAATTGTGTTTTTAAACGTGAGTTAACGCACTTCCTTAGCTATCCTCTAACAAATAAATTTCATTAAAAAACATTAATTGGTTTATGAACTTGAGGTATTACGTAATTAAATTACAATATGACTCAGCAATTTCAAATTACTATAAAATATAATGAAAAATAAATGAAAAGCCCCCTCCCCCCCGATGAAATATTCCCCATGGACCCCTAAGGGCTGGGTTAATAGATTCAAGAATACTCTCATCATCTTACTCTGTGAATTTTACATAAGAATACACTTTTATATGTTATGTATATATTCTCTAACCTTGTTTTAAACACCTTAATTGTGTTTTTAAACGTGAGTTAACGCACTTCCTTAGCTACCCTCTAAAAAATAAATTTCATTAAAAAACATTAATTGGTTTATGAACTTGAGGTATTACGTAATTAAATTACAATATGACTCAGCAATTTCAAATTACTATAAAATATAATGAAAAATAAATGAAAAGCCCCCCCCCCCGATGAAATATTCCCCATGGACCCCTAAGGGCTGGGTTAATAGATTCGAGAATACTCTCATCATCTTACTCTGTGAATTTTACATAAGAATACACTTTTATATGGTATGTATATATTCTCTAACCTTGTTTTAAACACCTTAATTTTGTTTTTAAACGTGAGTTAACGCACTTCCTTAGCTACCCTCTAAAAAATAAATTTCATTAAAAAACATTAATTGGTTTATGAACTTGAGGTATTACGTAATTAAATTACAATATGACTCAGCAATTTCAAATTACTATAAAATACAATGAAAAATAAATGAAAATTCCCCCCCCCCTCGATGAAATATTCCCCATGGACCCCTAAGGGCTGGGTTAATAGATTCGAGAATACTCTCATCATCTTACTCTGTGAATTTTACATAAGAATACACTTTTATATGTTATGTATATATTCTCTAACCTTGTTTTAAACACCTTGTGTGTTTTAAACGTGAGTTAACGCACTTCCTTAGCTACCCTCTAAAAAATAAATTTCATTAAAAAACATTAATTGGTTTATGAACTTGAGGTATTACGTAATTAAATTACAATGTGACTCAGCAATTTCAAATTACTATAAAATATCATCAAAAATAAATGAAAAGCCCCCTCCCCCCCCCCCGATGAAATATTCCCCATGAACCCCTAAGGGCTGGGTTAATAGATTCGAGAATACTCTCATCATCTTACTCTGTGAATTTTACATAAGAATACACTTTTATATGGTATGTATATATTCTCTAACCTTGTTTTAAACACCTTAATTGTGTGTTTTAAACGTGAGTTAACGCACTTCCTTAGCTACCCTCTAAAAAATAAATTTCATTAAAAAACATTAATTGGTTTATGAACTTGAGGTATTACGTAATTAAATTACAATATGACTCAGCAATTTCAAATTACTATAAAATATAATGAAAAATAAATGAAAAGCCCCCCCCCCCCCCCGATGAAATATTCCCCATGGACCCCTAAGGGCTGGGTTAATAGATTCGAGAATACTCTCATCATCTTACTCTATGAATTTTACATAAGAATACACTTTTATATGTTATGTATATATTCTCTAACCTTGTTTTAAACACCTTAATTGTGTGTTTTAAACGTGAGTTAACGCACTTCCTTAGCTACCCTCTAAAAAATAAATTTCATTAAAAAACATTAATTGGTTTATGAACTTGAGGTATTACGTAATTAAATATGACTCAGCAATTTCAAATTACTATAAAATATCATCAAAAATAAATGAAAAGCCCCCCCCCCCCCCGATGAAATATAAATGCACATTGGTCTTTATTATAGATAAATATAAATGCACATTGGTCTTTATTATAGATACAAATAAATGCACATTGGTCTTTATTATAGATACAAATAAATGCACATTGGTCTTTATTATAGATACAATTAAATGCACATTGGTCTTTATTATAGATTTTCTTAATATCCCCCCCCCAAGAAAAAAATTGGCCTGAGGCGCTCACACCGGCGAATGCCGTCACCCCCTCCCAATTTGGCATGAAAGGAGGAGGTAATGCCTATCATGATAACGGAAGGGAGGGGGAGGAATATTAGCGTCTATTAAAAGGTTGTAGTGTGAGTGAATTTCTTCCTGACACTTTGCATTATTTTTCGAATTATCTGCCACTCTCTGACGTCATGATGACCTGATATAACCGGACACAATTTAGAGCAAGACCGGGTACATCCGGCAAGGGATTATGGGACAGGTGCGGATGTGATTGAGCAACCCTTGTTTCACTACACACACTTAACATAGGATTCCTATGTTGTTATTGATGCATCCGGACAGAAGTTATTGGATGATCTGATACAACCGGACACAATTTAGGGCAAGACCGGGTACATCCGGCAAGGGATTATGGGATGTTTACAGTGACTGCATTTTTATCGGATTAGTACACAAATACATTAGAGTAATTTACTCCTCTCCAGGAGTTAGGCACAAGGCCAGTTTTTATCCTACTCCCACCAGTAAGATGTGACCCAAGCTCGGGTCGGAAAGTGGGGGTTGAAAAGCCAGCGCCCGAGAGGTGAAATACATTAGATTATTTCGAATATGTTAAAAAAATGGCGTATAAAAGCTATGTTGAATTAGAGAAAAACGGCCTAGAGGAGTCTAAAAAATTTTATTGATATTTAAAACTCATGTAATAATTTGTTAAATAGTATTGTACAATGTTTGTTGAAAGAAAATCATAGTTATTATTACTTTAATTTATTAATGTAATTTAAACAGTGTATAGTGGATAGACCGCGCTACTGTCGTAGATTCGTTATAAATACTGATAGAAATCTTGCCAAAAATTTTAATTTGGCTGATGATCAAAGTGTAGTATCTGTTCCGATGGATACTGCACCCCATAGAGACTGGTATTGTCTTGGCCTCCGGGGCTTGATTTACGCCGGTCTATGGGATTGTCCTGTGCAGTTCTAGGAGGTCCACCCTCCCAGGCTTCGCCTCCCCTCTTTGGGGAGGAGTAAGTTTATTGCTTACTGTCTGAGGCGCCCCTACCGGGGAATGCCGACGGGGCTGCCCAGGCAATTTTTAAATGGCCAGAGTGCTCACCTCTCGAGCGCTGGCTTTTAACCCCACTTTCTCGACCCAATCTGTGGTCACATCCTACTTGTGGGAGTAGGATAAAACTGGCCTTGTGCCTAACTCCTGGGGAGGAGTAAATACCTTTTAATTTCAGAGTCTTTCTCAGCCTTTTGGCTAAGATCAAAGTGTAGTATCTGTTCTCGGCATTTTTGCCTTGAGATTAAGTGTAATCCGATAGGTGTCGGTTTTACACTGTCGAATCAAAAATCAGATTATCATTTTATTTTTTAATCCCTTTTCCTGTTGGGCATTTCTTCTCCCCTAAAGTACAGGCTAATCGCTCCCAAGGTTCGGGCTCTCACCGACGATTACGCATACTCCCCCCCCCTCCCCCTAATTTCACCTGAGGCGTTCACACCGGCGAGCCTGAGGCGGCCCCACCGTCGAATACCGATACTCCCCCTCCCCAAATGTTTCCTGAGGGGGCCCCACCGGCGAATACCGATACTCCCCCAGATTTGGCCTGAGGCGCTCATACCGCCGAATGCCGACATTCCCCCCATCCCCGGATTTGGCCTGAGGCGCTCATACCGGCGAATGCCGACACTCCTCCTCCCCATATTTGGCCTGAGGCGCTCATACCAACGAATGCCGACACTCCCCCTCCCCAGATTTCGCCTGAGGCGCTCATACCGGCGAATGCCGACATTCCCCCTCCCCAGATTTCGCCTGAGGCACCCCACCGCCGACATTCCCCCTCCCCAGATTTCGCCTGAGGCGCCCCACCACCGAATGCCGACACTCCCCCAAATTTCGCCTTAGGCGCTCATGCCGACACTCCCCCTCCCCCAAATTTGGCCTGAGGCGCTCACACCGGCGAATGTCGACACTCCCCCTCCCCAAATTTGGCCTGAGGCGCCCTACCGGCGAATACCGATACTCCGCTCTCCCTACAAATTTGGTCTGAGGCGCTCACACCGGCGAATGCCGACCCCCCCCCCCCCAATTTGGCCTGAAAGGAGGAGGTATAGGAAGGGAGGGGGGGAATATTAGCGTCTAAAAACTGGTTGTAGTGTGAGTGAATTTCCTCCTGCCACTCTCTGACGTCATTTCTGGTTTATCGGGACTTTGCATTTGATTTCTTCTCAAATTAGTATAAATAACGTTGAAAAATGGAGTTAAAAGCCACCCCCCATTGGAGAAAAGTGCTCAGTCGACCCCGGAAGAGTCAATTTTTTTTTCCGGTTCCGAGATATTAGACGCGCCTGGGCTGGCCGGTCGGAATGATGTCACCCGTGTGACCGTTTGTTGGGTACTTTCGGAGGAGAAGCTTTACATACATACATACATACATACATACATCCATACATACAGACAGGTGACGTTTATATAATAGACTAGCGGGGCTACCCGGCGTTGCTCGGGGTCATAAAAACATAATTGAAGAAAAATCGCGTGTGTAACATCTTTATATTAAAACTTCTATTTCTCTCCCTCTCTCTCTATAGCTGTCTCTTTATCTTTCTACTTTTATCTACCCTGGTCGCTACTTTTAAATTTTGCCTTTTGCGAAAGCTGTTTCTTCCCCACCATTTCATCCCACGTTTCACAGGGCAATAGTATGACTTATTTCTATAAAAAGTACCACCACTGTCTGCGCCTTCTATATAGGTACTTATAACCGCCCCGGTGTTCATACTATATATTTTGAATCCCCTCATGATATCCTTCATCATTTTAACTCCCCTCGTTGTATTCATCATTTTCGATCTCCTCATACTATTAATCATTTTCAATCCCCTCATAATATTCTTCATCATTTTCAATCTCCTCATACTATTAATCATTTTCAATCCCCTCATAATATTCTTCATCATTTTCAATCCTCTCATAATATTCCTCATCATTTTCAATCCGCTCATGATATTCTTAATAAGTTTCAATCCTCTCATGGTATATTTCATCATTTTCGATCCCCTCATGATATTCTTCTCATTTTCAATCCCCTCATAATATTATTCATCATTTTCAATCCTCTCATGGTATTCTTCATCATTTCCAATCCTGTCAGTCTATTCTTCATAATTTTCAATCCTCTCATGACATTCTTCATAATTTTCAATCCTCTCATGATAGTCTTCATCATTTTCAATCCCCTCATGATAGTCATCATCATTTTCAATCCCCTCATGATAGTCATCATCATTTTCAGTCCTCTCATGATAGTCATCATCATTTTCAATCCTCTCATGATAGTCATCATCATTTTCAATCCTCTCATGATAGTCTTCATCATTTTCAAACCTCTCATTATAGTCTTCATCATTTTCAAACCTCTCATGATAGTCTTCATCATTTTCAAACCTCTCATGATAGTCTTCATCATTTTCAATCCTCTCATGATATTCTTCATCATTTTCAATCCCCTCATGATATTATTAACTATTTTAAATCCCCTCATGGTATTCTTCATCATTTCCAATCCTGTCAGTCTATTCTTCCTCATTTTCAATCCTCTCATGAAATTCTTCATCATTTTCAATCCCCTCATGATAGTCTTCATCATTTTCAATCCCTCATGATAGTCTTTATCATTTTCAATTCCCTCATGATAGTGTACATCATTTTCAATCCCCTCATTATAGTCTTCATCATTTTCAATCCCCTCATTATAGTCTTCATCATTTTCAATCCTCTCATGATAGTCTTCATCATTTTCAATCCTCTCATGATAGTCATCATCATTTTCAATCCTCTCATGATAGTCATCATCATTTTCAATCCTCTCATGATAGTCTTCATCATTTTCAATCCCCTCATGATAGTGTACATCATTTTCAATCCCCTCATTATAGTCTTCATCATTTTCAATCCCCTCATTATAGTCTTCATCATTTTCAATCACCTAATGATAGTCTTCATCATTTTCAATCCTCTCATGATAGTCATCATCATTTTCAATCCTCTCATGATAGTCATCATCATTTTCAATCCTCTCATGATAGTCATCATCATTTTCAATCCTCTCATGATAGTCATCATCATTTTCAATCCCCTCATGATAGTGTACATCATTTTCAATCCCCTCATTATAGTCTTCATCATTTTCAATCCCCTCATTATAGTCTTCATCATTTTCAATCCTCTCATGATAGTCTTCATCATTTTCAATCCTCTCATGATAGTCATCATCATTTTCAATCCTCTCATGATAGTCATCATCATTTTCAATCCTCTCATGATAGTCATCATCATTTTCAATCCTCTCATGATAGTCTTCATCATTTTCAATCCCCTCATGATAGTGTACATCATTTTCAATCCCCTCATTATAGTCTTCATCATTTTCAATCCCCTCATTATAGTCTTCATCATTTTCAATCACCTAATGATAGTCTTCATCATTTTCAATCCTCTCATGATAGTCATCATCATTTTCAATCCTCTCATGATAGTCATCATCATTTTCAATCCTCTCATGATAGTCATCATCATTTTCAATCCTCTCATGATAGTCATCATCATTTTCAATCCTCTCATGATAGTCTTCATCATTTTCAATCCTCTCATGATAGTCTTCATCATTTTCAATCCTCTCATGATAGTCTTTATCATAGCTCTATCTAGGATATTGAGCACTTTTCTCTCGGACAACGCCGAGTACTTTGAAAATCAAGGAGGCCTCATGAGCACTACTGAAATTACTTAGGTATCCTCTCTCCTTCTGATCTGCGAAATAGTCCAAAGGGTCACAAAGATAGCGTTAAAATATTTTCCAAACCTATCACTACAGTAGCTCTATCTAGGACATTGAGCACTTTTCTCCCGGCCAACGCCGAGTACTTTGATAATCAAGGAAGCCTCCTGAGAACTACTGAAATCATTTAGGTATCCTCCCTTCTGTTTCATCTGCAAAATAGTCCAAAGGGGAACAAAGATAGCGTTAAAATATTTTCCAAACCTATCACTACAGTAGCTCTATCTAGGATATTGTACACTTTTCTCCTGGACAACGCCGAGTACTTTGAAAATCAAGGAGGCCTCCTGAGCACTACGTAAATCACTCTTATCGATTCCATATCCTTTTCAGCGTAGATGCTGTTAAAATATTATCCAACCCTATCACTATAGTAGCTCTATCTAGGACATTGAGCACTTTTATCCCGGACAATGTAGAATACTTTGACAATTAAGAAAGCCTCCTGAGCACTACTAAAATCACTTAGGTATCCTCCCTCCTTTTCATCTGCAAAATAGTCCAAAGGGGAACGAAGATGGCGTTAAAATATTTTCCAAACCTATCACTACAGTAGCTCTATCTAGGATATTGAGCACTTTTCTCATGGACAACGCCGAGAAGCCTCGTGATTCTATACAGCAGAAGCACCTGCCCTAAGTGCCATACGGCAGAAGCACCCCCCTGGGTGCCATACCACCTCATGGTTCCCTATTGCAGAACCACCCTCCGGTTGATATACCACAGAAGTAGCCCCCTGGTTGCTATATTGCAGAGGCACCCCCCTGGTTTCTATACCACAGAAGCACCCCTCGGGTGCCATACCGCAGAAGCACCCCCCGGGTGCCATAGAGCAGAAACCCGAGGTTCCTATATCGCAGAAGCACCCCCCTGGTTTCTATACCGCAATAGCACCCCTGATGCTATACCGCAGAAGCCTCAAGCTTCTATCCCGCAGAAGCACTCCCCTGGTGCCACACTGCAGAATATTCAGGTTCCTATACCGCAGAAGAACACCCCGAGTGCAATACCGCAGAAGTCACTCTTACTGACACCCTCTCCTTTTCATCTGCAAAATAGATTCTGTTAAAATATTATCAAAACCTATCACTACAGTAGCTCTATCTAGGACATTGAGCAATTTTCTCCCGGACAACGCCGAGTAATTTGAAAATCAAGGAGGCCTCCTAGGCACTACTGAAATCACTCTTATGGATTCCCCCATCCTTTTCAGCGTAGATGCTGTTAAAATATTATCCAAACCTATCACTACAGTAGCTCTCTCTAAGACATTGAGCAATTTTCTCCAGGACAACGCCGAGTACTTTTAAAATCAAAGAGGCCTCCTGAGCACTACTGAATTCCTTTAGGTATCCTGTCTCCTTCTGATCTGCCAAATAGTCCAAAGTGGAACGAAGATGGCGTTAAAATATTTTCAAAACCTATCACTACAGTAGCTCTATCTAGGACATTGAGCACTTTTCTCCCGGACAACGCCGAGTACTTTGATAATCAAGGAAGCCTCCTGAACACTACTGAAATCACTTAGGTATCCACCCTTCTTTTCATCTGCCAAATAGTCCAAAGGGGAATGAAGATGGCATTTAAAAAATTTTCAAAACCTATCACTACAGTAGCTCTATTATGGATATTGAGCACTTTTCTTCCGAGCAACGCCGAGTACTTTGAAAATCAAGGAAGCCTCCTGAGCACTACTGAAATCACTCTTATCGATGATCCCATCCTTTTCAGCGTAGATGCTTTTAAAATATTATCCAAACCTGTCACTACAGTAGCTCTATCTAGGACATTGAGCAATTTTCTCCCGGACAACGCCGAGTTCTTTGAAAATCAAAGAGGCCTCCTGAGCACTACTGAAATTACATCGATTTCCCCATACTTTTCAGCATAGATGCTGTTAAAATATCATCAAAACCTATCACTACAGTAACTCTATCTAGGACATTGAGCACTTTTCTCCCGGACAACGCCAAGTAATTTGAAAATAAAGAAGGCCTCCTGAGAACTACTTAAATCAATTAGGTATCCTCCCTCCTTTTAATTTGCAAAATAGTTCAAAGGGGAACAAAGATGGCGTTAAAATATTTTCTAAACCTATCACTACAGTAGCTCTATCTTGGGTATTGAGCACTTTTCTCCGGGACAACGCCGAGTACTTTGAAAATCAAGGAGGCCTTCTGAGCACTACTGAAATAACTCTTTTCGATTATCCCAACGATTTTCAGCGTAGATTCTGTTAAAATATTATCAAAACCTGTCACTACAGTAGCTCTATGGAAGACATTGAGCAATTTTCTCCCGGACAACGTCGAGTACTTTGAAAATCAAAGAGGCCTCTGAGCACTACTGAAATCACTTAGGTATCCTTTCTCTTTCTGATCTGCAAAATAGTCCAAAGGCGAAACGAAGATGGCGTTAAAATATTTTCCAAACCTTTCATTACAGTAGCTCTATCTAGGACATTGAGCACTTTTCTCCCGGACAACGCCGAGTACTTTAAAAATCAAGGAGGCCTCCTGAGCACTACAGAAATCACTCCTATCGATACCCCCATCCTTTTCAGCATAGATGCTGTTAAAATATTATCCAAACCTATCACTACAGTAGCTCTATTAAGGACATTGAGCACTTTTCTCCCGGACAACGCAGAGTACTTTAAAAATGAAGAGGGCCCTGTGAGCACTACTGAAATCATTTAAGTACTCTCCCTCCTTTTTATCTGCAAAATAGTCCAAAGGGGAACGAAGATGGCGTTAAAATATTTTCCAAACTTATCACTACAGTAGCTCTATCTAGGATATTGAGCACTTTTCTCCCGGACAACGCCGAGTACTTTGAAAATCAAGGAGGCCTCCTGAGCACTACTGAAATTACTTAGGTATCGTCCCTCCTTTTTTTCTGCAAAATAGTCCAAAGGGTAACGAAGATGGCGTTAAAATATTTTCCAAACCTATCACTACAGTAGCTCTATCTAGGATATTGAGCACTTTTCTCCCGGACAACGCCGAGTACTTTGAAAATCAAGAAGGCCTCATGAGCACTACTGAAATTACTTAGATATCCTCTCGCCTTTTTATCTGCAAAATAGTCCAAAGGGTAACGAAGATGGCGTTAAAATATTTTCCAAACCTATCACTACAGTAGCTCTATCTAGGATATTGAGCACTTTTCTCCCGGACAATGCCGAGTACTTTGAAAATCAAGGAGGCCTCCTGAGCACTACTGAAATTACTTAGGTATCCTCCCTCCTTTTCATCTGCAAAATAGTCCAAAGGTTAACGAAGGTGGCGTTAAAATATTTTCCAAACCTATCACTACAGTAGCTCTATCTAGGATATTGAGCACTTTTCTCCCGGACAACGCCGAATACTTTGAAAATCAAGGAGGCCTCTTGAGCACTACGTAAATTACTAAGGGATCCTCCCTCCTTTTTATCTGCAAAATAGTCCAAAGGGGATCGAAGATGGCGTTAAAATATTTTCCAAACCTATCACTACAGTAGCTCTATCTAGGATATTGAGCACTTTTCTCCCGGACAACGCCGAATACTTTGAAAATCAAGGAGGCCTCCTGAGCACTACGTAAATTACTTAGGTATCCTCCCTCCTTTTCATCTGCAAAATAGTCCAAAGGGGATCGAAGATGGCGTTAAAATATTTTCCAAACCTATCACTACAGTAGCTCTATCTAGGATATTGAGCACTTTTCTCCCGGACAACGCCGAATTCTTTGAAAATCAAGGAGGCCTCCTGAGCATTACGTAAATTACTTAGGTATCCTCCCTCTTTTTCATCTGCAAAATAGTCCAAAGGGTAACGAAGATGGCGTTAAAATATTTTCCAAACCTATCACTACAGTAGCTCTATCTAGGATATTGAGCACTTTTCTCCCGGACAACGCCGAATACTTTGAAAATCAAGGAGGCCTCCTGAGCACTACGTAAATTACTTAGGTATCCTCCCTCCTTTTCATCTGCAAAATAGTCCAAAGGGGATCGAAGATGGCGTTAAAATATTTTCCAAACCTATCACTACAGTAGCTCTATCTAGGATATTGAGCACTTTTCTCCCGGACAACGCCGAATACTTTGAAAATCAAGGAGGCCTCCTGAGCACTACGTAAATTACTTAGGTATCCTCCCTCCTTTTCATCTGCAAAATAGTCCAAAGGTTAACAGAGATGGCGTTAAAATATTTTCAAAACCTATCACTACGGTAGCTCTATCTAAGATATTGAGCACTTTTCTCCCGGACAACGCCGAATACTTTGAAAATCAAGGAGGCCTCCTGAGCACTACGTAAATTACTTAGGTATCCTCCCTCCTTTTCATCTGCAAAATAGTCCCAAGGGGAACGAAGATGGCGTTAAAATATTTTCCAAACCTATCACTACAGTAGCTCTATCTAGGATATTGAGCACTTTTCTCCCGGACAACGCCGAGTACTTTTAAAATCAAGGAGGCCTCCTGAGCACTACTGAAATTACTTAGGTATCCTCCCTCTTTTTCATCTGCAAAATAGTCCAAAGGGGATAGAAGATTGCGTTAAAATATTTTCCAAACCTATCACTACAGTAGCTCTATCTAGGATATTGAGCACTTTTCTCCCGGACAACGCCGAGTACTTTGAAAATCAAGGAGGCCTCCTGAGCACTACTGAAATTACTTAGGTATCCTTCCTCTTTTTCATCTGCAAAATAGTCCAAAGGGGATAGAAGATTGCGTTAAAATATTTTCCAAACCTATCACTACAGTAGCTCTATCTAGGATATTGAGCACTTTTCTCCCGGACAACGCCGAATACTTTGAAAATCAAGGAGACCTCCTGAGCACTACGTAAATTACTTAGGTATCCTCCCTCCTTTTCATCTGCAAAATAGTCCAAAGGGGATCGAAGATGGCGTTAAAATATTTTCAAAACCTATCACTACAGTAGCTCTATCTAGGATATTGAGCACTTTTCTCCCGGACAACGCCGAATACTTTGAAAATCAAGGAGGCCTCCTGAGCACTACGTAAATTACTTAGGTATCTTCCCTCCTTTTCATCTGCAAAATAGTCCAAAGGGGATCGAAGATGGCGTTAAAATATTTTCCAAACCTATCACTACAGTAGCTCTATCTAAGATATTGAGCACTTTTCTCCCGGACAACGCCGAATACTTTGAAAATCAAGGAGGCCTCCTGAGCACTACGTAAATTACTTAGGTATCCTCCCTTCTTTTTCATCTGCAAAATAGTCCAAAGGGGATCGAAGATGGCGTTAAAATATTTTCAAAACCTATCACTACAGTAGCTCTATCTAGGATATTGAGCACTTTTCTCCCGGACTACGCCGAGTACTTTTAAAATCAAGGAGGCCTCCTGAGCACTACTGAAATTACTTAGGTATCCTCCCTCTTTTTCATCTGCAAAATAGTCCAAAGGGGATAGAAGATTGCGTTAAAATATTTTCCAAACCTATCACTACAGTAGCTCTATCTAGGATATTGAGCACTTTTCTCCCGGACAACGCCGAGTACTTTGAAAATCAAGGAGGCCTCCTGAGCACTACTGAAATTACTTAGGTATCCTTCCTCTTTTTCATCTGCAAAATAGTCCAAAGGGGATAGAAGATTGCGTTAAAATATTTTCCAAACCTATCACTACAGTAGCTCTATCTAGGATATTGAGCACTTTTCTCCCGGACAACGCCGAATACTTTGAAAATCAAGGAGGCCTCCTGAGCACTACGTAAATTACTTAGGTATCCTCCCTCCTTTTCATCTGCAAAATAGTCCCAAGGGGAACGAAGATGGCGTTAAAATATTTTCCAAACCTATCACTACAGTAGCTCTATCTAGGATATTGAGCACTTTTCTCCCGGACAACGCCGAGTACTTTTAAAATCAAGGAGGCCTCCTGAGCACTACTGAAATTACTTAGGTATCCTCCCTCTTTTTCATCTGCAAAATAGTCCAAAGGGGATAGAAGATTGCGTTAAAATATTTTCCAAACCTATCACTACAGTAGCTCTATCTAGGATATTGAGCACTTTTCTCCCGGACAACGCCGAGTACTTTGAAAATCAAGGAGGCCTCCTGAGCACTACTGAAATTACTTAGGTATCCTTCCTCTTTTTCATCTGCAAAATAGTCCAAAGGGGATAGAAGATTGCGTTAAAATATTTTCCAAACCTATCACTACAGTAGCTCTATCTAGGATATTGAGCACTTTTCTCCCGGACAACGCCGAATACTTTGAAAATCAAGGAGACCTCCTGAGCACTACGTAAATTACTTAGGTATCCTCCCTCCTTTTCATCTGCAAAATAGTCCAAAGGGGATCGAAGATGGCGTTAAAATATTTTCAAAACCTATCACTACAGTAGCTCTATCTAGGATATTGAGCACTTTTCTCCCGGACAACGCCGAATACTTTGAAAATCAAGGAGGCCTCCTGAGCACTACGTAAATTACTTAGGTATCTTCCCTCCTTTTCATCTGCAAAATAGTCCAAAGGGGATCGAAGATGGCGTTAAAATATTTTCCAAACCTATCACTACAGTAGCTCTATCTAAGATATTGAGCACTTTTCTCCCGGACAACGCCGAATACTTTGAAAATCAAGGAGGCCTCCTGAGCACTACGTAAATTACTTAGGTATCCTCCCTTCTTTTTCATCTGCAAAATAGTCCAAAGGGGATCGAAGATGGCGTTAAAATATTTTCAAAACCTATCACTACAGTAGCTCTATCTAGGATATTGAGCACTTTTCTCCCGGACTACGCCGAGTACTTTTAAAATCAAGGAGGCCTCCTGAGCACTACTGAAATTACTTAGGTATCCTCCCTCTTTTTCATCTGCAAAATAGTCCAAAGGGGATAGAAGATTGCGTTAAAATATTTTCCAAACCTATCACTACAGTAGCTCTATCTAGGATATTGAGCACTTTTCTCCCGGACAACGCCGAGTACTTTGAAAATCAAGGAGGCCTCCTGAGCACTACTGAAATTACTTAGGTATCCTTCCTCTTTTTCATCTGCAAAATAGTCCAAAGGGGATAGAAGATTGCGTTAAAATATTTTCCAAACCTATCACTACAGTAGCTCTATCTAGGATATTGAGCACTTTTCTCCCGGACAACCCCGAATACTTTGAAAATCAAGGAGACCTCCTGAGCACTACGTAAATTACTTAGGTATCCTCCCTCCTTTTCATCTGCAAAATAGTCCAAAGGGGATCGAAGATGGCGTTAAAATATTTTCCAAACCTATCACTACAGTAGCTCTATCTAGGATATTGAGCACTTTTCTCCCGGACAACGCCGAATACTTTGAAAATCAAGGAGGCCTCCTGAGCACTACTGAAATTACTTAGGTATCCTCCCTCCTTTTCATCTGCAAAATAGTCAAAAGGGGATCGAAGATGGCGTTAAAATATTTTCCAAACCTATCACTACAGTAGCTCTATCTAGGATATTGAGCACTTTTCTCCCGGACAACGCCGAATACTTTGAAAACTAAGGAGGCCTCCTGAGCACTACGTAAATTACTTAGGTATCCTCCCTCCTTTTCATCTGCAAAATAGTCCAAAGGGGATCGAAGATGGCGTTAAAATATTTTCCAAACCTATCACTACAGTAGCTCTATCTAGGATATTGAGCACTTTTCTCCCGGACAACGCCGAATACTTTGAAAATCAAGGAGGCCTCCTGAGCACTACGTAAATTACTTAGGTATCCTCCCTCCTTTTCATCTTCAAAATAGTCCAAAGGGGATCGAAGATGGCGTTAAAATATTTTCCAAACCTATCACTACAGTAGCTCTATCTAGGATATTGAGCACTTTTCTCCCGGACAACGCCGAGTACTTTTAAAATCAAGGAGGCCTCCTGAGCACTACTGAAATTACTTAGGTATCCTCCCTCTTTTTCATCTGCAAAATAGTCCAAAGGGGATAGAAGATTGCGTTAAAATATTTTCCAAACCTATCACTACAGTAGCTCTATCTAGGATATTGAGCACTTTTCTCCCGGACAACGCCGAGTACTTTGAAAATCAAGGAGGCCTCCTGAGCACTACTGAAATTACTTAGGTATCCTTCCTCTTTTTCATCTGCAAAATAGTCCAAAGGGGATAGAAGATTGCGTTAAAATATTTTCCAAACCTATCACTACAGTAGCTCTATCTAGGATATTGAGCACTTTTCTCCCGGACAACCCCGAATACTTTGAAAATCAAGGAGACCTCCTGAGCACTACGTAAATTACTTAGGTATCCTCCCTCCTTTTTATCTGCAAAATAGTCCAAAGGGGATCGAAGATGGCGTTAAAATATTTTCCAAACCTATCACTACAGTAGCTCTATCTAGGATATTGAGCACTTTTCTCCCGGACAACGCCGAATACTTTGAAAATCAAGGAGGCCTCCTGAGCACTACTGAAATTACTTAGGTATCCTCCCTCCTTTTCATCTGCAAAATAGTCCAAAGGTTAACGAAGATGGCGTTAAAATATTTTCCAAACCTATCACTACAGTAGCTCTATCTAGGATATTGAGCACTTTTCTCCCGGACAACGCCGAATACTTTGAAAACTAAGGAGGCCTCCTGAGCACTACGTAAATTACTTAGGTATCCTCCCTCCTTTTCATCTGCAAAATAGTCCAAAGGGGATCGAAGATGGCGTTAAAATATTTTCCAAACCTATCACTACAGTAGCTCTATCTAGGATATTGAGCACTTTTCTCCCGGACAACGCCGAATACTTTGAAAATCAAGGAGGCCTCCTGAGCACTACGTAAATTACTTAGGTATCCTCCCTCCTTTTCATCTGCAAAATAGTCCAAAGGGGATCGAAGATGGCGTTAAAATATTTTCCAAACCTATCACTACAGTAGCTCTATCTAGGATATTGAGCACTTTTCTCCCGGACAACGCCGAGTACTTTGAAAATCAAGGAGGCCTCCTGAGCACTACTGAAATTACTTAGGTATCCGCCCTCCTTTTCATCTGCAAAATAGTCCAAAGGGGATAGAAGATTGCGTTAAAATATTTTCCAAACCTATCACTACAGTAGCTCTATCTAGGATATTGAGCACTTTTCTCCCGGACAACGCCGAATACTTTGAAAATCAAGGAGGCCTCCTGAGCACTACGTAAATTACTTAGGTATCCTCCCTCCTTTTCATCTGCAAAATAGTCCAAAGGGGATCGAAGATGGCGTTAAAATATTTTCAAAACCTATCACTACAGTAGCTCTATCTAGGATATTGAGCACTTTTCTCCCGGACAACGCCGAATACTTTGAAAATCAAGGAGGCCTCCTGAGCACGACGTAAATTACTTAGGTATCCTCCCTCCTTTTCATCTGCAAAATAGTCCAAAGGGGATAGAAGATTGTGTTAAAATATTTTCCAAACCTATCACTACAGTAGCTCTATCTAGCATATTGAGCACTTTTCTCCCGGACAACGCCGAGTACTTTGAAAATCAAGGAGGCCTCCTGAGCACTACTGAAATGACTTAGGTATCCTCCCTCTTTTTCATCTGCAAAATAGTCCAAAAGGGATAGAAGATTGCGTTAAAATATTTTCAAAACCTATCACTACAGTAGCTCTATCTAGGATATTGAGCACTTTTCTCCCGGACAACGCCGAGTACTTTGAAAATCAAGGAGGCCTCCTGAGCACTACTGAAATTACTTAGGTATCCTCCCTCCTTTTCATCTGCAAAATAGTCCAAAGGGGATCGAAGATGGCGTTAAAATATTTTCAAAACCTATCACTACAGTAGCTCTATCTAGGATATTGAGCACTTTTCTCCCGGACAACGCCGAATACTTTGAAAATCAAGGAGGCCTCCTGAGCACTACTGAAATTACTTAGGTATCCTCCCTCCTTTTCATCTGCAAAATAGTCCAAAGGTTAACGAAGATGGCGTTAAAATATTTTCCAAACCTATCACTACAGTAGCTCTATCTAGGATATTGAGCACTTTTCTCCCGGACAACGCCGAATACTTTGAAAACTAAGGAGGCCTCCTGAGCACTACGTAAATTACTTAGGTATCCTCCCTCCTTTTCATCTGCAAAATAGTCCAAAGGGGATCGAAGATGGCGTTAAAATATTTTCCAAACCTATCACTACAGTAGCACTATCTAGGATATTGAGCACTTTTCTCCCGGACAACGCCGAATACTTTGAAAATCAAGGAGGCCTCCTGAGCACTACGTAAATTACTTAGGTATCCTCCCTCCTTTTCATCTGCAAAATAGTCCAAAGGGGATCGAAGATGGCGTTAAAATATTTTCCAAACCTATCACTACAGTAGCTCTATCTAGGATATTGAGCACTTTTCTCCCGGACAACGCCGAGTACTTTGAAAATCAAGGAGGCCTCCTGAGCACTACTGAAATTACTTAGGTATCCTCCCTCTTTTTCATCTGCAAAATAGTCCAAAGGGGATAGAAGATTGCGTTAAAATATTTTCCAAACCTATCACTACAGTAGCTCTATCTAGGATATTGAGCACTTTTCTCCCGGACAACGCCGAGTACTTTGAAAATCAAGGAGGCCTCCTGAGCACTACTGAAATTACTTAGGTATCCTTCCTCTTTTTGATCTGCCAAATAGTCCAAAGGGGATAGAAGATTGCGTTAAAATATTTTCCAAACCTATCACTACAGTAGCTCTATCTAGGATATTGAGCACTTTTCTCCCGGACAACGCCGAATACTTTGAAAATCAAGGAGGCCTCCTGAGCACTACGTAAATTACTTAGGTATTCTCCCTCCTTTTCATCTGCAAAATAGTCCAAAGGGGATCGAAGATGGCGTTAAAATATTTTCAAAACCTATCACTACAGTAGCTCTATCTAGGATATTGAGCACTTTTCTCCCGGACAACGCCGAATACTTTGAAAATCAAGGAGGCCTCCTGAGCACTACGTAAATTACTTAGGTATCCTCCCTCCTTTTCATCTGCAAAATAGTCCAAAGGGGATCGAAGATGGCGTTAAAATATTTTCCAAACCTATCACTACAGTAGCTCTATCTAAGATATTGAGCACTTTTCTCCCGGACAACGCCGAATACTTTGAAAATCAAGGAGGCCTCCTGAGCACTACTGAAATTACTTAGGTATCCTCCCTCCTTTTCATCTGCAAAATAGTCCAAAGGGGATCGAAGATGGCGTTAAAATATGTTCAAAACCTATCACTACAGTAGCTCTATCTAGGATATTGAGCACTTTTCTCCCGGACAACGCCGAGTACTTTTAAAATCTAGGAGGCCTCCTGAGCACTACTGAAATTACTTAGGTATCCTCCCTCTTTTTCATCTGCAAAATAGTCCAAAGGGGATAGAAGATTGCGTTAAAATATTTTCCAAACCTATCACTACAGTAGCTCTATCTAGGATATTGAGCACTTTTCTCCCGGACAACGCCGAGTACTTTGAAAATCAAGGAGGCCTCCTGAGCACTACTGAAATTACTTAGGTATCCTTCCTCTTTTTCATCTGCAAAATAGTCCAAAGGGGATAGAAGATTGCGTTAAAATATTTTCCAAACCTATCACTACAGTAGCTCTATCTAGGATATTGAGCACTTTTCTCCCGGACAACGCCGAATACTTTGAAAATCAAGGAGACCTCCTGAGCACTACGTAAATTACTTAGGTATCCTCCCTCCTTTTCATCTGCAAAATAGTCCAAAGGGGATCGAAGATGGCGTTAAAATATTTTCCAAACCTATCACTACAGTAGCTCTATCTAGGATATTGAGCACTTTTCTCCCGGACAACGCCGAATACTTTGAAAATCAAGGAGGCCTCCTGAGCACTACTGAAATTACTTAGGTATCCTCCCTCCTTTTCATCTGCAAAATAGTCCAAAGGTTAACGAAGATGGCGTTAAAATATTTTCCAAACCTATCACTACAGTAGCTCTATCTAGGATATTGAGCACTTTTCTCCCGGACAACGCCGAATACTTTGAAAACTAAGGAGGCCTCCTGAGCACTACGTAAATTACTTAGGTATCCTCCCTCCTTTTCATCTGCAAAATAGTCCAAAGGGGATCGAAGATGGCGTTAAAATATTTTCAAAACCTATCACTACAGTAGCTCTATCTAGGATATTGAGCACTTTTCTCCCGGACAACGCCGAATACTTTGAAAATCAAGGAGGCCTCCTGAGCACTACGTAAATTACTTAGGTATCCTCCCTCCTTTTCATCTGCAAAATAGTCCAAAGGGGATCGAAGATGGCGTTAAAATATGTTCAAAACCTATCACTACAGTAGCTCTATCTAGGATATTGAGCACTTTTCTCCCGGACAACGCCGAGTACTTTTAAAATCTAGGAGGCCTCCTGAGCACTACTGAAATTACTTAGGTATCCTCCCTCTTTTTCATCTGCAAAATAGTCCAAAGGGGATAGAAGATTGCGTTAAAATATTTTCCAAACCTATCACTACAGTAGCTCTATCTAGGATATTGAGCACTTTTCTCCCGGACAACGCCGAGTACTTTGAAAATCAAGGAGGCCTCCTGAGCACTACTGAAATTACTTAGGTATCCTTCCTCTTTTTCATCTGCAAAATAGTCCAAAGGGGATAGAAGATTGCGTTAAAATATTTTCCAAACCTATCACTACAGTAGCTCTATCTAGGATATTGAGCACTTTTCTCCCGGACAACGCCGAATACTTTGAAAATCAAGGAGACCTCTTGAGCACTACGTAAATTACTTAGGTATCCTCCCTCCTTTTCATCTGCAAAATAGTCCAAAGGGGATCGAAGATGGCGTTAAAATATTTTCCAAACCTATCACTACAGTAGCTCTATCTAGGATATTGAGCACTTTTCTCCCGGACAACGCCGAATACTTTGAAAATCAAGGAGGCCTCCTGAGCACTACTGAAATTACTTAGGTATCCTCCCTCCTTTTCATCTGCAAAATAGTCCAAAGGTTAACGAAGATGGCGTTAAAATATTTTCCAAACCTATCACTACAGTAGCTCTATCTAGGATATTGAGCACTTTTCTCCCGGACAACGCCGAATACTTTGAAAACTAAGGAGGCCTCCTGAGCACTACGTAAATTACTTAGGTATCCTCCCTCCTTTTCATCTGCAAAATAGTCCAAAGGGGATCGAAGATGGCGTTAAAATATTTTCCAAACCTATCACTACAGTAGCTCTATCTAGGATATTGAGCACTTTTCTCCCGGACAACGCCGAATACTTTGAAAATCAAGGAGGCCTCCTGAGCACTACGTAAATTACTTAGGTATCCTCCCTCCTTTTCATCTGCAAAATAGTCCAAAGGGGATCGAAGATGGCGTTAAAATATTTTCCAAACCTATCACTACAGTAGCTCTATCTAGGACAATGAGCACCTTTCTCCCGGACAACGCCGAGTACTTTGAAAATCAAGAGGGCCCTCTGAGCACTACTGAAATTACTTAGGTATCCTCCCTCCTTTTCATCTGCAAAATAGTCCAAAGGGGAACGAAGATTGCGTTAAAATATTTTCCAAACCTATCACTACAGTAGCTCTATCTAGGATATTGAGCACTTTTCTCCTGGACAACACCGAGTACTTTGAAAATCAAGGAGGCCTCCTGAGCACTACTGAAATTACTTAGATATCCTCCCTCCTTTTCATCTGCAAAATAGTCCAAAGGGTAACGAAGATGGCGTTAAAATATTTTCCAAACCTATCACTACAGTAGTTCTATCTAGGATATTGAGCACTTTTCTCCCGGACAACGCCGAGTACTTTGAAAATCAAGGAGGCATCCTGAGCACTACTGAAATTACTTAGGTATCGTCCCTCCTTTTTATCTGCAAAATAGTCCAAAGGGTAACGAAGATGGCGTTAAAATATTTTCCAAACCTATCACTACAGTAGCTCTATCTAGGATATTGAGCACTTTTCTCCCGGACAACTCCGAGTACTTTGAAAATCAAGGAGGCCTCCTGAGCACTAATGAAATTACTTAGGTATCCTCCCTCCTTTTTATCTGCAAAATAGTCCAAAGGGTAACGAAGATGGCGTTAAAATATTTTCCAAACCTATCACTACAGTAGCTCTATCTAGGGTATTGAGCCCTTTTCTCCCGGACAACGCCGAGTACTTTGAAAATCAAGGAGGCCTTCCGAGCACTACTGAAATTACTTAGGTATCCTCCTTCCTTTTCATCTGCAAAATAGTCCAAAGGGTAACGAAGATGGCGTTAAAATATTTTCCAAACCTATCACTACAGTAGCTCTATCTAGGATATTGAGCACTTTTCTCCCGGACAACGCCGAGTACTTTGAAAATCAAGGAGGCCTCATGAGCACTACTGAAATTACTTAGGTATCCTCCCTCCTTTTCATCTGCAAAATAGTCCAAAGGGTAACGAAGATGGCGTTAAAATATTTTCCAAACCTATCACTACAGTAGCTCTATCTAGGATATTGAGCACTTTTCTCCCGGACAACGCCGAGTACTTTGAAAATCAAGGAGGCCTCATGAGCACTACTGAAATTCTTAGGTATCCTCCCTCCTTTTCATCTGCAAAATAGTCCAAAGGGGAACGAAGATGGCGTTAAAATATTTTCCAAACCTATCACTACAGTAGCTCTATCTAGGATATTGAGCACTTTTCTCCCGGACAACGCCGAGTACTTTGAAAATCAAGGAGGCCTCATGAGCACTACTGAAATTACTTAGGTATCCGCTATCCTTTTCATCTGCAAAATAGTCCAAAGGGTAACAGAAAAGGGCGTTAAAATATTTTCCAAACCTATCACTACAGTAGCTCTATCTAGGGTATTGAGCCCTTTTCTCCCGGACAACGCCGAGTACTTTGAAAATCAAGGAGGCCTTCCGAGCACTACTGAAATTACTTAGGTATCCTCCTTCCTTTTCATCTGCAAAATAGTCCAAAGGGTAACGAAGATGGCGTTAAAATATTTTCCAAACCTATCACTACAGTAGCTCTATCTAG
The DNA here is from genome assembly GCA_963556195.1 of Sepiola atlantica. Classification (NCBI taxonomy): domain Eukaryota; kingdom Metazoa; phylum Mollusca; class Cephalopoda; order Sepiida; family Sepiolidae; genus Sepiola; species Sepiola atlantica. Next base: position 115,840,184 of record OY744521.1, read on the forward strand.
GATATTGAGCACTTTTCTCCCGGACAACGCCGAGTACTTTGAAAATCAAGGAGGCCTCATGAGCACTACTGAAATTACTTAGGTATCCTCCCTCCTTTTCATCTGCAAAATAGTCCAAAGGGTAACGAAGATGGCGTTAAAATATTTTCCAAACCTATCACTACAGTAGCTCTATCTAGGATATTGAGCACTTTTCTCCCGGACAACGCCGAGTACTTTGAAAATCAAGGAGGCCTCCTGAGCACTACTGAAATTCTTAGGTATCCTCCCTCCTTTTCATCTGCAAAATAGTCCAAAGGGGAACGAAGATGGCGTTAAAATATTTTCCAAACCTATCACTACAGTAGCTCTATCTAGGATATTGAGCACTTTTCTCCCGGACAACGCCGAGTACTTTGGAAATCAAGGAGGCCTCATGAGCACTACTGAAATTACTTAGGTATCCGCCCTCCTTTTCATCTGCAAAATAGTCCGAAGGGTAACGAAGATGGCGTTAAAATATTTTCCAAACCTATCACTACAGTAGCTCTATCTAGGATATTGAGCAGTTTTCTCCCAGACAACGCCGAGTATTTAAAAAAATCAAGGAGGCTTCTGGAGCAGTAATGAAATCACTTTTACCGATCCCCCCCCCCCCGCTTTTCATCTTCAAAATAGTCCAAAGAGAAACGTAGAAGCTGTTAATCGGCATTCCCCGGTAGGGGCGCCTCAGGCAGTAAGCAATAAACTTACTCCTCCCCAAAGAGGGGAGGCAAAGCCTGGGAGTGTGGACCTCCTAGAACTGCACATGACAAACTCATAAACAGGCGGAATGAAGCCCCGATGGCCAAGACGATTCCAGTTTATGGGGTGCAGTATCCATCGGAAGATACTACACCTTGATATTAGCCAAAAGAAGTGAATTAATGTAATTTTCGGTAAAAAAAAGAAAATGGCGTCTAAAAGCTATGTTGAATTAGAGAAAAACGGCCTAGAGGAGTCTAAAAAATTTTGTTGATATTTAAAACTCATGTAATAATTTGTTAAATAGTATTGTACAATGTTTGTTGCAAGAAAATAATAGTTATTATTACTTATTAATTTATTAATGTAATTTGAAAAGTGTATAGTGTGTAGCCCGCTGTACTGTCGAGGATTCCTTATAAATACTGATAGAAATCTTTAGAAAAATTTTAATTTCGGATGCTTCGTCGGCCTTTTGGCTAAGATCAGAGTGTAGTATCTGTTCTCAGATAAAACTTTCTCGTTTTCCCAAAGACCAGGCTTCCGCTACCGGGCCCGTTGGCTAGGTTTAAAGCGTTTTCTTGCCCCCTTTTGGGGGGCTTTTTTCACTTTTTTCCTCCCCCTTTTGGGGATTTTTTCTCTTTTTTTTTATGATCTTTCTAGTTCCTCCCCCGTTGGGGAGGCAGCTCCCACTTGGTTTTAGAGCTAATTTCTCACTTTTCTCTATCTAGTTCCAGCTCCCACTTGGTTTTAGAGCTGAGTTTTTTGTTTTGTTTTTTGTTTTTTTTCTCTTTCTTGTAGCCACTTTTTTGGCAATTAATATTAATTAATTCTTTTTTCAGAGTCTGACTGCTTGTCCCAACTTAAGCAGCCGGCAGGTTCGGGGAAGACTCACGTGCCTTTTGGCGACGGTCTCCCTGATTCCGAATCGGCGGGTTGTGGTCGGCAGACAGACACAGATTGAGATGGAGGCCACCTTGGTCTCAAAAGCCAGAGCTGTCTTGGCTAAAGACAGCGAGAGGGGTGTGGCCGCGAAGGGCGCCCCAGTTGCGAGTTCGGTGAGTGTTGCGTCGAGCGACACTCCAGTCCGGTCGAGGGGAGACACGCTCGAGTGCTCCCCAGGAGGTGTTGCCCCGCAGGGCACCTCTGGAGCTTTGTTGGGGAGTGTCGTGCCGTGCGATACTCCAGTTCGGTCGGGGGGAGACACGCTCGAGTGCTCCCCAGGAGGTGTTGCCCCGCAGGGCACCTCTGGAGCTTTGTTGGGGAGTGTCGTGCCGTGCGATACTCCAGTTCGGTCGGGGGGAGACACGCTCGAGTGCTCCCCAGGAGGTGTTGCCACGCAGGGCACCTCTGGAGCTTTGTTGGGGAGTGTCGTGCCGTGCGATACTCCAGTTCGGTCGGGGGGAGACACGCTCGAGTGCTCCCCAGGAGGTGTTGCCACGCAGGGCACCTCTGGAGCTTTGTTGGGGAGTGTCGTGCCGTGCGATACTCCAGTTCGGTCGGGGGGAGACACGCTCGAGTGCTCCCCAGGAGGTGTTGCCACGCAGGGCACCTCTTCATCGCGACGAGGGAGTGTCGCGTCGAGCGACAATCCATCGTTGTCGGATTTCCTTTTGGAAATGGAGACGCCAGCGGTTTCAAGAGTATTGGTGTCTCCGGAAGTTTTCTTCCAAGGGTATGATGATACCCCTTTTCATAAAAGTAAACTAACGAAAAGCCAGTCGTGGGACTTAAAGGTGGCGGAACAAAACTACCGCCCAGGTTTATTTGTAGGGTGCTCCTCAGGGGATGAAAGTCTATCAGGGGGAGAGGGCCCAAGTAAACCAGCTCACAGACCGGAAAGGAGGAAGGGGATCGCGGCTAATGAACCATGGCCAAGGCTGTCCAACTCTGGTTCGCGGATCCCCAATAAAAAGAAGATCGAGGTAACGGCTTCCGCTAAACCCACTAGTTCAGTGTGGGGGCCCAAACAGCAGAAGACTCCTGAACATTATAGGAGAGTGTTCGAGGAAAAATACAAGGAGTTCACTGAAGGAAACACAGTGAAGCTGCCTCCAGGAACGCTGGAAAATTTGAGGAAGAGGATCATCTCCTTCGTAACTTTGGACGCAAAGGCGAATGGGTTGGTAGGAGTCCTGAAGGAGAGAGTCATGGAAGCACTGGTGGGCTTGAAGATCCCAGCTTCCTATATCCTCAGGAAAAGCTTTGCAATGTGGGACGTGCTGCTCCCAACCCAGGAGGTAGCAGAAAAGCTAGCAATGGGCGGAGACGTAGTCTGGAAGGGCATGAAATTAAGACCCGAATATATGGAAAGGAGAAGCGCGTCAGTTTCGGTTCTCGGCGTCCCATGCTGCATCGACTCCGACCATCTGGGAGCGATAATGTCGCAGTATGGCGACGTCGAGGAGGTGGTGCCGACTCGCGGAATGCATGGTATTCTGACAGGAGAATACAGGCTGAAGATGAGGGTCAACCGACAGGGGTTTCAGGCGATTCCAGCACAGTTAAAATGCGAATCCTGGTCTATGTCGATCATCGTGGAGGGAAGAAGGCCACATTGCTGGCGCTGTCAGACGCCAGGGCATGTGGCAAAGGACTGCCCCCAAAGAATAACAGCAAAACCCCCAGCGGCTGTTCCCCAAAAAGCGCCAGCAGTGTCGGCATCATCGTCAGCAGCAGTAGACAAGGAGTCCACAGAGAAGGGGAGGAAGCCCACCCCGACCCCTATACCAACCAAGGGGAGACCGATGCCTGCAGCTTTGAAAAGGAAGCTGACAGCACTCTCATCAGAATCGGAGGAAGATGGAAAGGAGGTGGAAGCAGCAATGGAGCCCCCCAAAAGAAGGGACCCAAAAGCAAAAAAAGTCCGGGAGTCAGCAAGAGAGGAGGAAAACACTAAATCTTTAGCCCCCTCCGAGTCAATGGAACAGGAAAGTGTTCCTCTCAAGTTTTACACTCCCTTAAACAGCCCTCGGGATAGGTCCCCAGTGTCGGCGAGACAGAGGGAAGAGGAGGCTCCCATCCCAGTAGCGCCGCCGGCCTCTGAACCAGGAGGAGCTGCTGAGGGAGTCATGCCAGAAGTCGTTCCAGGAAGAAAGCAAGAGGTCATTCCAGAAGTCGTCCCGGTACCACCTCCTCCTACGCCAGTGAGACGAGAGAAGACTAGGAGGTTCCCCTTTCTGCCGGGGGTAAGGATCTGTGAGGCGGATTCATTAAAGGTCCAATCAGACCTCAATGGAAGGCAGAGGCGATATATTAAGCAGCTGGAGAGCTTCACCCACGTAGGAGGAAAACAGGTGCAAGACCCCCGAAATTTTAAAAATGCACCCAAAATTATAACGTTTGTGAGGCAGGAAACCGGGAACGGGAGGGAGAAAGCATTATGGAGAATGCTTAGGGCGGCCAAGGACGCAATCCCGGAGCAACCCCTTATAGAAGAGGAGCACCCTTCATTTAAGGAAATTAAGTCCAAATGTAGTGGGAGGGTCCCCATTTATGTTCACCCCTCATTTTTTCGGGCTTTAAAATTAACTTTCCCCGTGGACGTGGGAGGTTTGGCACGAGACGGACGGATTTCGTCCGAACTGCTGACCGGCAGTCTCGGTCAGACCTTCGGCGTCCTCACTCCCGAGGACTTTAGCCCCGTGTGTGACACTAATTGATGGGGACCACAAATTTAAACTTGGCTTGTTGGAATGTGAGGGGCATGAGATCCCGAAGCAGGGCTGCTCGCGTGCTGAGGGATCTCGTGGCCCGTGAGGTAGATGTAGCTGCGATTGAAGAGACCCACTTCGATTCGTATGGGGATTGTGATGTGCTGACTGACGACTATGACGTCTACTCAGCATATGGCGATGCTCATAGTTGTGGCATCTCTTTGTTAGTGAGACGCACCCTGCCTGCGGCGGTGAGCGTTGTTCATGCGGATGCGGTGGGACGACTGGTCGTGGTCGATGTTGCCGTTGAAAACAGCAAGTTTCGGATCGTTGCGGTTTATGCGCCCAACATTGCTGGCGAGAGGGTTTCCTTTTTTCGACGGTTGGAGGCGTTCCTCAAGGGTCCGGAGCGAGTAGTTTTAATGGGGGACTGGAATGCCATCCTAGACCCCAAGATAGATAAGGTCGGTGGGAATAGAGGGTCGGCGAGGTGGGAAAGCAGTCTGTCTGACCTGATGGCCTCATGCGATCTTGTCGACAGATTTCGCGTTGATCACCCAGGGCGGGAGATGTGGACGTGGCATACTAGCGCGGCCTTCTGTCCGAGTACTTACTTGGACAGAATGTTAGTTAGAAGAGGCGACGTAGATTTCATATCTTGTCCCACGTTCACTTGGTTAGGACATTCGGACCATAAATTGGTTACGGCCCGGTTGAACTTAAGTGATAGGCCTAGGTTGGCTGGGTACTGGAAGTTTAATACCTCCTTACTGGAGATACGAGACTTCCGGGAACAGCTAACGTTACTACTCCAGCGGGGATTAGTGGGGGTGGTTATCGGGAGTAGGTACTGGGTTAAAACTAAGGCTCAGGTTAGAAACTTTTGTGTCCGCTACAGCCAGCGCCTCGCTCAAAATAGGGCTAGGACGCAAAAGCAAGTAGAGGATAAGATGACCCGGGCGGTGGCTGGGGGGGATCCCCTAGAGATAGCATTAATTACGGGGGACCTCAATCGCTTGGCTAGCGAGCGATATGAAGGTCAAGTAGTTAGAGCTAGATTAAAGAAAGTCTCTAACGAAGCCGTGAACGTTGACGCTGTTGAGCGTAAGGCTGCTTTACGTCGTGGTTCGGATGGGTACATTCGGAAGGTGAAAAACCTGGAAGGACATACCCTGGTATCGTCTCGTGAGATCTGTGAGGGGTTCCGTGAGCATTTGGAGGAACGCTTCACCCAACTGCCCAGACTCCGCGGCCAGGAGTTTGACAGCTATTTGGCTGACTCGCCCCGCCTCGAGGCGGCTCGAGCAGCTGGCTGTGATGGCAGGATTACGGAGGGCGAGATCGTTACTGCGTTGAAGCAGGTCGGCTTGAACAAATCTCCGGGACTCGATGGTCTGCCGTACGAAATGTATTTGAGGCTGTCGCCCATGTTTGTCCCAATTCTGAAGGATGTGTTTAACCACTGGTTTGTTCAGGAGTCAATCCCTGGACAGGTAACCAAAGGAGTGGTCACATTACTGAAGAAGAGGGACCAACCTGGTGGGGGAAATTTAGACGACTACAGGCCCATAACTCTGCTAAACACAGAGTTAAAGATTTTGGCCCGCGTTCTTGCGAACCGCCTGCAGGTTGTTATCGGTGATTTGATCAAGCCTGAGCAGAACTTTGCTGTGAAGGGGAGGTCGATTCAGAACAACTTGCATTTGATTCGCATGATCATAGAGGGGACAGAAGACGACGCTGAAGCCGCGCTGATCAATTTAGATCAGTCCAAGGCTTTCGATAGGGTCGACCATGGTTTCCTGAAAGCTGTTTTAGCGGCTGCCGGTTTTGGTCCGGACTTCCGCAGGTGGATCTCTATTCTGTATGACTCGCCGACGGCAGTGGTGCAAGTCAATGGAAAGAGGTCGGAATCGTTCGTTGTTTCTCGGTCGGTACGTCAGGGTTGTCCGCTGTCGCCCCTGCTCTACATCCTGGCGTTGGAACCCTTCCTTCGCAAATTAAGGGATGAGGCGACAACACCAGTCCTGCGCGGGATCGCTATCCCTCCTCGCAAAGCGCGAGTCAGGGTTTCCGCGTTTGCCGATGATGTCACCGTTTTCGTGTCGAGCCGTACTGACATTCGAACGGTGATTAAGGCGCTCGCTCGGTACGAAGAAGTGACAGGGGCCATAGTCAACCGCAGCAAGTCGAACGGCCTGCGGTTGGGTGCCTGGAGCGGAGAGACCGCTCTTCCAGGTGACTTCAGCTGGTCGGATGGCCCGGTTCGAATCCTCGGCGTGTGGTTCGGGCCGGGCCTCCAGCTGGAAAAGAACTGGTCGGAAGTACAGACAAAGGTCGAATCGTCGGTCCGGGCTTGGATTCGAAGGAAGCTTTCCTTAAAGGGCAGAGCGGAGGCGTGCGCCACTTACGTCTTTCCTCTCATCCTTTACCGGCTGTCTGTACTACCACTGCCTGCGGCCCGCCTTATCGCTTTCACGCGCTTACTCTTCTCGCTTCTTTGGAAGGGCCGGAAAGCGTACGTCCGCAGACAGGTCTGTACTCAAGTTCCGAGTGTGGGAGGCTTGGGGATGCCTGACTTGGCAAGTCATCGACATGCCGAGAGACTGGCTTTCCTGAGTCGGACTTTGATGGAAGACACTCCGTGGGTCCCTGCGGTCGGGAGCGCCTTTCCCAACCTCATACCCGACCTCTCGGTCGAAGGACGACGTAGGCCGAGAGGGGAGCCCTTGTTCTTCGCCGAATGCCGGGCCGCGCTTAGAGCGTTGCCGGGGTCCAGTAACCTTGCCCGGTCTAGGAAGAGACTATATCGGGATCTAGTGGAGGGTACCGCTTCGGACCCACTTGAGGAGCGGCTTGGATTGTCGAGGGAGGAGGCCCGCTCCCAGTGGAGTTGGGCGCCAGGCCAGAGTTATCTCAACAATTCTGAGTATTCTCTGACCTGGCGACTGGTTCGGAACGCACTGCCCCTCTATGGCAGATTATGCAGAGATGGTTTAAGGGACGTCCCCTTATGCCCGCGCTGTGAAGACCACGAAGAAGAAACGGCCGAGCACGCCTTCTTCACCTGCAGCAAACTTCGACATCTCTGGGGATACGTCAGGGAGGTGACGGCCCGCATCGACGCCGAGCAGCCGATGGTCCTGGATGTAGCATCTGTCATCAACAGCGCAGCACCGCCGTGGTCTGGGGAGAAACGAATGGTGTTTCTAGCCATCCTAGCCGTAGCAAGACTAGTGACGTGGGTTACACGTCTTAATGAGGTTCATGGGGTTGGATCTGTTTCGGATCGGGATCTGGTAGTTTACTTTAAACACCAACTTAAAGTGAAGATCAGATGCGATTGGAAACGATTACATCGCATGGATTTCGATAGGAGATGGGTGCATGACACTAGTTTGTGCATCCGACGAGGCGCCAAGTTTGAGTTCGTGTTCCCTCCATAGTTATGGCACACGCGGTACTGGGTTCTACGGAACCCACCCCTGTAGAGTTTTTTGGATTTATTTAAAAAAACTGGTAACCTCTTAAACTAGTAGGAATGAAAGTTATCCTGTCCCTATTTTATTTTTGCCGGCACTAGAGAGCTTCCAGAGATTCCCACTTCCACTGTTTTATTTTGTCCCCGGTCTTTTGAAACCCTTGGCATTACTATCTTGGAAGACGCCATCCACCCCATGATCCCATTCCCGATGAATTTATTTTTTGAACACTCCTCTCTTAAAGTTCCCACTCCCACTTAGTGACCGACCCGCTTGTTTTCGGTCTCGTGCCGGAAAACAGTGGGCGGTCTAACACTTAGTCATGAGGGAAAGCCGGGCCATACTAACTTTTTTACCATTTTATTTCGTTCTTTATTTTTCTTTCTTTTTGGGTGTTTTTAATATTTTTTCCCACTCCCACGATAATCCTTTTTTACATCGATGTTTTTTGGGGATATTTTAAGTAGGGATCAACCCACAGAGTGAATGCGGTATTTTGGTGCAAGAATCTAGTTTGGAGTCAGCAAATGTTCTTTTTTATGTTGTTTGTAAAATTTTGTGAAATAAAAAACATTGAACAGCTTGTCTCACTTATCCCCGACCCCCCCTCCCCCTACATAACGGGCACTATGCCTAAGGTCTGGTGAGTTCCCAAGGTTTGTAAAATCTTCATCTGTAGATAAAGATGAGGGTTGTCCGAAGGAACTCACCTGCCTAAATAAATCGGCCTTTTGGCTAAGATCAAAGTGTAGTATCTGTTCTCGGCATTTTTGCCTTGAGATAAAGTGTATTATCTAGTCCTATCCGATAGGTGTCGGTTTTACACTCTCGAATCAAAAATCAGATTATCATTTTATTTTTTAATCCCTTTTCCTTTTTGGCATTTCTTCTCCCCTAAAGTACAGGCTTATACGCTCACAAGGGTCGGGCTCTCACCGACGATTAGTCATACTCCCCCCCATCCCCCGAATTTCACCTGAGGCGTTCACACCGGCGAATACCGACACTGTATCTCCCCATAATTTGCCTGAGGCGCCCCACCGTCGAATACCGATACTCCCCCAGATTTGGCCTGAGGCGCTCATACCGGCGAATGCCGACACCCCCTCCCCATATTTGGCCTGATGCGCCCGAATGCCGACGCTCCTCCTCCCCTAAATTTCGCCTGAGGCGCTCATACCGGCGAATGCCGACACTCCCCCTCCCCAGATTTGGCCTGAGGCGCTCATACCGGAGAATGCTGACACTCCCCCTCCCCAGATTTGGCCTGAGGCGCTCCACCACCGAATGCCGACACTCCCCCAAATTTCGCCTGAGGCGCTCACACCGGCGAATGTCGACACTCCCCCTCCCCAAATTTGGCCTGAGGCGCCCTATCACCGAATGCCGACACTCCCCATCCCCAGATTTGGCCTGAGGCGCTCATACCAGCGAATGCCGACATTCCCCCTCCTCAGATTTGGCCTGAGGCGCCCCACCGCCGAATGCCGACACTCCCTCTCCCCAGATTTGGCCGTGGCGCTCACATCGGTGAATGCCGACATTCCCCTCCCCCCTATTTGGCCTGAAAGGAGGAGGTAATGCCTGGAAGTATTATATCAGGATAACAGAACGGCCATAGTGAGGAAGGGAGGGGGAAGGAACATTAGCGTCTATTAATAATTAAGAAAGAAAGTGTGAGAGGGAAAGAAGAAAGAAAGAAAAAAAAATGGTTGTAGTGTGAGTGAATTTCTACCCGCCACTCCCTTACTCTGACGTCATATCTAGTTTATCGTGACTTTGCATTATTTTTCTTCTCAAATTAGTATAAATAACGTTGAAAAATGGAGTTAAAAGCCACCCCCCATTGGAAAAAAGTGCTCAGTCGACCCCGGAAGAGTCAATTTTTTTTTTCCGGTTCCGAGATATTACACGCGTCTGGGCTGGCCGGTCGGAATGATGTCACCCGTGTGACCGTGTGTTGGGTACTTTCGGAGGAGAAGCTTTACATACATACATACATACATACATACATACATACATACATACATACATACATACATACATCCATACAGACAGGTGACGTTTATATAATAGATTATAGTTAATAAGATTTTTCCAGAACAGGAAAACAAACGAATTAAAAAGAAAAACGATTGGAAAACAGAATAAATGACTATTTTACTGTGAAGCTGGGTTATACACGAAGTCTGTCATACTTAAACATGAAGTATTACTATGACTAATAGAAACACAGTGTAATGTCGATAAGTACGCACTTTTATGATGGCTCATAAAAACGGGTTCATTTAAGTACATCGTTTCCTAATTATAGCTTCTGTCAGCTAAAATGTGTTCAATAATGACAAATAGAAATACTAAAACATAAATGTAGTAGTTAACAGAAATTGTCAATAAGAACAAATAATTTTAACGTAAATATTTAATGATAGATACAGCTAAAACTATTTACCGGGAAAATTTAAAAATGTAAAATATGCATTCTTGAATCATTTGATAGTATATAATCTAAGAGGTAACCCCATGAATACAATATAAGAAGTAATCCAAAGGTGTATGCATCGATAGCAAAACAAACAGTTAACTGAAATATAGTTTCAGAATAAATCAGTTTACATAGAAAAAGTAAACTTAACGACGACTTTATTATTCTATACAACACTTAATATTTTAGTAAACTATTCAGAAAATAAACAAATCTATATTGTTTTTAAAACAATATTTTAAAGGCGTCAAACATGTAACATTCAGCACAAATAGGAGTATCGAGTCGGATTTGTCTAACACTTGAATCGGTAATGTAAAAGTTCATGTATATACGATGGAATATTAACTTGTTATTACTCCGAACGAAGGGTGATGCCCTTGATCAAATCGTTACCACCGGAAATAGTTTACATATGCGTCGAGTTTGAATCAAGTTAATTCCAAAGAACACTTTTCACTGTGAATGAGGGGAATCTTCACTAATGCTACCTTTAAATACTTGATTTTAGAAATACATGTAGTAAAAATGTTCATCACATAATTTAGTTATTAAGAAGTCCTACAATACTAATTCATACAAATGAACTGAAAATAACCTAGAAGAGACACGACTATTTATGCAATTTAAAACGGGAACTAGGGATACTATCTCATGACAACAGAACAACTACACCACTACGAAAAAGAAGGGGGTAATACCTAGGAAAATCGTATCATGACAACCCAGTAAACGAATTAACACTGATTCTCAAATATTAAAAACTACCGCTAATCTAATCCCTTGTATTGAATGTGTGTAGTCTGTCCCATTTTAAAACTGGCAAAGTAATGTATCTTGCTGTAGCTTCAGGCTTCTAGGTTATATCCCTTTATCCAGAGTCATTATACACTAATTAAGATGCCTTTAATTAAAATTTATCTTAAAAACACTTAAAGCTAAACCCTTAAATTTTAGACGATTTCGAGAACTAACATTATATAATGGATTTTCATTACCATAATATTAATAAGTCCAGAAATAAGATTTAACAAGATTATCTTGATTTTTATCTTCGTAAGCGGATATAACATGCTGCAGATATGTTTTGTTCCGCGAATTAATTTGACCCGCCCAAGGTCGGTTATTCTAGTTCTATTACAAATTATAATATTTTAATTTCTTTTTCTTTTTGGTTCCATGATTTTAATTGGAAAAGCTAATTTTTCTCCCTGTCTCTTAGTTGTCTATAATCACAACATTGACTCATTACTTTTTCACGAATGTTGGGTAATCATTCATATTACCGACAAAAACAATTTACAATGTTTACCAAAGATTTGTGACATATTTGTGTTAGCGATGTAATATTTAAAAGAATTTACACGACCGGAACAAATACCAGTAACGTCTGAGTACTCTGTTTCCTGAATTTACTCTTTTATGCTCCGGTAATATACTTACTCAATGACTATTTATAGTGAAATAAAATTTGCTTAAAACTTATTTTTAATATTTAATAATAACATTTTAAAACGTAAATATACCATCAATGAGTAAGGCAAATTAATATATGTTTTAAATTAATTTCCCAACTGTATTTTCTTTAAAATAATTTATGTCGTTAATAGTAATGAATACCGAAATTTTGCATGAAGTTTTCTGAAGATGAACACGGAACACTTTCTGATATTTCTTTCAGATTACCGGGATGCAATCTATGGAGAGAGAATGTTTCAATATTATAAAAAAATGGAAATATATTGCAAGTATCTAAAATGTCCTTCATTCGATTTTGCTCAAAATGCATCAATAGTTCAAATTAATGGTTATGTATATAAAATAATTATTAATAATCCTAGAGAGTCTGGTTTCATTCTATTAGGCATGAGGTATGCCCTCTAAATTAAAAAAACAAAACTATTTCATTAAAAAGTTGTTATTTACGGTTGTATATGCTTCGCACATTTTAAGATGGTGATTCACAACATGTATTTATTTAATTATTCGGACAACGCTTCTCATCTTACATGTAATTCTCACAACGTTTTAGTCGATGTAACCTCTGACCTTAGCAGCAAGAATATACGTGTTAAGCAATAATCATTTTTAAATTACAGTTTTCCAGAGGTTAAAGGTTCATTTGTAAGTACGGACGATAGAAAAATACAATTACGAATTAATTAAAGCTATTAACTGTTCAGAGCTAACGGAACGCGAGTAAGCTACACCATAGATGAAATAAAGCGTTCCGTTAAATATACGGTACAGAATCCTGAGTTTGATATAACAATTCCCGACTTCGACAAGACGCGCCTGAAAATGTCGGAGGTAACAAACAGTTGTTTACATGATTAAAGTCGTAGTGATCACAGGGCTACCACACATCCATTACGTAATTATTTTGTAATTCTCAATTTCATTTTGGGTTTTTCATTAATCGTTTGTTTTGGCACTTTGTTACCTCTTTTGTTAGATGTTTATCTCTTTCTGCCGTAATCTATTTCTTAGTAATTTTCTTTCATTAATTGTTTTCATTCAATTATTATTCTAAATGTTCCACTTTCTTCTAATTGTAACAGTGGGTAAGTTAGATAGTTTTGATTATCGAGTTAGATCTGTAGGTAGGATAAGCTGAAAGTTTTCAAGATCGGGAGCCACATGATTAGGTAACAAAAATATGCGTCGAAATGCAACTCCAAAACAAATGACGTAAGTGGGAGAGGCAAAAAGAAAGAGACGTAATATCGAGTGCAGGTAGGTGTTATGTAGAGCTTACGCATAAACGAGTCCATATACCCGAGCAAACTATGGCTTACAATGTAGGGATAATTTAAAACTTCTTGCTTAATCTTTGTCCTTTTCTCCTTACAAATGTAAACATTCCATCGATAAACAAATATATGTTCTACACAATAGATATGAGATATTCCTTTCTGCGTTTCGAAACAGAAAATATTTACGAAGGAGTCTAATTGCAGTTGTTTTTCGAGCTTACCAAATTAGATTAGTATCGACCAATCGCGGGTTAGGGTTCCAGCGCTACACGGACTACTATGAGAATATGGCCGCCAAAGGTTAATGGAAAACGATCACGTGGAAAAATATTGCAAAGCTATAGAAGAGCGAGAAGAAGACGAAATAAATATTCAATCACAATATAACATTATTTTCATTGTATCATGTCTTAATGGTTAGTATTCCTTGTCACGTTATTCTTTCTTTCTTTGAACTTTTATTTTTGGGTTTTCGTCTTTTTTTTTCTTTGATAATGTGTTACACTTTTCATTGTGTTTTTTATTTCATTCTTTATTGTTACTTTTTTATATTTCTATCATTGTTTAATTAAAACAGCATTTGGTTTTCTGACACTGCAATCTTAATAAAATGTAGAATGACATTTTATATCTGATGTATTCTATAAAATGCTTAAATAATTAAATAATTTTTACTGCTATCTGTTATTTTTAAAACAGAGTTAGATTTGGATTAAAACTAGGTATTTACACTTTTATTAGTACCATTAAGTAGAGAAAGTAAAAAATATTATCCAACTTTTCGCAAAAATTAAAATGATTTTTTTGTAAATCCCTGCATCAAGATATTCATCGTGACTTCGTATTCAACAACGTCTGCACCAACACCCGGATATGGTAGGGGATAGTGCTTAATGTGGGATAGTTCAGAAACACACACAAAGAGTCATCTAATACATGATCGAATCGGACCGTCGACATTCTCTTCTAGAGACGCTTACTGTGAACGGCGAGAAAGCACCCGCGTCTGATTGGGAAGCAGAAGGGTAATCTGTTGGAATATGTCCTCCCAAGAACCCATCAGAACAACTACACTCACCACATTCTTACAATAGCCCGATAGAACGAATAATCAGCTATTATACTTGCACGCATATGTAAAATATTTTGTGTTGCATCTGTTCATTTTGCATAATATTCAATGATATATCTGTTATCGCCACATCATACAAAAATAAACAAGAAAAATGCCTAAAAAATACAGTGAAAATAACATCAATGCCGCCTGGCGTAGTTAATTACTAATCATTGAGGCGTAACTAATTTATAATAGTAAGCGTTTATGTGTATCTCTTTTCGTGTATGTATGTGTGTATGTATTCCTGTGGGCATTTGTTTATGAGCCTGTGATTCTTCGAAATACATTTTAAGAAAGTGTAACTTTATGATGAGAAAATAAGGGATTTTTCCTTTCACACACATTTTAACATGTTAAAAGATTAACATGTACTCACATGTAAACAGGTTTGAAGAGAAATGTTTTTTAAATCCGAAATGTAAATAAGGCAAATACTTTTATAAAATACCTAATCTGTTAAAAGCAAATACACAACAGCGTTTAATAAAAATAAAAGTGGTTTTGTATTTGTTGTATTCTTACCCATATAGAGTAACGTTATTTCGCATGTTAGTAACGGATGCATTACCAGATGTCTAAAAGTGAATGTCAATAAAGAAATCGAGCTGCAAATTACTGTTAAATACTGTTGTAATTTTTGTGTGTAATTGCATTTTTACTTGTATGCCTTATTTACTCCTTATTATATCAACATGATAGTTTACCGAGCGAGATATGGGATGTTCTAACCTGGTGTTTTATTCATAAAAAAACTACACGTTCGTACTTAAACCTATAAATATAATATATTTGATTTCTCTAAAATATGTTGCTGGCCAGGGTTGACATGTCATTTTCATGAACACTATGACTCGTTCCAACGACTTTTATCTATGACCAAAGGGCACATAGATTGACCATTATGAAAGATGGGCGACAAAGTGGAAATACGTTTGAATTGTATGACAGAGCCACGCCAACGCGGAATTACGTTTGACACGTTTTCTAAGTGGCTGCTTTCCATAAGGCGATGATCGATAGATCATATGACGTGTGTCAGTTATCCACAGGACGCAAACCCGTGCGGAACACTCTACCGTGGAGGAAAATAACCAAGGAAACAATATGGCGTGACAGTATTTATGGATTGAAAGCATTTCTGGGCAGATGACACTAGTCATACATAATCTACTGACGGAGGGGTATTACCACTTTAGAAAAGTAGTCGAAGCATAAGGATCGACATCGTAAAGTGGTTCCTTCTGATAATAGTGGAAGCGGAGATGTAAACTGAGAAACACAAAATAATCAAGCGTTATTAAAATCGATATGACGTGTCGGTTATTGCCCTTTCTCTCATGCGTATCCGCACACGACTATTCAAGTCGCATGGCGAACCTTAATCTTTTACGATATTTTATCTCGACACTTACTACTTTATAGATTGATTTTGGAGAAAGTATTGGTGTCTAAGCTACCGTCTGTTTATAAAAAAACGTAAATGTTATATTTAAAACAAATGTATGCTTCGTATTAAAAATAACACTTTCAATCAATATAAGTAACTTAATATCTCATAGATTTTACCCGATCGTTTAGCAGTGTTACTACAGTGCCTAGGTATGTCTAGTTCCACCTTGACGAAGCTTCTACCCATATAGAGCAAGTACGATGAACATAGATTGAAATTTCGTGAAAAAATATGCAGAAGAGGGAAGTAACTTCGATGAATGTATTTAGGTATTTAATTCATTAGCAAGAAAATAGAAAATGTGTTTGGAAAAGAAATTACTTTAGACTAATGCCAAATTCATGTAATGTCGACATCTTTACGGATTATTTAAAATGACTACTTAGCCTTTAAATATTTATCATTTTTTATGTTTATTAGAGAATATTTATTTTCATAATTCATAAAATACGTCTCAAGTTAAAATTATTACTTACACTTGCGTTAGATTCGAACTCGTGTATTTAAATCGTAAAAGTGACTTCCTTATTAATTTGTCCTCTGCCGTTTCCTATGTTTAGTCTACGAATCGCATGCTTTTAAAAGTATATATTGAAGTTAGTTTGTATACACTCGCTAGACTTATTAACGGAACACTATTTAAAAGACAGTGAGGAGGATGCTAACGTCACATTTTGGTATGGTCTGCTATAACTTGCTTTATTAATCACTTATTCCCGAAGTTTCTAGTATTGTTCTGATGTTCCTGCGTTTCTTCGTTAACTATTCTTAATACTATACGCATATAAGACATAATCACGTTGACAAAACTGTTCACGTTAATCACCAACGTGAAATGGCGTTGAGTCAGGTCAGTACTAAATGTATATAGCGTTTAAACACACCAGGTTCACTATGTCAGGGAGCTAAATGTTTATCCTGACATTGATTAATAGATTTCCCCTTGCGATTCGGTGAGCAAATCACGGTTCATGAGTTGTGTTCTTGTGGGTTGCGCAACTCTTGATTCACAATAGAGTATATATGGAAATAACTTTACAGAGGTTATACGTTATTTCCTCAGAATATACAAATGGTGTATGATTGTGTAGGAACACGTATATCATTATCCGGGTTGTTCCTTCCTGATATGCGACCTATCGGAAAATGTGCTATTTGCTCCTGTATTTAGGGAGATGAAAAATAACTGAATCAATATGCCTTAAGGTAATACAATATGTTACACATGCACACGAATGCATACGATATATAAGCTAAAAAGTAATTACTACTTCCTTTTTTCTCATGCCGAGACTCAGTACATTTATTAAAAATTGCTACAGTTTTTTTTATGATTCGTAGTGATAACATTCTAAGGATTATATACGCCGATATGTTTAGCATAAGGATGCCTAGCCGCGTTCTGGGGCTGCCTTTTATTTGCGGGCTTATTTCACGGGTAAACAAAGTTGAGTCTCCAGGCACTGGTTAGTATCAAGCTGTCACACATACATGCTCTGATTTGGCTCACAGTTTTTTAACCTTGGTGACCCGACAAAAACGTGATCGTCTGACACACAGCAATTTAACTTTTTACACAATTTAAATAAAAGAAATTGTTTGTAAAGATCAAATAAAATCGCTTATTGATTTCTTGAAAATAGGACATTTCATTCAGCGAAAGAAATAAAGTCTAACGAACTGATTCCAAATAAAAAAAAGAAAATAATAAAAAAGCAACTACAGCCAATGTTTATTCTTTGTTCGTAATTTCGATAGCGATCAACGTGAAGCTGGTTATTTTGTTTTTATCAAAGACGTTGCCAAACGTAAGAATTGTATTTGAGTATATCACAAAAGAATAGGTCGCCGACAGATGTGAATGATGGCGTTTTTGTGTCCGATCACCAAGGGAACGTTTCTGTTTTAACAGAAAAACAACAACCTTGATAGCCAACATTTTATTGGCTAGCAGCTGGTGCAAACGTTCCTTAGAGACTCTCAAAATTGTATTTACAAAAACAGCTTCAATAATGTACTTATTTATTGTGATAGATAAAACTAAAAAGTACTTACTATAAAGCATTATCTAGAAATAAAAATACGTTGTTCAGTCGATAAGAATAAGAAATGTTTTAATAAACTTAATTGATTTGAAAATAAACTAAAATAATCATTTATAAGAAGTTGGTTTATGAATGTAAACTCGGTATTGTATAGGACACATATTTTGTGTGTTCATTTACATTTGAAATGTAAGTTTTATAGAGGTAGATCCTCAATGTTTATGTAGCAGAGCATTTCGAACAATTAGAAATCATCCAGCGAACAAAAACAGTCTTACAAGTCAATAGAATAATTGTTTTTAACAGTTGGTCGCATTTATAGATATTTAATGTTCAAACATTTCCTAAGATAGTCATCCAACAAAATTACTAACGTGAACATATTTTTTAAATTAAAATAAATAACCCTATTCTTTTCTCTCTTTATATTTCATGTCACAATAAAAAGTTTACATTTAACCTGAAAAATCTCGACAGTTTTATTTTCATCCGATTCTTTTTGTTTATTTGTTTTTGTTTTGTTTCTTCAGAATGACAATCTATGCTTGGTCATTTATTGTGGAAACATTAGCTATGTAGCACGATGAATTTTCTTATGTGTGAGCAACTGTGGCTTAAATCTATATGGTCGTCGTGTAAATGTGCAATACCCAACCTATAAATTACGATGAAATCGTTGTTTTCCAATACTTTAAAATATTATTATGAGCAGTTGTGTGTATTTAAATTTAGCACTATTTTAACTATATACATTATCGATTTAACACATACAAATATACCCTGTTATTATGTGTTTGATATAATATATATATATATATATATATATATATATATATATATATATATATAATCATACAAAAATGAAACCGACGGTTAAATGTTTTGCCCTTTATAGAGTCATCAGTCTTATTTTATAAAACTTTTCTATAGTACAGTAATTTACAGACAGCTGTTTAGTATTTTAATAAACGCATCAACTTATCTAGACAATGCATAGCGTATGGAATAATCTTATACCCGGACTTATGGTCATTAAATATTCAAACGGATGGTGCACGATTTACTTCCTAATTGAGATAATGAACCTCTTATAGAGATTCTAGGGAATTATATATTTTCAAATCATTATACTAATTTCTTCACACTTTAAATAGTATAACAGTGTTGGGTTACGCAATAGAGGGCTCTACTAAGAACGTATATATATATATATATATATATATATATATATATATATATACATACATATACAAATGTAATCTGCAGATATGCTTCATCGTTACAGGAAACATCAATGTGGCTAGACTAATATATATATATATATATATATATATAATAAATATAGCTAAAATACAAAATCATATTAAGTATTTATACACATATGTCTACAAATAACTTCTTTATTAACACGCACGTATATATGTGTGCGTATATACATCTATCTCTCTTATATATATATATATATATATATATATATATATATATATGCATCGTAGTGAAACACTCCAGTATAACATACCCATGTGAATATAAGGAAGGTGCATATGTGTACGCTAAGCGTGTATTGATCATAGTTGTATAGGATTAATTACATCCATTAATTATATATATATATATATATATATATGTATATATATATATATATATATATATGTAGGTTTCATCGGTATATGGCTTTATATCTTATCCAACAATAATTGAAAAGTCTGTCCATATCGATTTGTAAAAGGTATTCTCTGTGATTTAATTGAGCGTGTGTGATGCTTGCTTGAAACCGTTTCCGTCTCTCAATAGGCTTCTGTTGAATTGCCTAAGAAGAACTGCACTTGCCCGTCCTCTCCTGTTGTTGAGACATTTGAATTACCGAAATTATAGAACTCATTACCTCCTAAGAATATTCCATATTCCATCACGCTATATTCCCCGTTGTCCATAATTGGTTTTCTTTCTTTGTTTCTTACAGGATAATTTTATCTCGTTGTTCTTTTCTGTAAATGTATGTCTTGGTTCAGTGTACATGTTAGTGCTTACGATTCGCCATATTTTATTTCCTCGCATGTTGTTGCCTTGGTGTACGCCTAGTGGTGTATCTGGATTGACGTGCTCTCATGTAACTATATTGAACTTACATTACCCAGCGCGAATATGATCCAAATATTGAAATAAATTGTGCATTTCACCGGAAAGATGTTTAGTCGCAAAATACACTACTAGGATCCTTACTTCAACATGTATTCTAGGGTTACCAGCTGTTGAGTAAAATTAAAGTCGTGTTTTTCTTTGTAAGATATTCACTGAAAAAAAGTCTATCAGCAAGAACATTATTGCTCCGTGTTTTAGACATTAAACAGAATGTCCATAAATAGAGTATTTTTCCAAGGTATTCACCTATGTGTAACTGATTACCAAAGGAGTGCATCACTGCGGCTATAACATGTGTTTCTTTAAATTCAATGTCATCGATAACGTGTTATAAACCGTGCTCATAAGTAATTAAATTGTGTTTATTCCGTTCATCATTTTCAGTCCCTTGATGATGATGATGATGATGATGATGATGATGATGATGATGATGATGATGATAATCTACTTCATTCAACTGAAAACGTATCTATCTCATTTACATCTATCATCTTGTTATCTTAAGAAATCATAAGTGGTGACTTATTAGTAAAACTAAATCGAAATAGTATTTTTGTAACCTCGTGAACTAGCTTTACAATTCAACATATTCCATATTCACATCCCTTTTTTACTGTAGCATTCAGGTGTTCGCTGTACTTTTATATTGTCTTCTGTTCCCACTCTCGTGCTTATGTTGTCTTTCTTTGTATTTTGAGTCAATTTTTCACCTGAGGATCACCAACTATGGCCTTATAGTTAAGTCTATTTAATATTTCTTGAAATCTCTCATTATTACATAAGTATCACGTATTTGATCGGTTGTTTATCCCTGTTTAAATAAAAATTGTATATGGTTTGTGTTAAATATACTTCAATGAATGTTTAGTAGCTTTACCTGGATACACATGCGAATATGTAGTTTCCTTAGCATTCATATCTGGCAGTTTATAGATGAGCAAAGGTCGATAGAGGAGTAGGGGAATATTAGATGTTTACAAACTTCATTTTCTTAATATACTCACCTATTTCCTTTGCCTTCTACCCTACGAACGTTTAATAAAGATATTCCGTATTAGGTGACCATGAATACAGTCACACAGAACCTCACCTCATGCTGCCCCAAAAAAACCTGTTACGTAGGTCAAGCTATTTCAAGCATGTTGTTTCCCATAAACCGTGTCTGAAACGTTGCTACAACTTGACCTCTATTTTAACTGAATTACGTTTTAATGATATTTTGTCACTCTTCTCTACTTCTTTTCTAAAATACTTTTATTCTTTCTAATCTTTTTCTGCGTAAATTGACACACCCGTTAGAATGTCATTATAAATGACTTCATTAGCGTCAAACGTATTAAAATTGTTCGGAAAGCCGGTTTTTGTATATTATACATATAGCTAGATCTTGCATCCAAAAAATCGCATACAAATTATAAACTATATTGCATATTGTTCGTTTTGTTTTGCTTGATTAGTTGGGAACTGACCTGTTTGAATGAAATATATTTTTGAACTTCTAGTGGCGTCACATGAATCCATGCCAACTGTGTACCATCTACAACAGTCAGGTTATATGTTGTAGAATAGTCCTGCATACAAAGTTTACATTAACATGTGTCGTCTAATTTTACAATAAAGACAGTGATCTGGAGAGTCACTGTACATCAGCACTGGATGACATTAATTATTGCTTAACTTAAATATGCTAGAAAATTCCGCCACTCTACTAACACAAGATCTAGCACAATCTACGCACTCTATGAGAGCATCGTACAGGCAAGTTAATGTTTATGTAAAATCTATGTAAATGTTTCTTTTATGAATGTTCTTTTATTTGAGTGTTCCCTGTTCTCGATCACAATCCTTAATTTACGATTTGTTTTCACTTTTGTTTCATCTATCATGTATTTTTTCTTTATTCTTGATGTTGTCACTTCTGCCGGCGTACACTCACTAATGACATCATTAACGTTGGACAGATTTACAATTTTCTTTTCTGAAATCCGCTATGTGTCGATCATACATATGCATGGGCGCTTGGATACATGAACAATCATACAAAATACGACATAATAATGCTTTGTCTATGATGAATAGTTATCAATATTTGCATTGCCTTACATCGGATTATTATCTTAATCAACGTTGATATTTGTAGTTATACTACGCTTCAGCAGATGTTCCCTCACGTCTACCTGATGAATATGATTCATTAATATATGATGATGCTCATAAGTTACCTAAATATGATGAAGCAAATAAAACAATATAAATACAAAAGCTATTTTTGATGAATCAACAAATATCCATATAAACGCTAACGTTGGTTTCGATTATTGACACGAGGAAGGACGGCTTTAAAAGAACATGTGGGTTATATTATATTTCTAGGATATACAGCCTGTATGTAAATATCACATAATTAATTAATGTACATGTAACGTTGGAGAAACTACTGTTTACAGGAAAAATACATGTAATAGATAACTGGCATATGGAATGCTACTATGACTACTCATTAATATTATGAGGCAAAAATATATTAATTGCAAAATGTATAAATATATGCATGTTGTAATATAATACGAAACTGATCATCTTTAGTTTGCTATTCTTTGAATGCACATGTAGTGGTTACTATGGTAGGGTAGAAGAACGAATAAGACGTGTTGTTATGAGAGAATGGGTCTAGATGGAGTGGGAACAGCAGCATTATGACCACAATAAGAGATAAATAAATGACGTACACAGAGAAGAAAGTGAAAGTAGTATTGTGTATATGAGTTTTAAAATAGTATGTTCCGGTTTATTAAAATAAAAATAGATATTTTCAGTCTCAGCAGAACAACATCACTTTCACTAATAGTGATCATTCAACACTATACTATTCTTAGCGCTGTACACATATGTGTATTGCCATTTTGCAAATAACAATAATATTGACATTTTTCCAATTCGATGAATAGCATACGTATCGTTTTTATTTTGGAGGTGTTTAGCGGTTACTAATATAGCATAGCTGTATTGACAGCACGAGTGAGTTAACGCCTCTCTATCATCTCTCTTTATTCTGTCCGCCTGGATCACATTTTTAATTAACTGGTTAAGTGGCAGCATTTACAAATAGTTTAAATACCCTAACCGTTTGCCCCTTTCTATTCGTCTTCATATCTTATGTATGTTTTAAGATTGTAAATATAATAACTTATTTCCGAGTTTTAATAATAAGTACCAAACACATTCTATATATTTAATATCGATTTAAATTTGTTGCCATATTCTTTATTTTCATTTCATGTTCTACATTCTTTCTCGCTCTCTCTCATATATATATATATATATATATAAATATATATATATATATATATATATATATATATATAGTTCTACTGCAAAACGCAATAAACGCCATTCTCAAAATGATGAAATTATCACTACGAAAAGTGTTCCATGTGGACACTCGACCATACCTCAAAGTCATATTTTACATAATATGATACCGCGATTATTTCTCGTTGCTTTCAATCGAAATAAGCTTTTAGTCAAAGTTTACATTTCATATATTCGGCCTTTTATTGTTTCATGTAGCAATGTAGACTAATTGGATTAATCGTGTTTTGCATTCGAACTGTTCATATACATATATATATATATATATATATATATATATATAAGTTTTTATAAGGAATGTATATTTTAAATTTTATACAGTATCCGAAGATTTCCAATCACAAGCTTAATCATGTTGTCTTACATAATTATGAGCATATATATTAATTTGCTTCATACCCATGACCATGAAGAAATCAATCCCAAATCATATTATTTCATAAGTTCCTTCAATTTACTTTTGTATTTCTTTCAACATCTCCATGGATGTTCAACATTCCAATGTTCATTTCATGATGAAAACAATAAGCCGATATATTCTAACGTTTGACTCTCAGGGGTGATGGTGTGTTTCATGGCAATCAGTGTTTAAAGAGGTTTCTTGTAGGTATTGAAAGAAAGGAGCTTTGTCTTTGCATCATTAAAAGTTACTATCCATTTATTACACCATTCCACTAGCTGTTTTGCCCACATGACGAGTGTAGAGCGTAGTTTCGTCAGCAAATCTATCCTATCTCATACTCACTGTCATCAGGGAGGTCGTTTATGAAAATCAGGAATAGTAGAGGTCCAAGCATGTATTTATGGGGAAACCAGTATCTATGTATTATTCTTTCGATGAACGGCCAACGATGACAATCTGGACTTTCTTTTTGTTAGGAAACATTTAATTATATTAAATATTCTTTTAGTATACCATATGAGTGGTTTTTGTATGATAAAACCTTTATGCCAGACCTTGTCAAAGGCTTTGGATATATGAAACGCTACCGCCCTAGTTTGTACGTGCCTTGTCAAGCGTATGGTATATGCGTTCAGAGATAACCGTTAAGATACCTGCCGTAGTGATTGACTGAATGCATACTGACGGTCAGAAAGAAGCTTATCATTAACAATTGCCGAACTATCGCTATTTTGCTTAATGATAAGCACTTTAGCAAAGATAGGAATTTACCTCACGGGACGATAGTTCTTAAAATTTTCTGTAGAGTTTGAAGAGGACAGGAGTCAGTTCAGCAGACCATGTCTGTATTAATATTACTGGTATAAGATCAGATTCCACGCTTTGGAGGTGTCAATATTTTTTTTAATACCCCTGGCCTGGGATGTAGTTATGACAATGTTTTCAAGTGTGGCTTCGATCCACAATATGAATTTAGTAAGGTGGTTGTTTGTTGAGAGCAAAGTAGTGTTTAAGGCAGAACACTTGGCAAGTAGTGCAGCCTTTTCAGTTACCGCGTAAACAACATAATTGTGGATTGACAGCTGGGGTGGTGTTGATTGTCTATTTTGCATCGCACTATTGTAGACTTTCCAAAAATCGCAAGTACCTGTGACTGCGTTTTATTATCATAACTGCATACCCTCTCTTTGTTTTACCTATCTCTACTTTACAATTATTTCATGACTATGAATACATTTTAATTCACAGTTAATTTATGGCGGCCGAATTGTCGGAATGATTGCTGTCGCTTAGCAATAGCAGCTGCACATTCTGAAGTGAACCATTCAGGAGAGTTCGGTTTGCTGACTAATTTTCGCATGAGGGCATATGCTTGAATGTCAGCTTTGACCCATTCGATTAACTAATTCCCGCATTGATCAGCGAGGAGTGAGAAGGTTTGACTCCATGGCGCGTCGCTGATGTAATCGCTAATGGATTTAAAATAAGCCTGCTAATAGTATCTGGTCGTTTTGAGGAACGGCTCATCAGCCTTGGGATTAGTTTATAGGGTGATATCAATCATTACCACAACGTGATCAGCGTTCTCGAGCAGGTTTTAGGCAGTCTTCACACAAGTTTCGGGCAGTGAGGCCAAGAACAGGTCGATGAGTGAAGCTTGCTGGTCAACAGTATCAGGCAGGCGGGTCGAGAAAGTAACAGTCTCTGAGAGGGAGTGAACTAAGAAGAGATTAAAGAGAGTACCTAGCCGCGTCAGAAAAAAACTGGATTACCACAGACAATCACGTTCGCCAAAAAAATATATATATAAATTTGGGAATCCGAGTCAAATGAGAGTCCTGTATCTATGCTTTGAGAGAAAAGTAAAGGAGGGTAGACGTCCTGGATCAGGAGAGATCTCGTGTAATAAATATAAATAACTAACACTGTGCTGCAGGGTCAATTTAAAGCACATGTTGGCTTGGCCATCTTATTCTAGCCTATATTCTCTAGCCAGGAAGCGATTGTTCCGAACATACACTCATAGCCGTCAGAGTCTTTATGGTAGAGTGGGAGATTATCATGCACATCAAAGTTGTGAGAGGGGATTGAGGATTGAAGGTTTGTTCCACTGAGTGTTAGGATATCCGAAGAGTTTGTCAGGACTCTCTCTCTCTCTCTCTCACACATTATATATATATATATATATATATATATATATATACACACGTTGTTATTATCATATGGATATGTTCAACCTTACAAAAATATCGATGCTAATATGAAAGATCATCCTCGATTATATGTTGCTTGTTTTACTAATTACGTTTTGAAATATTATTCTTTGAACGTTCTTCACGATCGGAACTATCTTTTTTAAGAGAATCATTTACATAATTGTAATCTAGTTGCGTGGACCTATATTTCCATGCGCTGGATCTGACTATTTCTGTATATGTATTAATCTAAAGACACGGCAGAAAGGAATCCGCTTGTTTTAGTAAACCACGTTGATAATTGTTTTAGTGGGTAGATTTTTTAGAAATAAGTATAATTCCGTTAAGTTATTCTGGGTATCAAGTATTAAAAATAACATTATAAACATCTTGAAATAAACCAACACATATATATATATATATATATATATATATATATATATATATATATATATATATATATATATATATATATAAACATTTTTCTTTGAGTATACGAAAAATACGAGGTTAATATTGCACACGTGAATATATTGAAATGTATGTAAAAAAAACAGGGTACTTGTCAAGCACATCGTAACGTGCAAAGAAAGTGCGAGATTGATATTCGACAGAGGAACACGTCATGATTTACTTACAAACAAAATGTACCCGTCAGACCGATCGAGTGCTATTCTCTTTTATATACTTCATACTGCATAATTTATTCTCAAGTTTCTCCACTCCAAATGTCACTAAGGATATGTTATGATGATCTACCATATTGCGTCAGAACATACTATTTTTGGCATTATTAATATACAGAGTCGCTATGACAAATCCGTAAGTTATCTAGCCACACATTACATCTGTACATTAAGTAAACACACACTCTTATTGAATACCTTCGTGTGTTCTTCCTTGTTTTCGCTAGTTAATGCCACAGCAGAATATAGTTTGACTAACATTTACACTCACTAGACGAGGTGTATACTAACTAATGTGTGCCATGTAATTGCGAAACGCAGTATATATATATATATATATCCATATATCAATTGCATACAATAAGTTAGAACACACGTGTGGGTGATTAAATTTACGAACGTTTTCAGTACGTAATAGATGTTATTATATTTAAACTAAGCATAATCGATTACTTAGTCGGCAATAGTATCCATTTTGCCAATTATGCAACACATGTAAAATTACAACTTGTATAAATACATCATTTGCACTGGAAGTTGTCTTTAGTAATCGACTAATTAAAAAAAAAGTCGGTTTGGAAGAAAAAAATACGAAATATTAGGTCGTGTAATATAACCTCTAACAAACCTAGGAATTAAATTGCGTTTAGACCTAAAAGTTGTGTCTAGAAAAAACATCTTTATTCTCTTTAATACATGACAAATATTTAGAAAACTATATCAGTCGCACCTTGTTGGTATTAAACACTTTATACATTTATAGAACAGTTGAAATTAACTTCCGTGTGTGTATGTAATGATACACATATTCTGTTTTGTGGGTGTGTTTGCCTTACAAGAAAGACAGAATTACAATTAGTTTATAGTTCAGAAGGTGTTGTTATATAATTGAGGGGGTGTTATACACTTCCAACAGTATGCATATACTGTTGGAACTGTTTAACACCCTTCCCTTCATTTTGTATGAGTAAAGTAACAACTATATTTCATATAGGATTTTAGGTATTTGTTGTATTTAACAATTACATCATTATTAAAATAGCTGATGCAGTTATTGTTCCAGGACGTCTATGAGCCAACAATTTTCCTTGACTTATTGAGACAATGACATGTGGTTGATCATATAAAATAACTCATTTCACTAGTTATCGAGTCTTATGAAATAATCACAAATTAGTGTTTTACTGTAAAAAAACAAAAGTAAATAGAAAGTATTCATCCTTTTAACATAATCTACTTTAAGAATTGCATTAACCTATTTTACTAATGAGTGGCAATATATCAGAATTGAGATTAAACCCAATGATAAGGGTAAACGGGGTAGATGCATTAACACTTAAATAATGCTAAATACTATTAGGACGACTGAACTCTTCAATTACAACCCATCTAATAACATTAGCTGAATCCGAAACCAGCCAACCTGTACCCTTTGTAAGAAATATCGTTCATATAATGTGTGGAATACATGACAAATAGAATAAGGAAAGAGTTGTGAGGTTACCAAAACTAAAACCAACGTCTATTTCCTACTCTCCATTCTCTACTAGACACTTACGTTTTAATTCGTAAAACAACGGTGTTATGTGAGTGCCTTCCACGTGTTTATGAAACAATCAATTATGCGATCTGTTATTCCTGTATTTTTTTGTGTGTTTTTGTTAAGAAAGCTGAATGTCGGTGAAACAATTTCACAAAATATGTTCGAAAGTAAGTGAGGAAAAAGATTTTGTTTGAATCATTCTGTAATTTACGTACTAATATTCTTGATTAAGGTGTACGCAATAATGTTACTTCAACTACAGGTAACATAACCATATGGTTCTCATGCATATATACTATCAAACCGTGGTAGGAGCGGTGTCAAGGTTGTAGTGTCAGAGCTACCTGGCTAACAGAGGTATGCTAAAATTTACGATGAGACATCATCATGATCCGTTCTCCCTTGGTCGTCTTTGCCTGCCCGTGTAGCAAACAAATACGTCTGACACAGAAAAATAAATGTAGGTATTGATAGTTACACGGTTGCTTCTGAACAATTCCTTTTTGTATTCAGGCCTACACCTTCCACGACTTCGTATGCAACCGTTGAACCTTGCTGATCTCAGTATCCGATGTAAAAACTTGCAACTTAAAGAATAGCCTTGAACGACAAGGAAGACTTCAAGCAGACCAAACAATTTTAGGAACGATCTTCGATGTCTGAATTGCTTAACTAAAACGATGTGTCCAGGAAATCGTAAAAAAGTAATAGTTGACAGATGCGATTGTTCAACGACAATAAATAACGATGAAAACCTTGATCTGCTCTAAATTATATAGAAGAAATAAAAGATTTAGTTACTTTAAACGTGTTCCCAAACCTTTAAAGATTACATTTCGTTTCAACCTTAACGTTGTAATCCATAAACAAACACTTGATTGTTTTTTCAGTATCTGCCAGTCATTCATAAAGCAACATTCTTTTGCAGCTTGTTCGCCTTCTATTCTCATAAACCCGGTTCTTTCAAAAATTGAAAAATCAATTGCACATTAACTTACTTTATTTTCTCTCTTTCCATGATAGCGTTATTTGTTTTCTTTTTGTATTTTTCCACATGAAACTCTGTAAGAAAATTATTTAAAAAAAGCATAAACAAGCCAGAAAGTATTAAATCTTTATTGTTCACTGTTTCTGAAAACAATTCCCGTTTTCCCCCTCAAGGAAAATGTATTTAATATGAATTGCACGACTGCGTATGGGAAACGACAGCTGTGTGTTTGCCCACTTGTGGCAGTGAACCTCGAAGGAAGGTGATATCAAATAGATCAATACAAAAAGACGAGATCTTGTGATTTGTATACTTGATATCGAGTGTTTGCAGATTACGCGTACCGCAATAGTTGAGAGCAATTCTCTGATTTATCCTGAAGATAATAACAAAGTGACACATCGCAACAAAGGTTATAAGAACCCGACAGCAAGACGTATAAGTGTATCATAGTAAATGCACCGAAGTTGGTGCCGATCGAAGATACTATATTACACGCAATGGATGTTTGATTATTTTTACTCCACTTTGTATCAAAAAGATTACAATATATTTAAAACGTAAGTTTGTTTCGCAAATTGTGCCACCATGTTTCAGTGAGGCGGTATATGTAAGTACCATCGAAAATCGTTCCCATTTCAAGTAATCACAACATATGTAACAGCAAGCGGTGTCCTTGAATCATACCCGGAACAAGTTTACCATGGCAAACAGAAATCCACTATTATTTAACATTACAGTTCATATATTTTGAATGTGTTGAACTAACATTGCTTTCTAAACCAAGAACAACAATTCCTATTCAATTTGCAATGTTACGTATCGTTCCTGTCTAAAGACACTTTCATCCCATATTCGTTTCAACAACACACGAATTGAATACAAACCAAAAAACGAAATGAAGAAAAGAAATAAACATAATCTTAATGTATCATTATTTGGAATTCTGATGTGAAGGTAGATCTTCGAAAATTTAATAGAAAAAAGTTAATAAAGCTAATATGCAGTGTATGGCGTTCAAATCGCTCATCATTATTTTTAATAATTCATATATATATATATATATATATATACTAAGAAGGTTACCAGACGTGTCTTAATTCAGAGTGTGAGATAACACTATATGCAAAATCATATAAAGGGGTGATTACTTTAACAGCAATTTTAATGTTGCCATGTAGATATTTACCAACTGATCTATTCAGATATATGTAAATTCATTTACCCTGACGTTGATAAAAGCTACATTTTGTTATTTAACATGTTTAGAAAGTTCATTAATGTGTATAAAAGAACAGCTGAAGACACACTACTACGTTAAATATCTTCACTTACAAATTGTAGGAGATATTTGAAAGTAGTTAAGAAAGCGACAATCAGATTGACGGGGAGGCGTTATGTACTAAATATACTAAGATTCTACAAATCAATTTTATCATATAAAACAATTAAAACTATATTAATTTCTTTCATGTGATTGTTTTGATTTGAGAGTTGAATCGAAACCAGACACGCGATGTTTTCAGTCTGATACTTGCTCATCTAAACAATTCAGACATAAAGTTAAGTCGCCTAAAATCACACTCACAAGAAATATCAGATATTCGTATTTGACGTTGAAAGAGTGGATTCTATCTCAAGTTTCACTAAGAGGTCGATACACATAGATAATCGGCACATAGAGGACAATGTAGAGATTCCGGACCATTTCCATTGCCCCCGGGAAATTGTATACATATCATATAACTTTCATCCAAATGAGATATATTTTAAATCTTGAAGTGGGGAGTGGACTTACATTGTCTACTCCGGTAAATTATACATAAAATACATATTTGGATCTTATGGAGGGTATTTACTCTTTTTTCTATAGGGAACCCACTTATATCCCACATACATACACGCTGACATTGATTTGATTTTATATACCATATAGGGTATATGCCCAAATAATGTAGTGTGCTCACCGACGCATGGAAGAACATAATATGTATTTATTTATAATATCATACACATATAATAGAACAAAAATCTGTACCAGCGTTTTTCATTCCATTAATTACAACGCAATAGGAATGGATACAGCGACATCCTTACTTGCTTCACTAAAATATATATGGGTATTATTAATGATTAGCTTCATTGACTAAAATAATAAATTTCAAAAGAAGCATGATGAATAGAGAAGTATGTTACCTTACGTAGAGGGATTATTTATCTAGTATGAAATATAAATCATTCCTAAATACAACTGAATATTAACGCATCATTCAATATCTATTTCTTATTAATATGAATTACACCGTTTTAAAACATTTTTGTCAAAACTTTACACATTTTTGACGTTCAGATTTTAAATGTAATAATCTGTTTTTGTCTTCCTTCCCTTGGTGATAGATTTCAAATACTCATTGTCCAAACGTTTTACTGTGAAATATAAGAGAAGGAATAACATTCCTAGAATGATTAAGGTGTGATTTCGCCATTTTCGCTGTTTGTATTTTACGGAATATCTCGTAACGATTGTGAATTATAAATCAAAACAGTTTTGGCGTTTCTCTGTTTTTAAGTGAAAAATATATTAACGATGAAATATGGTAATGTTTAAGTGTTGATGCCGCCAGCATTTTATGGCGTAAAGGAAAATACATTGAATTAATAAACAACAAATAAATGGCGCTTCTGGCGCTGATATAATAAAATTTCTATATAAGAATGCTTATGTGTATGTGAAAGAGAGATCTATTAAATACAAGCTCACACACGCACAATATATATATATATATATATATGTATATATATATATATGTATATAAAGAGAGAGAGAAAGAAAGAGAGAGAGAGGGAGAGAAAGGGAGAGGAACATTATGTCTATTACAAGACTCATGAGTACCAATAGACAGTGAAATAAATCGATCGCAACACCCTAGATATAACGAGGAAAGTAGAGGAAGATGTTGACAATATTATATTCAGGAATACTGTAGGTACGAAATTAGTTCAATTGCAGAACCGACAAATAAACTACAGCTAGTTCCTTCGAAATAAATAAATTTATAACATTTATTTACATCATTCTGAAGAATATATGACCAATAGTTAAGGTGTGCGATTGTTTCCGAGACGAAAGGTATTTATAGATACTAAGTTGCTACATTAGCACAAGTTTCAGACAGCAGAAGTGTGAAGTCAGACAAACACATCATATTCATCCTTTTCACTTAATTTGTTATCGAAACTATATTTATTTATCTCATACCTTCATCTCATATTGCAACTAACCATATTAGATAGACATCCACTGATATAGAGCTTCTAATCTATTTTTAGACTTAGAAATCTAGACATAGATATAACCTTACTCGATGTTTGCACTCCCTTCTATGTTGAATGTTGACTACAAATGAACTTATCTGCATACTATATACCTTGATAGTATATTCCTTGCATAACCATACATAAAAACTATTGTCATTTTCCTACAATCCCAGAAATATTTTTGTCCATAACTCTTTTCGGTATTTTCTATTTATTTTGTTTTACTTATTTAATTTTAATTTCAATTTTATTATTATTTATTTGTATTTTAAATTAGTTTTCGTTATGTGATTTTAGTGGTATTATAATAGTGCGTTTATAGTAATGGTTTTGTTCCTATCCATTTCTAAAGATCCGTACACTATTCTTTCATAGAAAATACGGAAACGTATAACATGTAAGTTCAATCGATTATATTGCTATGATGATATTCACATAGTTGTTATCTCCTTTGATATTAAACACTTTGTCATATTAATATTTTAATCTCTTAATATCCTAAATATATTTCATTTTACGCAATAAAAATATTAAACTATAATTAATACCTCTATATAATGATATACTATTTTATTAATATATCACATTGCTTTTGAATACAACTAGCTAACAGACTACTAATATATGTTATTTGACACATTAACTCCAATGTACATTGACCTGCTCATTTGTTTTTTAATTAAATATGGATTATTAATTAACGCTGCTCAGAGCTACCTTTCTTTTCAATGTCCCAGAGGTTATTATTTTTAATTCAGTAAGAGTTTGTAACATGATACCCCCCACTATCACTGAATAGCATTGCTATACGCAAAAGCTAATCTTTCAAATAATTCCTTTGGAATTAACCGATTTATTCTTTGTTTGAGATTCTGAAAATGTTTTCAAGTAATATCAATTATTGTTTGGGAAATATTAAATGACTTCCCTTTGTGTGAATTGTGAATTGTTTTAAAGTATCGCATGTATTTACGTTGCTACGACTTGTTAAACAATATTCTTTTTCCTCATAGTTTTTAAATTTCTTTGGTTTGTCATCTATATTTCCTTTTTATGTTTTTGCCAATATTCTGAGAGTTTTTTCTTTGGAGGGGTCAACGCGTTTGAGGTTAAAAAGGTTAAGGAATCCACTATCAGTGTAGTTAAAAAGGGGAAGTCCAACCGAATCCCACTAGATTGACGTTAGTAAAGAGCCACGCGTTGATAAACTTATATCCACCACCGAAAAAGAATCGAGACCTCAAATTCAACTTAAGCTTATAGGAAACATTTTTTTAGAAAAAAAAAAACAGCTAAGTTCTAAATTTCGTATTTCGGAACTGTCTCTATCCTAAATCATTGCATGTATTTACGTTGCTATGACTAGTTAGTTTAACAGTTTTTTAACACGTAGCGAAACAACAAAATTGTATTTTATACTGTAACGTCATAACTTAAGTGTGTCCTCGTTGGACCTACTCAATAGCAGATTAAACTTTCCCACACACAATTGCCGGTGAAATATCCCCACAACACTTGTTCCTTATAACAGAGTGTAAGGGAAATTAATATGCAGCCCTTCATTTTATCTTATATTTAGAATACGTGACTAGACAAATTCTATATTATAAGATATATATATATATATATATATATATATATATATACATGTGTGCATATGTGGATGGACATTTTTTGCTTTTTATCTGCGGGGCCCCGGAAATACCCGAATAATAGACAGGCGCATGCTATCCTCTCTCGGAGCGTTGGACCCGTAGACCTTGTCAAGTCATCAATCTAAGTGAAGGAAAACTGATAATAAAACCTTGCTACTAACCACTTTCCTCTTGGCAGCAAACCGTACGGGTGGGATGCCACCTTAGTCTTGATAGACAACCTCCCTGGAGTTTTAATCTCGAACAAAATATCCGGTTTGCAAATCTATAATTGCTTAAGGAATAGATGTAATATGTGTCTATTAGCCAGGCGTAGAGGTACAAGCACTGGAGCGCCTCTAAAGACGCCTAGTACTTTGCTTTGTTTTTTGACTACGGCAATGAACGCCGTCTCTCTTTCTCTCTATCTGGGCAACTTCGGGAAAGTTTTTGGTCAATAAGCCCTACATAACGCGTCCGGGTCGCGCTTGTTCCGGCAGGTGTAAGGTACAGGTTAGACAGCTTGTCTGGCTGCTGTTTCTGACTGGTAGTAAGTAGCCCTAAATCTTAGGTAGCGCTAAGAACGGCTTCTCCGTTAACAGTTGCATAATATCGTGGGTAGATGTACGTGTCATGTCGCGCATTGAAAAGAGACCTTGCAGCCATCCCCGGTTGCCCTTCCCGGAGCCACAACCACCATGGACCAAATCACGACTAATTGACTGGTTGTGTGAGCTTATTGGCACCAAACAAGCAACCACTTGGTCCTTCCCACTCTCTCAAAACACATAAATATACAAAAGAAAAGCAAACCTAAACCAGACACCCAACAACAAAACCTCATCCTCCGCTCGTGAGGCCTGCATCCACAAATATCTGTGGACTTAGAACGAACATTCACGACGTAGAAACTTTTCTCCTGACAAACTCACCGGTAACCTAGCACAAACTGAAACGAACCTTCAATCCTCAATCTCCTTGCACCACTTTGACATGACTGATTACCTTTTACTCTTCCGTAAGGACTCTGACAAACATATGTATGGGCTAGGAGTATATGTCTGGAACAACCTCCCTTAACTAGAGAACATAGGTTAGAATCAGATGACCAGGCCTACATGTTCTTTAGATTGACCTTACATCACCTAGTGTATTACTTATATTTCTGATATCGTTCTCCTGTGACCCAGGACTCTACACTTCTTGACTCTGGCTCTGAAAGCTTAAATAGAGCACTCTTACTCGACTCGAATGCCCAAATACATGTGTGACGCCGGATGTGACGTCACGGGCGGGACTACAAATAGACCCGAGGAATTAGGTTCAGGAACTCATTTCATAGACAGTAAACCTGGCGACGAGGTAAAAAAAAAACCCGAAACTAAAAAACTGAAAAAAAAAAAACCCCGAAACTGAACAACAACAACAACTAATATTTAATTTCTCGAAGAAAACAGCAACAAGTAACCGAAACTGAACAACAACTGAAATTTAACTTCTCTAAGCAAAACAGCGACGAGTAACTGAAACTGAACAACAACTGAAATTTAATTTCTCGAAGCAAACAGCGACGAGTAATCGAAACAACAACTGAAATTTAATTTCTCGAAGCAAACAGCGACGAGCAACCGAAACTAAACAACTGAAAAAAAAAACAAAAAAAAAAACGCCGAAACTGAACAACAACAACTGAAATATAATTTCTCGAAGAAAACTGAACAAAACCCCCTCCGAAGAGAAAATAAATAAATATGTCTCTTTCAATGCCAACAATGGAACCCCTAGACTGGGAGGACTCTAACCAGGAGCAAGCATGGAGGGAATGGAGTGAACACCTTGAGGACGCATTTACGGCGTTCGAAATAAGGGATGACAATCGACAGCGTTCACTTTTACGATTTTATGGGGGACGGAAACTAAAAGAAATCATCAGGACTTTAACCCCGGAGGTACCACAAGACCGATTAGAGCCAACGTACAAAACAATGAAGATAGCTTTGGACGAATACTTCATCCAGAAAACCAATAAGGTTTTCTAACGTCATAAATTCCGAATGCTTATGCAAGATAACGGGGAGTCTACACACGACTACGTCACCCGTTTGCGGATACAAGGGGCAAAATGTAATTTTAACGAATACAGTCTAGACAAGGCTATAGTAGACCAACTAATAGAGAAATGCACCTCCAACAAATTACGTCGAGCGTATTTAAAAGAAACGGATTTGACCGTAGAGGAAGCACTTCGGAGAGCATTCATATTCGAATCCACTGAAACACAGGCCGAGCATATTGAAGGGAACGGGAAAGGGCATTCGGATATCCACCAAGTTAAAACCAGCTACAAACGGCAACAACTTAACAGTGATCATAGACATCTCCCCTCCACAGACAAAAACAGCCCTTTAAGACCTGTCACAAGATGCTACGGCTGTAACAGTTCAGACCATATACATGGTCAAACAAAATGCCCAGCATTTGTAAAAAAATGTAACTACTGTGGATTAAAGAACCACTTCGAGAAAACGTGCTTGAGGAAAAAGAGCGATAGAAAAAAAGAATCAAACCTATCAGGCGAAAACAAACGTGTCCAACCAGTATCAACGAAACTGGAATCAGACAACCAGACATGGGTCTTCCAAATAGATCACATTAGTGCGGCAGGAAGCGAAGTCGTCCACATTGACGACGTACCCGTCACAATATTAATAGACTCTGGAGCAGATATCAATCTCATTGACGGCAAAACTTTTTCGGGAATCCTTAATTTACGACCGAATTTGACATTAAAACAAACCAATTGTAGACCAAAAGCCTATGGGAACACACCGATACCTCTAAAAGGGGAATTTTTTGCTACGCTAACAAAGGGGCCCAGGAGAATAGCCCACAAGATATTTGTTACTAAGGCATATCAAGGGGGTAACATATTGAGCAAACGGGCCAGCATTGAACTAGGGTTCATTACCACCCCACAAGTGAAATCACTCCATACAAACAGTATCCCACAATCAACAAAGGACATTCTCAAACAACATCTACCCTCATTAGAAGGGTTAGGAAGAATGAGAAATTTTCGACTCAAAATCAAAATTGACAATAACATTACGCCAGTAGCCCAACCACCACGACGAACACCATTTCACATCCAAGAAGCGGTGGAGGAAAAAATCGAGGAAATGTTAGAAAATGATATCATTGAACGAGTGGAAGGACCAACTCCGTGGGTCTCACCATTAGTAGCGGTACCAAAGCCAAACGGGGAGATAAGAATATGTGCCGACCTACGCGTAGCGAATAAAGCAGTAAAACGCACTCGCTATCAAATACCAACAGTTGAACAACTATTGAGTGAAATTGGCAACGCAAACACTTTCTCGAAAATCGACCTAAACTCCTATTATCACCAAATAGAACTAGATCCAGAGTCAAGGGACATCACCACTTTCTCTTGAAAGTCTGGGATCTACAGATACAAAGTACTAGTGATGGGAATTACATCTGCAGCCGAGGAAGGGCAGCGATTACTACAACAAATCCTCCAGAAAATCCCAAACTGCTGCAACGGGGCTGACGACATTCTAATCTGGGGAAAGGACACAAAAGAACACAACAAGACCCTAGATGCGGTATTGCGGACGTTGAGAGGAAACAACCTCACAATCGCACAGAAAAAGAGCATATTCCACAGTGAAGAACTCGAGTTCCATGGGTTTATTGTGTCCAGCACAGGGATCAGACCCACCGACTCCAAAATAAAAGCAATAAAAGAATTCAAAAACCCCGAAAATATCCAGGACGTACGTAGTTTCTTGGGGCTGATAAATTACCTCGGGAAATTTATCCCTCGTCTGGCAACACTCAGTGAGCCCTTAAAAAGGTTGACTCGTGCAAACACGGAATGGCGATGGACCAAGGAAGAGGAATCTTGCTTCCTTAAACTGAAAAATATGATAATTCAAAGCAAGCCGCTTATGCACTTCGATCCAAAGCTGGAGACATCAGTCTTGGTAGACGCCAGTCCCGTGGGACTGGGAGCAATACCGTGCCAGAACAAACTAGGAGTACTTACCCCCATCAGCTATGCATCGAGAACTCTGACCGACAGTGAACGTCGCTACTGCCAACTGGAAAAAGAAGCCCTAGCTATTGTGTGGGCTTGCGAAAAATTCCATTTTTATCTGTATGGAAAAAATTTCCTGCTAATGACTGATCATCAAGCCTTGACAACTATTTTTAATCCCAAAGGCAACCCCTCCGCACGAATATTGCGCTGGATCCTACGCTTACAACAATATGACTATACTATCAAACATATCAACGGTAGGAATAATCCAGCAGACATACTCTCTCGACAACCGATGAAATATCAAAAAACAGTATCACCAGAAGAAGAGATTGCCGAAGGGTTTATCAACGCCATCGTAGCAAACAGCACGCCTAAATCAATCACGTTATCAGAGATAATGGAAGAATCTCAACGGGACTTAACTCTCAAAGCAGTGGAAAAGGCGATACAACAAGGCGACTGGAGTAAAGAGTCAACCAACCCTACAAACATGTGAAGAATGAGCTGACAGCCAAACGGGGTATAATTACGCGAGGATCCAGAATCATTATACCAAAAAACTTGCAGAAGCGAATCCTGAAGTTAGCACATGACACACACTTGGGTATAGTGAAAACAAAAGCGCTGCTTAGGACTAAGGTATGGTGGCCTAATATAGACAAGGACATAGAGACCACTATAAGCCGATGTATCCCGTGTACGACCCAAGACCCGAAGAGTAACCATCGTCCAGTACATATGGCCGAGATGAAAGGTCCATGGGAAGTCCTCCACGTCGACATATGTGGACCTTTCCCTAGCGGGGATTATGTTATTGGGATGGTTGATGCAGGCTCAAGATGGCCGGAAGCATTCATTACGAAAACCACGAGAGCCAGTACAGTTGTATCAACGATCCAA
This sequence comes from Sepiola atlantica, assembly GCA_963556195.1. Taxonomy (NCBI): domain Eukaryota; kingdom Metazoa; phylum Mollusca; class Cephalopoda; order Sepiida; family Sepiolidae; genus Sepiola; species Sepiola atlantica. Next base: position 115,879,148 of record OY744521.1, read on the forward strand.
AACTGCTTTTATACACACGGCATCCCCACCATCATTGTTTCAGATAACGGACCCCAATTCATATCATCCGATTTTAAGCAATTCTGTGAACAATGGGGTATCCAACATCGGAAGATAACACCTTATCATCCCCAAACTAATGGGGAAATTGAGCGGTTCTTTGGAACTATGTTGAAAGCGATTAGAGCAATGAACACTGAAGGAAGGGACTGGAGGAAACATCTAGGAGAATTCCTGATGTATTATCGAAACAGCCCCCATGCCATGACGGGGGAAACACCTGCCTCTCTTCTCTTGGGTCGGGAGGTGAACATCAACCTGCCAGGACTACAAAAAAGACCTGAAAGCCAGGCCTGGAGAGCAGCTCGGCAAAAAGACAAGAAAGAGAAATACAAATTAAAGGATCGCACAGATCAGAAAAATAAAGCCAAACCATCTTACATAGAAACAGGAGAAAGTGTACTCCTAAAACAAAGTAGATATAATAAGCTAACCCCAGCTTATCATCCAACACCATGGACAGTAGGAGAGCGCAAGGGGGAATCCGCGATTATAAGGCAAGGAGATAAACGGGTGCTAAGACACACGTCACAACTAAAAAGAATCCCCCAAAACACGACCCGTCAACAAGGGGAGGCTGACGAGTTCTTTTTCAGTGATGAGTTAAGGAAACTGGAAGAAGAGGAACAGACCCAAAGAAGCGACGAAGAAATGGACCTCCCGATCGCACTCAGACGAGCAAGACGACACATAAGAAAACCCCGGAGATATGCAAGCAGCAGTTCAGGGGACGAGGGAAGCGATCCGAATACAGAGGAGGAGGTAGATGTGACGCCGGATGTGATGTCACGGGCGGGACTACAAATAGACCCGAGGAATTAGGTTCAGGAACTCATTTCATAGACAGTAAAACATGCATTTTGGAATTTTAATGCACACCACCGTTCCTGGATGGGTATCTCTAGCGTTACCGATTCAGCTAGCGACTCTTTTAATTTCTCGTCAGCTCACGACCTCTCACACGCTGTCAATGTTCTGAATCACCTACCTGATCGCGCGGACTAGAAAGCCTCACTTCTCGACCTGTTCCTGACCTCACTACCTGAAGCTTGTGTGACGAATGCGCATAGGCCGCTCGGAAACTCTGATCACGCTGTAGTAATGATACTTATCTCCTTAAATCTCGTCCAAAAGCTGAGGAGCCATTGCATAAACGACGAGAAACTATGAGCAGGCTGATTTTGAATCCCTCAGGGATCACATCAGCGACGTGGGGTGCAACCTTCTAACTCTCTACTGATCAGTGTATAAATGAGCTCACCGAATGGGTAAAAACAGGAATTGATGCTTATGTCTTCAACTCTCCTCAATGGTTCACTTCAGAATGTGAAGCTGCTATTGTTGAGAGGCAGTAGTCATTCCGAAAATTCAGCCGCCATAAGTCAACTGCGAACAGACAACAATGCGTAGATGCATGAAATGATTGCAAAGTAGTGATAGAAAAAACGCATCCAGTCACAGAATATAGATACTCGTGATTTCTAGAAAATATACAATACTGTGATAAACAATGGACAATCGATAATTCCCCCGCTATCAAATCACAACAATGTTGCTTGCACGAAAACTGATAAGGCTGAACTACTTGCCCAGCATTTCGCCTTAAACTCCACTTTGGGCTTAGAAAACAACGCTTTCTCTAAATTCCCATTACGGACTGAATGTACACTTGAGAAACTGGTCATCACCTCATCTCAAGCCAGAGATACCATAAAACACTTTGACACCTCCAAAGCCTCAGGGCCTGATCTTATACCAGTAATAGAAATGATGAAATGCTCTGCTGAGCTGACCCTTATTTTTTCCAAACACTACAACAAATGCCTTAGTGAATCTTGTTTCCTGATATTTTTAAAATTGGCTCTGTTATCTCAGTCTTACAGAATTATGGAGGTAGATCTGATCTTTTAAACTACCGCCCAATCTGTCTACTCCCGATCTTTGCTAAAATATTTGAATCATTAATCAATCTAGTAATAGTCAAGCACCATAGTTAATGCCAAACCTTCTGATCATCAATACATATTTAGATAAGCACGAGCTACTACAGATATCCTAACGGTCATCTATGAACGCATATACCATACAATAGGGCGATATATCGAAGGCTTTTGACAAGGTCTGTCTTAATCGTATTCCCTTAAAACTGCACTCCTTGTATCACTGGACACATATTTAATATAATAAAATCCTTCCTAACAAAAATCAAAATCCAGGTTGGCATCGATGGCCGTTCTTCTAAGCAATATGGCATAAATGCTGGTGTACCCCAGGGATTCATCCTTGGGCATCTACTGTTCTTGATTTTCATAAATGACCTCCAAGATGTCATTGCGACTTAGATTAGAATATTTGTTGAAGGCACCACGCTCTTCTCTCGTCATTTTGGCAAAACCGGCGAGCACATATCTAAGGCAATGGCTTAATCGTTAGAAAATGACCTCCATAATACAATGGAATGGTGTCAAAAATGGATTGTAACTTTTAATACCGCAAAGACAAAGTTAATTTTCTTCGATAACTACAAGAAACCTCTTCAACCACTGATTGTCATGGCAAATAGCACCCTGCCTGAAAGTTCCTTATTTAAACTTCTCGGCCTAACTTTCACAGATAACATTAATTAGAATAAATGCATTGAAAACATTGCCAGGGTGCTGCAAAAAATGTCGGCTGTCTCTACCGTGCCAGTAAAATTCTCACACCTGCCATTATCTTATACCAATCCACCATCCGCCAATGCATGGAGTATTGTTGCCCCATCTGGGTTGGGGCATCATGCACTTGTCTCCCCCTCTCAGCCAAGGTCCAAAAAGAGTCGCTAACTGGATAGGCCATTCACTATCAACCAACCTCCAACCTTTGCCCATCGCCGCAATGTTACTTCAATTGATTGTGCTCGGATGAGCTTGCTGCTTTGGTACATCCACGTAGGAAACTCACTTGACCAACCCGAAAATTTGCGAAATCGTATCCATTCCCAAGACATTAATGATACAATGACAATAGATAGATCGTACAGTATTCCCTGGTCACAGTGGTGGCGGTCAGATTTAAACGATGCCGCTTTCTCATTCACTTGTTATACGATGCCCGGTCAAGCCTAACCAACATGCACATATAACGGAAAAGCGATACCCCTTAATTGCAAATTATGTGGAATTATTGATATTTACAGCACATTCTAAGCTGTTTCCTCAAAGCTGGGCGTGAGGATCAGTATCGATTGCGACACGATTAGGTCCTAAAAGCAATGGCCAACGAGGTGACGAATCAGTTGTCTTTCGGTGATGTCTGCGATTCTATAGTGGACCTTAAAACCAAACTAACATTCCTTTGGCACATAGCAATAACAACGTCAAGACTCGACCGTATATTGCATTAAAAACAACAAAGCAATGCATAAATATATGAACTAACGTTGCAATGGGACAACTCCATCATAATAGCTAACGAAAGGAAAAAAACGAAATATTAGGAACTGGTCGAACAATGTCGAGATAATGGATGGAAGATCTTCTATGAACGTCTAGTAGTTGGTTACAGAGATTTTGCGAGCAAGTATCTATGAACAGTACTGGCAAACATAGGAATAGCGGAAACAGCGAGAGCCCGAGCTTCAAAAGACATAACGAATAAAGTGCTAACAGTGTCCGAATGCATTTTGCTAAAAAGATCAGAGCCTGGAAAAACTAATATAGTCGAAAATATATAAAACATTAAGGTGTATTTTTTCATAAATAACGGTGACATGTTTATTTGATCTTTAATCGCCACGTCGAACTGTTCAGTTATCGTGTGCATTTAGTCACTTTTGTATTGTATTACTATATTTATTTGTCTATTTTCAGCGACAAGGAAGTTTCGTCCGAAAATGAGGCATTGGTCTATCCAATATTGCGATTTTAATACGTTCCAAGTATGTTTTATTCTGAGCTTTTCATATAATATGCAAATCTATAACATTGTTTTGTTTTAATCCATTACAATGAAATGTATTTATTTATTGCTCACCGTATAAAATTAGCAATCGTAAACGTGTGCGTTTACTGTAGAATTATATAGTATTAATGATTCTAATTCCTGACATATTTAAGTGGGAGTGTGGCAGTTATGTTTTGTGGCAAAGATCGTTTCGAGTTCATACATAACTAATTAAATATTTTGGATAGATATATTAAATTGTATAATAGGATAGGGTGGGATTACAACTAACTTTAAGATCGTCCCTAATATCAGATTTGATTTAGATTAATTAGGTTATTATAATAAGGGAGGAAAAATGCTCTAATGCACTCTCATGAAAAAGCGAACTAGAAAGGAGGAAGCGAGAGAGAAGGCACATTTCTCATTGGCTGATGTCTGCTTACGTGTCTCAGAAAAACAGTCAAGGATTATCACTGAAAACAAATATTTTCGCGATGTCGGAGTACGTAAATAAACGCTTTCAACGGCGCGACCTGGAGCGCTCGGAGTTAACAGGGTTGCTGTCCGGGCCGATATGATGCTAAATCCGAAATTGGCAGTGAATCACTAAAGACCAACTCTGATGAATCTAGATGATGTATTTTACGATATATACACACACACATTGATTATATATATATATATATATATATATATATATATATATATATATATATATATACGTAATTATAATATTACTTACAATTATATCTTTTTGAAATAATTTTTAATTAAGCTCTTGCGGAATTTATCATTTATTCTTACTGTTTAAATCTGAAAAAGATACAGAACACTGTTCGTTGAGTTTGTATAATAACATTCTAGACTTTGAATATGTACCCTATTTATAGGGTTGGTTGCTTTCTATAGGGCAAGGGGAAAAATATGCTTACTTATGGGTCCTTGCACAGGTTGTATCAAAACGATGTCCTGTTCACACAGTAAGAGAGCGTTTAATTTCTGTTTAATAGGTTACTACTATGTTTGATTATTGATAATGATGCTTCCACGCATCACTTGCAATGGCTATTTTAATGTTTCTAGGTTTTTGCTATTTAAAGCGTCGACTTTTAAATGCTATATGTAATATTTGTACTTTAAACGTCTCATACATGCCTAGACGATAAAGTAAATGTTGATAGATCGAGAATCTTTAAAATGTATTTTGTTTCTAAACCATTTTATCATTTGGCATGAAATACATCATATGAACGTTGTGTTTTAATATGTAAGTATATGTCATTGTTTCTATCACCATTATCCGTTACATGATTGTTACTGTACTGTTATTATTGTTTGAAATATTATTCTACTGTTTGAGTAAATATATTATTCTTGTATAAATTCAGTTACATGCAATTAGTTTCTTAGAGATAGGAATTGTTAACCAATCAATTATATATATTGCTAAAAAGGGTTATTTATTTTCTTGGCTTTATTAATGTTATGTGTATCAGATTCTATTATTCCCTGTTTAAGTTACAGTACCTTAGGCGAAGACAGTTCAATTGTAATTTCGTAAAATAGGTGCCATTTTTTATGGTGATTCTTATTGTCTTCTATAATCGTTGTCATATTGATGAGGGGCTTTAAAGAGACGAATCTATTGATGCCAGTCTATAAATTCTCCTCGAAAAGTGGCTGAACTATAGATTCTGACGTCTTATTTCATCTGGATGTATTTCACAGCTCAATGTTTTTTTTTATAATTCATTATTCAATTACGCTGCGTTAAATGGTTATTTTGTTTATTGCTTCTATTACCTAGTCCATTCATATTCTTGATGCTTTGCCGCTTAGTTTTTTGTCATCGCAATGTGATAGATTATTATATCCGGTTTCCTCAATCTTATATTACTGTTATCAATTGAGATGTAGTCATTTTTATGTGGAAAAATATTTCTGTATATTTTGAACTCTTCAGTGCAGTACTGTAAAATTCTGAATTATCATGAAATGTGTGCCTATTAGATGGGATTCTAGACATTCTATTCGAAATGCTAGTGCTTATAATAGATATAGGGTGATTTCAGTGTATTATGCACGTAATATAGCGCTTGGTTCGGTTTATTTTTTTTTAAAAAATTATTTCTCATATATTCTATTATAATATCTCACTATAAAGAGTTGTCAAGACTGTATTGGCCTCCTTCGAGCGCTGGCAGTTGTGTATGAATCTCATTTAGAAAGAATAATCTAAGCAAGTCTGTTACATATGAAAAGTCTGTTGAATCCATATAAATATTAAAATAGGTCAGCGTATTATTTCTGGTCACATATTACTACTATTTTACAAATGAACTAGCAATATAAAATATATATCAGCTAGTGTTATGTATTTATATTTCTAGAAGTGCATCTTTGAATAGGATAGCAGAAATCGTTTGATAATAAGAACCAATATCAAAAACCAGGAGTGTAACTAAATACTTGTATTTAAAACAGCGAATTATTCTGTGACCTGATTTTAATAAGTCCAGAGTTGATATTTGATTTTATTTCTAACTGTTAGAATTATTCTATCTGAAATATGTTACTGCTAAAATGAATGTCAGATCTAGATAGACAGATTACTCTAATAGAAAGGTTATTGCAGATGTATTATGTATTGGTTATTGGAAGTTAATCTTGGAGTGTCAAGAACTGTGATTTCTATGTAATTTTATTTTGTAGTTTTGATTATATTATTTTAACCCCGCCTTAATTGGGGTATATTCTCTTAATATAACACATGTATATAACATTGATAAATGTGAACATTAATATATATATATATATATATATATATATATGTGTATATTACTCTTATTGGGAAGGAAATACAAGTTGCTCAGTTGTGGTCAGTTGGCTTTGAAACTTACTTCGCGTATTAGTCACTTATAAGTGGTCGAATTTGGACAGAGTTATTAGTATTGAAGTTGTTTTGTATCAGTCGTCGATGTGTTCCGCCTCTTAGTCTGCTTGTCAGTGTTATTTTCAGTTTTCAGGTGTTAGTTATTTTATTAGAAACGTTTACTAGAATAATTCCCGTCGCAGTTTCTGATTTATTATCAATAGTCGATTAATGAAAGCTTTCGTTTTACCCTTAAGAGCTTCGCTTTCTATCAGAACCAACATTTGTGGAATGATAATTTTTTAAACATAGCTCAATACAATATTGCTGACAAATACACTCACATGATCTTCTGTAATTTTCCAGACAAATGGTATTCTTATTAGTCAATGTATTACTATACAATCCTAACCTGATGAATATCTCCTGAACATTGTGTCAAAGTCAAAAATTAATCTGTGATTTGCACAAAGAATATAACTTATCGTAATTGTTATTTCAAATATGAAAAAAATAATTTCAATAATGTTCCCTAGTTGTCAGATCAACAAGAATCACAATTTGTAATTAATCCTTCATTCAACAGAATTTGCCGATAGTATGTCACCTAAGAATGTTGGGCCTCTAAATGTTTTTTATTTATTATTATTTAATAATTTGTTCAATGAAATGAATCAAATTGTATTACATCAGAAAAATCCCGATTGAGTTTCACTTATAAAGACAATACAACATCTGTTTATTATATGTTATTATAATTTACTTGAAAATTATTCAAATGATAAAAAATCGAATTAGTAATAAAAAGTTCACGGTTTACATAGGCAGATGAACACAGGATGTTTTATAAAGTGGATAAAACTAAATAAGTACGCACATTTATTTGAAGCAATAGAACTTTAATTACACGTAACAGTAATTCACTACTGAACACATCCCCCTGGCGCCAACAATAGGGTTTATAATATGTAAAGAAATATTAAATATATAGGGTTGTGCTATGAATTTAACGTTTTTTGGCCGAGTCAAAGAAACCGTCCGAATTTCCTGGTTGCATATGTCCAGTATGTAGAGAATAAGAGTTAGAAAGAGTAAATAATCGGCGGTTAAAAATGGAGAAGGCGGCATTTTGAGTATAATATTTAGTACCAGAAAAGATATTCAAACAGTAAAAAGGCCTCATAACTGATTTGTTTCTATTAACCTTTGCACAGATATAATACACTCAACAACCATCAATTATTGATTTATTTAAACCTAATTATTATTCATGGAAGCCGAAAGCTTGAATAGTAATTACACCTAACATAAATAATGCTAGATCACTATAACTAAGATCGCATATGATTTGATAGATATCGTTGCTACCAAACTGCATCCAAATGAAGCTAAGTTAGACAAAAGGCTGTGTTTTAATGACAGTAAAATCTTACTTTAGATTGTGTAACTATAAATTAGGGCAAAAAATGTATTCAATCTAAAAGTGATTTCTGACCAAGACAACATTAAAAAAAACGTTGATCCTAGAATGACGGTAGTATATGTCTACTTGTCTCGCAGAGCGCATTGTTTGATACTCGCTCATTTATAGTGGAAGATGCGCACCCATAAAAGATAGATCGACAACCTTTCACGAATAAAATAGGCTTTGGCCAATAGGCAACAACAACACTCTCTGCGAAGTTAAGTATGGATGGATAATCTCCGAACAGGAAATATACTTATTAACCCATGATCAATACAGACAAACAAGTATCATTTCTAGGTTTGCTAATACTATTGCTGTATCTCGTAGCTGAATATAACTCCTGGAAGGTGTCGAAAACGCTTATCTGTATGTAAAAATACTACGTAATGATTTCTGTTGATTGTAGGAATAAGAAATTAAATTATGTGTTCATAAACCTTACAAAGTTAATAGCAGATAAATAGATTAGACACTATCTTGTGTTTTCAAGCTTCATGTCATAGGACATTTCTGAATGTACAATAAAGCACGTTTAATATATGTATTATATGATAAAAAAAGGAAAACTATTTTAGCTTCTAATACATCTACTAATACGATTAAGATACATATCAATAAGCATTTCTGGGTCAACAACTATTTAGTATAATTGAATTTGCTTAGTATAAAACACTATTTTGATGGAAGATGTGATACAAGAAAACATACTTATGATGCTAAGATATAACCGGGAAAAACTGCACAAAAAAGTCCTAGATTACAAGCCAAAGTTTAGACGGAAATTGGGTTAATATATCCGTAAAAATCAAACAAATAGATATTACTAGCGGGGCTACCCGGCGTTGCTCGGGGTCATAAAAACATATAATTGAAGAAAAATCGTGTGTGTAACATCTTTATATTCAAACTTCTATTCCTCCCCCTCCTCTATAGCCGTCTCTTTATCTTTCTCTTCCCTGGTCGCCCCATTTCACTGCTACTTTCTAATTTTGCTTTTTGTGAAAGCTGCTTCTTCCCTACCATTTCTCCTACGTTTCCCAGGGCAATAGTATGACATATTTCTATAAAAAGTACTACATCTATTTGCGCTTTCTATATAAGTACTTATCTCCGCTCCGGTGTTCATACTATATACATATCTATCACCACCCCGGTGTACATACAATATACATACCTATCGCCGCCCCAGGGCAGATACTATATGAGTACCTATTGCTGCCCCGGTATGCATACTACATAAGTACCTATCGCTGCCCCGGTGCAAATGCTACATACGTATGTATCGCCGCCCTAGTGCGAATGCTGCATACGTACCTATCGCCGCTCCGTTGCGAATGCTACATACGTACCTATCGCCGCCCCGGTGCAAATGCTAAATACGTCCCTATAGCCGGTCTGATACGAATGCTAAATATGTACTTATCGCCGACCCGGTGCGCATGCTAAATACATACCTATAGCCGCCCTGGTGAGCGTGCTATATACGTACTGATCGCCGGCCCGGAGTGCATGCTAAATAAATACCTATCACCACCCTGGTGCGCATTCTATATACATACTTACTGCCATACGTGTGCACATTCATTATAGTACCTTACGCCATCTCTATGCACTATTATACACGTACCTATTGTCACCCCGGTGCACATACTATATATATACATATCGCCGCCCCAGTGCGCATACTATATTCGTACCTATCGCCGCCCCGGTGTGCATACTATATACTTACCTACAAAATATTTTAAGTTCAAAAATACAAAAAAAATTCACCCTACCTCCTAAAAAGTTTGGCCCGACCTCTACAATTTTCCCCGACCCCTAATATCTCAAACCGCACCACTCAATTTTGTTTTACTCTCCCCCAACCCTGAGAAATATTTTGAGTTCAAAACAAAAATATAAAAAAAAAACTTGGCTTGACCCTTATAAAGTTCGGCCTGACCCATAAAATTTTCCCCAGCCCCTCAATCTCTCCAGCCCACCACCCCAAATAAGTTTTAACTCTCCCTCAACCATGAGAAATATTTTGAGTTCAGGAAAACAAAAAAAATTTGGCCTGACCCCTAAAAAGTTCGACCTGACCCCTAAAATTTTCCCTGACCCCTAAATCTCTCCAGCCTCCCATCCCAACTTGTTTTTCATTCTCCTCCAACCCTGAGAAATATTTTGAGTTAAAAACAATAAAGCAGCAAATTATTTGGCCTGACCCCTAAAAAGTTCGGCCTGACCCCTACAATTTTCCCAGACCCCTCAATCTCTCCAGCCCCCTAATTTTATACTCTACCCCAACCCTAAGAAATATTTTGACTTCAAAACAAAAAAAAACAAAAAAATTTGGCCTGACCCCTAAAAAGTTCGGCCTGACACCTACAATTTTCCCCGACCCCACAATCTCTCCAGCCCCAAATTTTTCACTCTACCCCAACCCTAAGAAATATTTTGACTTCAAAACAATAAAAAACAAAAAAATTTGGCCTGACCCTAAAAAGTTCGGCCTGACCCCTAAAAATGTCTCTGACCCCTCATTCTCTCCAGCCCCCCATCCCAACTACTTTTTAACTCTCCCCCAACCATGAGAAATATTTTGAGTTCAAAAAAACAAAAAAAGAAAAAAATTTGGCCTGACCCCTAAAAAGTTCGGCCTGACCCCTAAAATTTTCCCCGACCCCTCAATCTCTCCAGCCCCCTAATTTTTCACTCAACCCCAACCCTGAGAAATATTTTGAGTTCAAAAAAAAAAAAAAAAAAAAAATTTGGCCTGACCCCTAAAAAGTTCGGCCTGACCCCTAAAATTTTCACCGACCCCTCAATCTCTCCAGCCCCCTAATGTTTCACTCAACCCCAACCCTGAGAAATATTTTGACTTCAAAACAAAACAAAAAACAAAAAAAATTGGCCTGACCCCTAAAAAGTTCGGCCAGACCCCTAAAATTTTCACCGACCCCTCAATCTCTCCAGCCCCCTAATTTTTCACTCTCCTCGCTCCCTAAGAAATATTTTGACTTCAAAACAAAAAAAAACAAAAAAATTTGGCCTGACCTCTAAAAATTTGGCCTGACCCCTACAATTTTCCCCGACCCCCTAATCTCTCCAGCCCCGCCAACATTTTTTTCAGTGTCCCACAACCCTGAGAAATATTTTAAGTTCAAAAAAAAAAAAAAAATTTCGACTGACCCCTAAAAATTTGGCCTGACCCCTAAAATTTTTCCCGACCCCCTGATCTCTCCAGCCGCCCCCCAACATTTTTTCAGTCTCCCACAACCCTGAGAAATATTTTAAGTTAAAAAAAAAAAATTTTGGCTTGACCCCTAAAAAAAAATTGGCCTGACCCCTAAAATTTTCCCCGACCCCCTAATCTCTCAAGACCCCCCCCCCCGAACTTTTTTTCACTGTCCCACAACACTGAGAAATATTTTAAGTTCAAAAAAAAAAAATTTGGCCTGACCCCTAAAAAATTGGCCTCACCCCTAACATTTTCCCCGACCCCCTAATCTCTCCAGACCCCCCCGAACTTTTTTCCCGGACAACGCAGAGTACTTTGATAATCAAGGAAGCCTCCTGAGGACTACTGAAATCACTTAGGTATCCTCTCCCCTTCTGATCTGCAAAATAGTCCAAACGGGGAACGAATATGGCGTTAAAATATTTTCCAACCCTATCACTACAGTAGCTCTATCTAGGATATTGAGAACTTTTATCCCGGACAACGCCGAGTACTTTGATAATCAATGAGGCCTCCTGAGGACTACTGAAATCACTTAGGTATCATCTCTCCTTCGTATCTGCGAAATAGTCCAAAGGGGAACGAACATGGCGTTAATACATTTTAATTGTTCTAATTAGGCATTATTTGCAATTTATCCATTTCTTACTAAGTTCACGTCTATTGTACGTATCCCCTATCTGCATATGCTAGTTTAGTTCCCGGTCTAATTTAATTGTTCGTTGCTCTCTCTTGTTTTATATGTTGTTCAACACTTTTATTATTTCATACAATTTATAACTCTCGTTTTACTAACTTTTTCTGTATCTCCTTTATTTATGTAATAATAATACATAGAGAGACGAAGTTCATAGGTCATTAAAAACAATTGAGAATATGTCTACTGTATTAATACCATTTATTTCATAGTTGGAGCAAAAAGATAGAGAGTAAGAAATACAGTAAAATAAATAAGAATGGGGATATAACGTGAACAGAAAGACCAGCTTCGTATTTTGCATTATTATTTTGCTTTAATTAACTAGATTTGCTAACTCAATTGTCCTGATTCAAAAAGATATACGCTTATCTAAATGGAAAAACGAACGGCTTATATTTTTCTTTAATATATACTCTTTCATAAAACACAGAATGTCAGCTAATGCTCCTAATCGAGAAAGGTTAATATTTTGTTTAGTAAAGCTTTTTAAAGGAGTCCACATGATGCTTATATGTTCAGATTATAGTTATAACCTGTCGGAGGTTATAACTTCAACTTAGTCGTGCAAATGTGAGGATCTAGTCTTTCGATAGTTGCTTCTCTGTATTTAGATGACTTTCAACTTTGTTTCCTCTTTATAGAAACAGTTTGCTTGTTTATTTCTTTAATTTCTAAAAAAAGTGTTTTCCCCTAATCCGAGATGGATTGTCTCGATGCATGTGATGTTCCAGAAACCTTTTTCTATAATTCCGTTACACAACAGAAACAGATTTCTGGTGGCTTAATCTAATCAGACAAAAAGCCTTCTCAGACACATCTGCGAGAATCTTGCTTCTCCGTCCTGTTTATATAAGATACACTGCCAACCTAAAGCTAATATTATATTTTTTATTACTGTCAAATACACCCTAGTCATACAACTGAAGAGCCATAAACCACGAGATATATTATTTTATATATAAAATAGCATGAGAGTTTCTCTTCTATCGTTGACGGGTATAGATTTACAATGAAGAGATACATAACGAAATAGCTCTGTATTTAATTACAGCCAATTACTGTTAGGCGTTTTTGAAAACAAAACAAAATTGTTTCGTCACGATTCATCGACTTTTGTATCATATCCGATTAGTATTTTCAATTTGATTAATAATTTCACCGGGAGAGTAGAAGAGACTTACCCACACACATAATACTAAGTACTTCAACCAATAACACGTAAAAGAAATAGAGTACACATCTAATTATGATAGCTTTTTCGTATTATGCCGGCTATCTGCTACCTTCATATAAATCTCTACACCTTTCAGCGATTACGAAATAATACAAATACTTTACTAAATTAAAGTTTCATATAACAAATAATACAGACATCTACAATTTAGTAATCATGATGTTGTTAGGATATACATCAAAACACATCTATAATTATTCATTTTTAACTCACACTTATTAATCATTGGCCACTATTTTTTTACTTTGGTTTGTAACAGATGAGTGGTTCGGTTGTTATTTTAGTTAGTGCAGCATTTGTCTTTAGAATATGGGCACACAAACTTATAAACGTATGCATCTTACTCGATTTAATTACAGCAGCAAACAATTCAAACATATATACACTACTTTTTCAAGTATCGTTTTCTCATATTAATGAAATAATATCGTTAATAAACAATGACTAATAATTTACAGAAAATGTTCTTTTAATTAACTATTAAGTATTTAAATATACTTTTGTTTTGATCTCAACTCATAAAACTATTGGATTTAAATCGCTTCCAAAACTTCAAATCTTTAATTATATGAGTATTTGTGAATAACCCTTAAACGAGAAATAACTTTCTAATAAACATTCTAAATGCTTCCAAATCTATTTTAAATTTCGAAGGGTTGCGAAGTAATCAATGTTCAAAGCAGTAGGTTATTTGCGAATCAAAATGAGTACAGGAAACAGTATTGTGTTTATCTGCCATAATATTTAAGAAATAAGGTTTTTGTATAAATAGAATAACTTATATATCTCTCTATATATGTAGGTGTGAAATGTAGTTATTAAATACTTCTGTAGTAATCTGTTTGCAGCGTGTTTTTCACATACTTTTAGTCGTAAAAGTAGTAGGCAAGGAATAAAAATAGTCACGTCACTGGTATGATCGGACTAATCATTATTTTACAACCCACTCTTCTCAGTAATGATATCATTCATCTTTGAGAAGCCCCACTATATTCGCATGTGTCTTTAAATCAAAACTCTTAACTATAGTCTACCAAATACGTTTTATTTCTATTACTGTAAATGTTAGTCCCGCATACTCTGTTAATTCTCCTTACAAATTAAAATAAATTTTTTCAGTTATAAGTCGATTAGAGTTAAATAGCCTAAAAAAGTAAGGAGCTACAATAAATATAGTAATACACACATATGGTATACTTAATAGTGTGTGGGGCGTGTCGCATATATATTCATGTAACATGATCACAACTGTCGAGTTATCAGGTAGAAATGAGCAATCTTGGTCGGGCCTGATAGATCCGGAAGTGAGTAATCATTAATGCCTGGTGGACGGACGTGTATGTTTATGTTACGTCACATATGTATTTGAAACAAGAGTGTTTGTATCATTTGTTTCATCGTTTGGTCTGTTTACATGCAATCGCGTAAAAAAGTTTGAATCGCATGGTTTATGAATTGAAAAAAGGTGGTAGCCAGATCTGTATGTTCTTTTTACCAATTTGTGACTGGTAAGTGTTCCTTTTATGGGCGTTTTGTATCTCAAAACATACTCTTGAAGGTGATATTCACGTGTTTGTTCATTTCATTTCCATTAACATGTTCGAGCCTTTTTTAATTGTATTGATGAATATCCCGTTCTATATAAAAAAAATACTTCTTCGCACGTCGTTTCTCATTTGTTGTAAACATTCATAAAACAGACATAATGGTTTGTGTTTGCACTTTTTAAAAATATAATATCGTAATGCATTAACATGGTTCCACATTATTATATGCAAACCGAAAATGTGCTCATGCATGCGTTTCAGAAGCCGTGCCTATCATGCGTTACGGTTTTAGTTTACGCGTGGAAAAAATATGATACCCAACAGTTTATAAGAATATAGATATCCATAAGTGTGTTTATATATTATAAGCTAGTCTAATTTATTCCTCACTCTTAGCAGGAGTAATTTACTTAGACTGAGGCACATTTGAATGTTAATTTCTAATTCAGAGTGCCCTATTTCAAGAGCTGGATACTTCGCGATAAAGAACGATATTGCATTTTAGTATCTACTAATAGCAATGCAAATAAATCGGGTCATACAACGAATATGTTCCAGTGTGCTTCGTTGTGGATGTTATTATTTGATATACACTTATGTCTGAATTGTATTATTGTAATTATAATGTTTTAAAATAAATCAATAGCAAAGTCCGTTATTACTATAATATGCCTTGACACTCTAGTGGGGGATGATATGTTTTCTATCCTACAACCCCTTTAACACAGAATAGGTTTTGATGGCCTATTTTTACCTCATATTCATGTCCCTGCTATATACTCGACTGTGTCCAAACCGCCGTTAAACATTCACAGAAAATTTACGCCCAGCTACACCAACACTAAAGAATACTCTTTCCTCTTGCTGTTCCAAAAATAAAACGCTACTTTTATAGACAAAAGTGTATTTCATATAACAACGTATCGGTGGAAAAAATACCACAAGGCTGCTTTCCAACCGACTATAACATAGCAGTCTTCATGTCAAATAAAAACTGATATTTGTTAAGCCGCTGCCTTGGAAAATCGATTCCTCTTAAGTAAGGTTTCCCCTATCTAACACAGTGTTTCTAATTATCTTGTGGTTGTGTTCATCGTCTAACTGATAATTTATTTAAAACTTATCCTCCAGTTAAACGCCAAGCCTTGATACGCAGTGACGCTTTAGTATGAAAATACCTGGTGCGAAAGCAAACCACATGATATAATTATAACAAAAAAACTACAGGCAATGGGTTGAATAAATATATATATATATATATATATATATATATATATATATATATATATAGGTTTTTGTTTATATATGTATTTGTGTGTAGTACGTAGCGAAACTTATAAACCTATCATGAAGTTTTCAAAAAAGTTTCTAATAAAGTTTATTTGAACATACAGCACACAAGTATCTTATTGATTGTATCGAGGGTAAATACAAGTTTGATGGATGGATTATAGAATTATTATTTCAAATAATACAAACCTTGTTTTACTAGACACACACACATTATTATATATATATATTATATATATATATATATATAATATATATATATATATATATTTAAACGTTGAATGAAATAAAAGATAATTGAATTATCATTTAATAATAATCTATCGTGATAATATGAAGCTCAATGCATTGAATAGGGCAATCAATGATAGTGATAAAAGATGAGAATAATAAATTGTAAAGATACGATATTTATTAGAACATCAGAAGTACAAAGCAAGGAGAGTGATAACCATTTATCCATGGAGTTTCAAAGATAATCTCTTTTTCATCAGAGGCTAGAACACACGACGATGTAATTGTAACTAATATCGGCAACATTTAACTTTGAGAGTGTTACCACACAACATAAAAAAACAAAAGATAAAGAGTATTTTGTTTAGATGAGAACGTAGAGTTAGGGTAGACGCCGTCGAAAAACACGTCACATTGAAACAGGTGTTATATTGGAAATGAATGTTCAAAAAAGAATATTCAAATTGTTTAGGAGTCCACATTTTGTTGTTAAGAAGCTGATTTTCAGACATCTGTTGGTAAAGTCTATTCATTCTTGTATGTGCAATAGGCCGATGGTAGAATTATCCGTTACAGAGTTCAGAATGAAGTATGTCAGTCAGAGTTCGATGTATATCAAAGTGTGTATTACGTAAACCTCTAGCCCCCTGGTTGATCAGTGTTTCGATAAGTTACATAAATGGATTTAGAACCGATAGTTTTCAGGAAGCTACAGTAATACTCCATAGAATGGATTGTACTGTGTCTGAGATTAATGTTTACAAATGGAAATCGGAATCTAATATTGAGATTGGAAGTCAAACTAATGAAACTTACGAACCATACAAAATAATACAAAATTACAGTTACATGATGAGATTTGAAAGAATATGGCCAACTACTTTATTAGAAAGAACAAATAAGCGGTTATTAAATATACATTTTCGACATAGATATTGCTTTTCCTACGTATGTTGCGTATCTGTTTCATATTTCAGTTAGATCTCTTGATTTATTTTGAAGTCCGATTTATGAAACTACATCTATTAACTAAATACATTCCTCTGCTAATAAAGTAATATATGTTTTATTTAAGTTGCCAGATCGCATTAAGTACTGTAATACCGCTGAGCATTTATGAGGGAATTAAAGAAATTTAAAAATAATGGTTAAATAGCGGGATTAAATGTATTGCGGCACTAATGTTGGAGATATCATGAAATGAAATGCGACTAATTATTCTCAGTTGTTTTTATTAAAGCATACCTCATTTTTCTCTCTAGTGAAGTAACGATACTTTATTGTCCATGTATCTCTCAATTGATGATAATATTCTCCCAATTTTGAGTAAAAAACATTTGTTTTTACTACACTATGACACGAATTTAAAAAAAATAGTATTTCATTGCGACTCCGTATTTTTATCACAATCATTTTTTCTTGTGAAAGTGCATCCGTCTATCGAAGAAATTATAGTTTTCCGATTACAACTAAGTCCGTGAGCTTTCTATTGCCTTCATTACTTACATACAGAAACATTTGTACAAAGTGCAGCAATGTATTCATATATAATGATGTTCGGTATTTATAAATGCGCATTAGTAATTTGTTTTATTTTGATTATTCTAATTATGATGGTTATTTACCCAACGGTGGTTCCGATGTAATATCGAACTTCGGAATCTGTACCGAATTTCGAAATTATCTTTTTATTTAATCGTCAGGAGTAGATTGTTCTCATTCTGTCATCAATGACCGGGTTATAGTGTTTATTAATTATGCAAGTATTAGTTACCATTGTTTACTAAAACTGATTAGTTAATTTAATCGATATTTTCTAGAGAGACAGTTAGACAGAAAGTGAGTTCAATGTGGAAACACCAGCATAAAAAGTGGGACTGTTTACTATGTACATACATAACCTTGCTTGTTTCGTCGACACTCACACATTAATGATATTACTTTAGTAGACACGGTATAAACGCATCCGCCATAAATGAGGATTGGTATGTATTGATGAACAAGAGCTTTTAATTAAAGTGTTTTGTTTGTGTTCGATAATTACAACTTTATTGAATGTTATAATTTTATTTTTATGTTCAAGAAATAAACTGGTTCATGTACAGGTCGATAGATATGTTCATACATCTTTCTAAGATTCTTCGTCGGTTACTGTTACTCAGACAGATTGTCTAACTTTTTACTTTCATCCAGAAAATTGTTACACAGAACAGGAATGTGTGGGAACCTGCGCCATTGGAGCACCCTAAATCTAGCTCACGAACAGACACGTTAAGCAGCAATAAACGACTCCCTCCTCAAAGAGAGAGATAGATAGAGAAAGAGATGATGTATGAGAGAGTGCAAAACCAAGGACTAAGGAGAAACATACCTACATCCGACAAAAGAGCGCCTTGCAGTCACATTAGCCCCTTGTCTTAAATAAAAAAAGTGTATCCATAAACGCGCAGATTGAACGGACCCATCTATTTTTCTGACCTTACACTTCCACTTCGTTCTCTTTTTTGTATTTATCTTTTTATCTATTTCCTTTTCTGTTTCATTTACTTACTTTTTTCTAACGACGTTTATTACTCCGTTCTCGTGTTTCAACCCCGTGCCATGAGGCTATATTTATGTTCCCTAATCTAAACCCTACGCCTGTCTCTCTCTTACAAGCAAAATATTTTGTTAACCCCCCTCCACTAGTGCGACACACTAAGTCCTTTATTTTCCCTTACAACCAACGCCACACCGCCTGCGACCTTTTAACCGCGAAATAAACCTACATGACATACAGGCGCTTTATTAGACGTGCGACTATGCGAGGAAGAACTCTAATGGAGTAAGATTAAACAATATCGAATCTCTTGAAATAACGTACACCTCCGGATAGTCTCTCACTCGTATTAACACTGACAGTCGAACAGGCCTTGGAAGAAGATTTAAAACGTTAATCTTTTAAAGTTCCATTGAGTCGTGAAATGTAATTTCTTGGTTAGTTAGAACGTCACTTTTATTGAAAAAACAAACATCATCATAGAAATACGCATAAGAGACGGCTCTCTGTATATGTCAACAAGCATACGTCCGTAACGTGTCTAGTTCTATTCACACTGAAACATTAAATAAATACAATAGTATATTTCAAGAACATACAAATACCAATTATAAAAAATAAAAGTATATATATATATATATATATATATACTTTTAACTATCATATATATATATATATATATATATATATGTATATATATAGGTTTTCACTTAGTAAATAGATTATTCAATGAAGACCGAGATTAGGCCAATGAAAACAAGCTTGATGATACTTTATTAAAGGGTACAGAAAATTCACAAATTCTTATATATATATATATATATATATGTATATATACATATGCGTGTGTCTATATATATATACGTTTCATATATATATATATGTAGATATATATAAATGTATATATATACACGTTTTCATATACATATATATATATATGTGTGTATATATGTATATATATATACGTGTGCATATACATATATTCATGTGCATAAATATGTATATATATATGCAAAGGTATATATAAATGCATATATATGCAAACGTACATATATATATATATATATACACACATATGTATATATGCAACCGTACATATATATACATATGTATATATGCAAATGTACATATATATACATATGTATATATGCAAACGTATATATATATATATATATAAATATGTATATATGCAAACGTATATATATATATACATATGTATATATGCAAACGTATATATATATATACATATGTATATATGCAAACGTACATATATATACATATGTATATATGCAAACGTACATATATATACATATGTATATATGCAAACGTACATATATATACATATGTATATATACAATAATAGCATTATTTTTTAGAAATATTTAAAATACATTATATTACATTTTGTTTAAACTTATCAATATGTTAAGATTAATGCGTACATATATGAAATGTGTATTTGCCACCCCAGCATATACTTTAAGAGCTCAAAATGTTACTAAGATGTGCCAAGATTGCAATTTTTCACATAAATTAAAAAGTAAAATAATCTTTTCTCCGCCAATATATAAGAAAAGTGATCATGGCGATTACCTTTCAGGGCATTCAGTGGTGACGCCATAATTTCGAGTCTTTGAGAGGGTTTAATCACCTCTTATTTTAAACTGTTCCAAAGTCTACCTGACCCTTAGTTGTAGTAGTTGTCAGTGGCTCATCTAGTGCTAAATACAATCGATCTACCTACATAATATACGCCTGCTAAACAAATTAATCTACACACCAATCATTTAAAAACCATGTGTATAGTTTTGGCATAAAATGACCGTAAGATTATTGTAATTCCGTAAAACCCCACATCTAACAAACAAAAAAGTTATCAATTGTTGTTTACATAATTAAAGTATTGATGCTCACTAGAAACACTGGTTTGCCTCCGACTGATAAAACTGACAACCCAAATGATAAAACAGGTAGATAAATATCAGCCGAAAATGAAGCGCAGATTGTGCTCAATGTTTGTTTATATTATTTAAGTAGGTTTTATCGTAGATGGGCCACACATTCTTAGCTAGTTAATACTATGTTTGCTCTTTACGAAAAAGCTCAGAAAAATCACACGATTGAATATAATCATCCGATTTGCAGATTATTTCCGATTGCCAAACATTGTACTTCCGTTTCGGAGGCACCCACTCTCGTCTAATATATCTCTATGTAAATGCCAATGCATCTGTGTGTTAATAACATAATTAAAAAAAAGAACTTATATGTAAGATTTAACGGTTAAGATACTGAAATAGGTCCCGAATTACTAAGTACATATTTAAAGGAGTTACGAGGGCACAACCCAACTTAACACTTTAAAGTATTGGGTTTTCATTAAATTAAAATTATGTATATTATATTGTCTTGCTAAGACAATGAAAGTGGGCCCAAACCTCTAAGTTTTCTCCCAATAAGACAATGAGAAATTTCAGATATATCATATATTGATAACATTTAAATAATATGTACAACATTCTGCGAGGAAGACAATGGATTTAGCCCCAACTCTTTATGCGCCGCTTTTTTCGCCGAATCACAATGCCGCTAAAAATGTTTAATATGCATAGCTGATGTTTATGCAAGTTAAACCATACTTTATGTATACTAATTCGGAGATTTTTCTAAAATGTGTGTGTTGCCTGCTTATGTTAGGACCGAAACGGTTCAGTAAAACTAGAAAGTAATATGATGCATTAAACATATTGAAGAGAGACCCAATAGTGTTTCTCATTTAATCCCGAGATAAGTCTTCCTTCAATAATTATCTTTTTAAAATCCCTATCATTGATTTCTTGTCTGCGTCTATGTGTCGAGTAATTTTGCTCCCAAAATATGTTCCGCAAATATTTATGTTCATGATGTGGAATTGACTTAAACGAAAATAAATCGACAAAGAGAGATCAAGTTCCGGTTGATATAGTTTAATCACAATATCTTTTTGAAGAAAGACATAAAAAGACTTCTGACACAAAGATCAAGTCAGGTCAGGTCACGTATTGCTTTTACAAAAAGTCCATTATTTTTATTGCTTAACGCTTTTCCCATCCAGTGTGTGTTCCAATCAGTAAGACTAGCTTGAATCAACAAACGGGAATAAAAAGAATTGGAAAGAGTTTAACAGAACAAATACAGCATTAAAAGATAAGAAACAGGGAAAAGGTTGAAAAATACAGAATTATTACATGAATAAAGTTGTTAAGCATCGAACAAAATACATACATAGTTTTGGAACATGTATTACTAATGGGGTGTAGGTATCTTGGTGTCTAAACCGGAAACCAAGCAATTACTTATATTATTTGTTATATTGTACTATCTTTAGTACTCAATTTAGTTTACTATCTCAGTTTAATGTACTATTTTTAAATGCTCAACACATGTTATATTGTCGTAGATGTTATGTTATCATATGCACATTCTCCCAGGAATTACCTCATCTATTGAGACAGTGTATCATCGGTTCTATCGCCATGATACCATATTCATAGTCATTACCTTCTCGTTGTATTTGTGTAGGAACCAGTATGGTGTTATGAGATTACTTTCTCATGTAATACCCACTCATATGGAGGTAGGTAAGGATTTCGTCTATGGTCATAAGATTATACTTCCAGTCATGGCTTCCCTCTTTTGTGGGCGCGATTGCTAGCATACGCCATAAAATAATCGCCATTCATTAGCAAGCTCAACACTTACATCATATATATCTAGCAAAACAATGCAACCGTATAGAGAATACTTTTACTAGTAAAAATAATGAACATATGCATTCACTGACCAGTATTTTCATAAGCATGATAACAAATACAATAAATTGATTTTTTTAATTATATATATAATGACTCTAGAATATAATGTTGAGTATTTTATAAAGTATATAAATTACATTTGAACATATGAATATAATTATGGTATAGAAATAATTAACAAATAAATAAAATGAAGATCAACTTATTACGCATCGTTAAGATAAATTGTTTTTTTTTACATATAAAGAATCGAATATTTTATATTCTTGGTGTTATCGTTTTTGCAACGCACGGGCATATATTTGGAGCACAGGCGGTCGCCATCTTATGTGGGTGTCAGAAGAAAGATAAAAGTGTAATATTGAATAAACAGTTAGATTCAGAAGTAAATAGTGTGTTGTAAAAGGAGAGTACGAAACATTTGATGTAATACACAACATTAAGGGGGAGCAACAGAGACGAGTACTAAACAAAAAATACGTTAGATATTAAATGCAATATGAAACAACACATTTTAGAGAAAGCCATGAATAGAAAAATATGCGTAATCAATAAATTAATAAATGCTACCTTATGTTTTTTTTCTGATATTCCTTATTAATTTTCCCTTCCCTATCCCGAAGACAGAGTTGGAGACACGGTCAGTTTTTAATGTGGGTAAAAATACAACTTTTCCAAAAAGGGCCACAGAAATATCTCAGTATAGTAGGATCTCTTTTTTACTGCCCGCAGACAGAATACATACTACATTTTATCCCAGCTCAGATTTGAAGAATTGTACTTTGATCAGAAAAACGTAATTTGCAGGTCCAACCTGCTGTGTTTTCTAAACATAGTTTGAAGAAGAGCGTGCGATGCTTTTATTCGTCCTGAACAATGCGGAAGTTTCGTTCTGAATTTCCAACACGGTGGCAGTATAATTCTTTAAAAGTTCCGCCCAGCATCATCCGTTCTATTATTGTGACCGAGAATGTTTATGAACTTTGAAGTATTCGACATCTATTAATACATATTCCTAAATTGTCACGTTCTCTGGAGAATGTTAAAAGAGGGTACTTGTCGTCATCTAGGTACAAGCTCCTATTTAAAAATTTAAATAGTTTCGATTTGCACAAATTCTTAGCTTGAACACAGAATATTAGACATTTTCAAGAATAGATTTTTATTAAAATTAGAATAAGTGTTGAACACGTAAAGTTTTGTAGTACATACATCCTGTGTGTATTCTTCGTACGTGAACAGGAAGCTTGTGCATAACTGTTCTGTTCGCGTTATTCACTGTATTATTTCACAACAGAATACTGCACGGAGACGTGTATTCTGCTAGTTATTACATAATTCATTTTTTAACCTAATTAAATTAATTATTCATTAAAATATACGAGCTGAATTATTCATATTCGTAGTAATAATATACTGTTAATATCGATCATTTATGATGTCGAAAAACATTGATTTTAGAGTCAATTCTATTTTTCGTTTATATTTTTGGGAGAATAACATTGTTTGATTTTGTCGCATTTCAATTTCCGAACTGATCAATAGACAGGTCGGTAATAGAACAGCTCTTCGCACTACTGCTTATAACATAACATACAATACCGACTTTAGGATCTGGGAAATGAACTGATTGCAGTAACGTTTTACGGCATATCGACATTTTAGTTTTTTTCTGATGGTGAAACTCAATATTTACAGTACATATATTATGGAACGCAATATTCATTGAAAAAGAAACTGCTATTTTATGTATGACTAGAAGGAATCTAAATGTTCAGTTCATCCAACATCATAAGTAAACGAAATGAAAATCACAAAACTCTTTGGTCGAAATATATAGTTCGTGCCGCAAATCATTATGAAACTTGCTATTCAAATCTGTTCTGAAATGAAGTGCATGTTAAAGAACTGAGTTGAATCGGAGATAAAGTGACGATTTTGTTTATTTTACGACATATCAGCACTTTTTTTCTGATATTTAATGCTGAAACAATACAAACATGTTCCTATTTGTTTAATTCTGCGCATTGGCAAACTTAGTTCACTATGGTTGTTCGTGATATATAGTACGAAAAAATATCGTAGATTGTCATATATAGTAGATATATATGGTTGTCTATTATATATAGTAGTACAATATGTTTCTACGCCATATATAGTGAGAAACATATAGATGTGCGTTATATACAGTAGACACATTGTTGTTATTATTTATATTATTTTATCTACAGAAAATATGCGTGTTCGTATAACGTAGTAGATACATATCTGTTTGTCATATATAGTTAACACAATATGTTCATTCGTCATATATAGTTGACCAATAGTAGACAGAGAGAGAATATGTTAGCTAATATTTGTAAATATGAAAGTAAACGGAATAAAATCTACCACGGAAAACATGTTTGACAAATAAATAAGTGTATTGTGTGTGCTGTCCTTAGTCGGAATGGGAAATCGTTCCACAGTGAGCAAATGTTATGTTTGTTTCCAAAAATACAAAACGGCGACTTTTTTAAGGTGATTTCCCCTATATTATACAGTGACCATGTGTTTACAGTTTAACTCGTGTAGACGCAAGTCAAATAGGGAAGAATAAGGAACACACATTTTATTCATAATGATTTAATATGATGATTTCTGTAGCATTATACACATTCTTATAATTTACAAAATGAGAGGCATGTGCAATAGTCATAGAAATAATAGCGGGAATATAAAGGGAAAACTAGTACGGAAAAACGAAAGATAATATGATAGGAAAAAAAAATTAACATTAGATGAAAAAGGAAAGTAGGAGAAAAGAAACAAGAAATGAACTGGAAAATAGAAATATAAAGGAATAATTACTCAGAACGGAATGAAAAAAGAACGATAGAATGTATCAGAATGAAGAAAAACGGATGAAAAGAATGAATAACTAAAACAAAAATCTGAGAATCATAGGATAGGAAAAAAGTATATAGAGAATAAGTAAAAATAAAAAATAAACGCATAATAGGTACACAAACATAGTGCACAGAGAAAAGAAAAATAGAAAACATAGGTAAGGTATAAATAGAATTTAAAAATAGAAAATATAATAGAAAAAAGTAAAATAGAATAGGAAAAAGAAATAACAAAAAGAAACAAAGTAAATGGAAATAAACTAAAGAAGGAATATACAATATTAAATAGACGCACAAACTAGAATATTAAAGAAATGTATCACGATAGAAATAAGATAAAGGAAAGAAAAGAGCGTTGGAGAAAATAACAGAAAAAAAGAGATAGGCACTAGGAGGAAAAACAGAATATGAAAAAGAAAAATGGAAATTGGAACGAAGGAAAAGAGAAACGTAATGCAGAAAATAAACGAAACAGAAAATTAAACAATGAAGGGAAGAAAAAGAAATAAGAAATAGAAAACAATAGAAAAAAATAGGAAATAAATAGAGAAATATTAGGGAATATGAATTAGAAGGAAAGAAAATAAGTGGAGAAAAAAAGAAACGAATATAAAAAGAATACAAATAACAGAAAAGATAATAGAAACAACATAAGGCACAAAAAGGAATAGTGAAGAGTAGGAGAGCAAATATATTAGGGAAAAGGGAAAGACAATAGTATTGGGAACAGAAGAGAAAAGCTAGAAAAAGAAAATGCAAAGAAAAACAGACTTAATATCATGGAAGTAATGACGAAAAAAGGAACCAAAAATGAGAGAAACAAGTGAAATAATGCAAATTCCGCAAATCTATTAAATGCGCAAATTATATGAAAAGAAAAAAAAGGCGATATTGTTATCGAAATTCTCATCTTTTCATTCCAATCAATTATTTCAATTTATTTGTGATTTTTTTCGATCTTGAATAAAATCGAAATAATTCCACGCACATTTCTTTCGTTTGCTTTGATTTATTGATATTATAGAGCAAGGTCAACATTTAAACAAGGCCAGCCAACTGTCATAGAAATACAATCATTGCAATAAGGCAGGTGTTTTATTCATCTGAAAATATGCCGGATTCCATTTATTCTATAAATAAGGAATACCAATTAACTCAAGCATAAACAACATAAACCCTTATAAAATGAACTATTTACCCATTTATTATATGCATGTTTCTGAAGCACTCTACATTAAGAACGTGTATAAAATTAATTATTTTTATGATTCTGCATTTTTAGATAAGTATTCATGATTTTATTTATTTTATTCATTCGGACTAATGTTCTCATTTTGACAGGTATCTTCAGAGAATGTAGGCTGATATATCCTCCAACTTTCTCTAGGTGCAACTTGGCGAACTCGGGAATCTGTACAGAATTACCAATTGACTAATTTATTCATACGCGGGATTAGCTTGTTCTTTCCCTCATCTATGGCCAGAAAAAATATATTCTTAGCAAGTATCGCCTCTAGTAACGATTGAATTTTCAACACGTCAATTGATGAACTTAATAAACACTCAGTTCTACGTGGAAATCTTTTAAAGGCTAAAGTTTCAACGCTCACTACAACTAATAACAACGAGGAATACAATGAAAATTGCGTACTAAAGAGATCTACCTGGTCATGGCTGATGGAACGAGAAAAATCTAACCCCGCTAATCAAATAAACAGTTCAATTAAAACAGTAATGTAAAATCCCAAGTCGGCATACCACCTTTGAAAAGTTGTCCTCGACGGAACAAAGTCGGTATAACATTTATCAATTCCATGCATTGCGTTACCAGCCTTATTTTCCTCACTAGAAAGCAATGCTTTATTAACACACGTAATTCAGGTTTTCCATTGGTTGAAACAATTGCAAGAGTAGCTTCACTCAAATAAATAATTTTTGAACTAGTGAATTTAATCACATTCCACAATCCTATATTCCAATATAGTTTGTCAATAATAATAATAATAATAATAATAATAATAATAATAATAATAATAATAACAATGAGCGGGGGCAATCTGACAGAATGGGAATTCTTATTAGGGATTGCATCACCTAGACCTCTATTAGAGTCCTACGAAGTGTTCTTAAGTACACAAAGCAGCTGTGAACATGAAACACTCGGTGGAAAGCAACAGACACAACTAAAAATCTGGGGAGACTAATTATGAATCAGATTCCAAGAAATATAACAAACACTGATAAGTCCTTTGCGTAAACTTGTTAGTAATAAATATCTAAATTATATCAAATACTTTAAGTGCACAAAACCAACTTGCACTGACTAATCACATGTTAGTTAACAAAACTAAAATAAATACAAAAAGCATTACACGAATTAAATGGAGATGTCGTAGGCATTTAAAAAGGGATAAACAGCGTAGCCAGCATCAATTAGTATCCGAGATCAAAATCACGAAAGGTTGAATGACAGATAGAGAAGAAGTATACCCACCTCCATCAGTTCGACAGGTACTATACTTGAATCCTTGGGAAGCTTGTTTTGACTAAACGTCTAAGAGGAAACAACGGCCTTTACCAACATATATACAAACCATTAAAAAGAACCGATATATATATATATATATATATATATATATATATATATATATATGTGTGTGTGTGGGTGTGTGTGTGTGATATTCTTCCGTTCAACTCCTTCAATTAGTTTAATAAAATACACGGGACATCAAATAAGACAACGTTTAATTAAATGTCCAGACGCAATAAATCAAAGATGCGGTATTGTAAACAAAACAAACAGATAGATAAGACAATGTAATTAAATCTACACGCACCCACATCATCTATTCTCTCTATATATACACTAAGTTATGTATATGTATATATATAAACTAAGTTATGTATATGTATGTATATGTATATATATATATATATATATATATATATATATATATATATATATATTTCGTTCTACAGGAGAAACTTAAATCAATGACCTGATTATTTTGAATTTTTGGAATATATATTCTGGACAA
Organism: Sepiola atlantica; assembly: GCA_963556195.1. Classification (NCBI taxonomy): domain Eukaryota; kingdom Metazoa; phylum Mollusca; class Cephalopoda; order Sepiida; family Sepiolidae; genus Sepiola; species Sepiola atlantica. The sequence goes on from OY744521.1 coordinate 115,907,965, forward strand.
CCCGGTTAGTAACCTGGGCACATTATTATTTTCGTAAATTTCACTATTTAGAAAATTCGCCCACGCAGACTCACACTCGCTCCTTCAGAATTTAGAAAATTCGATGAAAAAAATAACAGAAAATAATTAATTTTCGAATTGCTAGTTATATTAACCAATAGATTTTAAAGGGATCGATTCGTGCGTAAGCGTGAATAATATACATATGTTTGGTAAAATTCTAAACTATTGAACTTATTCGTCATGGCATATATAAATCTTAGATAACAGATTGTGTAACGGGGGCGCATTATTTATCTTATTGTGTAACTTTATTATTAAAGGGGTGCCACGGAAACCGTATCATCCCTCCCAAAGAAAGCACACACAAAGAAAAAGAAAACTAATGGTACGTTTATTGAGTTTATGCGTCCTGTGACGAGTATCATACAAATATATATAAAGTATAATATGCATGTGGATATATATATATATATATTTGTGCATTGTTGTATATTTATATGATAAAAAATCAATTTCGTGAAATTTGGGAGGTGATAGATATAAAAACGAAGTGTAATTAGCTTCGCTTGATACAATTTTAAGATTTCCCAAATTTCACTAAAAATTACAATGAATATTTTATGCAATTTGAAAAGTATATTTACACTCCGTAATATTCCATTAGTCAATAGATATTATTGTTGAAGAAAGGAACATCAATAAGGGTCTACGTTAGAGCAGTTATCGATAAAAAAGAAAATTCGATCGTCTAACAGTGTATTGAAAATCATATAAATGTAAAACTAAGAAAAAATAGGAATAAATGGATGTAGGTCTTGGAGCAGGCGTATACAAAGGTCCTCAGTAAGTCCGGAAAAATGACGGCTTAAAATTATCAGTATTATTTAAACCACATTCTACGTACATTGTTTGAACAACTTCAAAGCTTAATCTTTATGAATCGTAAACAAGAAAATATGGAACTTGTTTTGGTGACATCACGACATATGAATACATGTGCATGTTAACATGCCATAGCTTCCCAAAGCGCTTACGGACCCTTCCAGGTCTATCGTCAGTGGAGCAATGTTAACCAGGCATAGACCTAGGAATTAATATATATTCTATTTAGGCGGGAAAATAAAGGACTGTGTTTTATGTAAATTTATATTCATAGGCATTTGAGTGTATTAGTACCAATAGTATAGTTAATCTTGTTAATAGCTGGTTTTTCTGTTTTAATGTATAGGGCTTCGAGTATGTGGAGTTTAAGTGTATTAGTATTTTGTGCGATGATTTTTGTGTTATCTACTAGAAGTTTACGGATATGCGAACGGGGGCAGGAATGCTTTTTTATAGAGGTGCTGGGTTATTCACTCCTAGGTCTATGCCTGGTTAACATTGCTCCACTGACGATGGACCTGGAAGGGTCCGAAAGCGCTTTGGGAAGCTATGGCAATTTTATCAGCCAGTTTCCGTCTGAAACTAAGAACCTAATCAGAAAAACGGAAAGGATCTTAGAAAAAATAATCAGACACAAGATGTGCGTTATTTTAAATGATAATTGTATAAAAGAAAAGATGCTGCCAAGATATATATATATATATATATATATATATATATATATATATGAATCCCCAGCAACCTACAATAGATATAATTACGTATGAAACAAGTAACACTAGTGTAAATGTTTAACATAACTACAATTAATCCTGTGGCGCTAATTCTTTCGTCCCAGAATATTAACTGTAAAAGCTCTTCTGGAATTTAAAAGTTTGACGTGTTGATCTTTATCGACTTCACATACGGCGTTCTCGGCTGCTTTAATCTTGGTTTTTCCTTCAGTTGTTTGTTCCTTAGATGTTGTTACCAAAAGATGATTCGCAGAAGATTCGCAAATGCGAGTGATACTTATTTAGCGTTAACTTATTGTTTCGATGTTGACACAAAGAAGATAAAGAAAATTGCAAAAGTAAGACGAGGTTAACTCAAATGGGAAAATTGCTGTTATGTTAAACAATGTTTGCTTACGCCTCACATATAGAATACAACAATGTAAGGAACTGAATTTTCACATTGTATTCAGGTGAATGCTACAGAGTGTGACCTATATATTGTTTCGACAAAAACAATATAAACCAAATTAAGGGCTGCGCATTTATCAGCAGTACATGTCCAGTAATTCTCGATTATACGCACTGTAATCGTGGGTTCGAATTTTCTTAAAAGTGCAAGCATGTTGAAGAGCCGTAGATAGCGAAACGCGCGTCTGTTGATAATTATTCTATAAATAATATATACACACATTAGTTAGAACAGATCATAATAGAAAGAAAAATTATTTCAAGCCTTAAATGCTGGAAAGCTGAATCAGATATTGATAAACGTATAGTAACAATTACATATTTATAAATAAAAGTAGTATTTCTGGTTGTTGTTTTTAATCACATAGACACTGGCACATAGGGTAAGGAGTAAAGTTAAAATTGTATGTATTGTGTTTGTTAAAATCTATTTCTAAATCAAGTGTTTAACGGCCATCTTGATTACTAAACTTCCCACGCGCCAATGTCTTTAACAATGTAGCATTCTCTAACTCTTAAATAACTGTAAGTCCGGGTTTAAATACGGAAAAATTGTTTTTGTTTTTGGTAAAAGTGGAGACTATTTTATATTTGATTCAAGTGTAAACAAAAAAAAACAAATTCAGTTTACAAAACGCAGAATGACTTTACTATCTACCGGACTGTATACTTTTAACGTACCAAAACTGTTTAAAGTTTATTTGTTTGTTTCAAAATGGGATGTTGTTTAAAACTGTATTTTCGACACACGAGAAAAATAAGATGCCTGCCTATATTTTTCTTTATAAAGGTGACCCAATAATGACTTACTGAAATATAAGTATGGGTGGTGAGATTTCTACTCTGACTTAAAGTTAGTTGTAGAGTAAATTTTTTTTCACCATCTTTTGATGCATGAAGCCTATTAATTAAGCCGTATCTGAAACGACCATTTTTTTCATGCTGTTTAACCAGCTTTTGTAAAAATAAAATTATGAAATAAACATCTTACAGTCTCCGCACGTGAAAAGTATACCGGTTGGTAGATAATTAAATTCTTAAATATAATTGCATTTTTTTGAATTTTGTGTTTACGATTTCTCATCTGTTAATTATTCTACACTTGTACCGTGTTTTAATTTTTAGTACGTCGGCAATTTTCTTTGGACAGTTTTACTTTTACGAGCGCTTAAAGCCCGATTTCGGCATATTTAGTTTACACTCGCGGTTATCGGAAACTACGATAATAGCGTTCTTACCTTTTAATAGATGCGTGATTTACAACGTTAATTCATTGTAAAATGAGCCTTTACAGACTTGAAATCTTGCAAACCTCAGTGTAACTGACGAAAATGACGATAGCGTAAAAATCTGCACTTTGTTTCACGGTTTCCAAGGAAAACTTCATTTAACAACAGATTTACATTAGAAAATTTAATATCGCGAGAAGCTGATACCGCTATTTAAAAACATATCGATACATGAGGACGTTTTCTTCGAAAACTGAATTTAAAATATGAAAAAAAAAATCATAAGAACATATTTCATTTGAAATAAATAACACGCTAAGGCAATTTCATGTTCGTGTCTACGTTAGTATTCGACACCCCTTTTTGAAAGATGAAATGACCCGATCGCTCGATAGTTTGTTCATTTAAAATATATGTTTCTGATTATTACTTTTATGGTAAGTAAGAAAACTGTATTCATTTTGAAATGATTTAATGTGTAAAAATAAATTAAAATAAACTTTTGTCTTATTTATTTAAAAATATATTAATCTGTCAATATTTTGACGTTAAGAAGGAAAAGAATATTTATCGTTTGAAAAAATATACATTTTTGGAATTTTCAGTAAAAAAAGAAGAGACATATTCGTTTTATTTATTTAAAAATATTTAACTTACAATGACAATTATTTTTAGGGGAGAAAAAGCGACATTTTCTTAACATTATTAACCCGGTAAATGTTAAGATCTATGGTCTAAACAGTTTCTTCAAAACATCGAATTAAATAGGTGTATAGGCATAACACACACACACACACATTATATATATATATATATATATATATATATATATATATATATATATATATATATATATATATATATGTGTGTGTGTGTGTTACGATTATGGCATTAAGAACGCATTTGATTTAAAATGAATTTAGTATTACGTAGTTATTTTTCCATGGACAAAAATATGCTAAAAAACCTGCTTCGCCTTGAACGATACAAAACAAAAATGGCACCAAATACACTACTTCCGGTTCTAGGTATACGCCAGTTTGTAAATATCCCGATTATTCTAGCATAGTTACACTATTTTAAACGTGTTATCCGTCAGATTTCATGCATAATACTAAATAAGTTTAACTCGAAATGGTTCGTCATTTTAAAAAAGCAACAACATAAAACCATTTATATCACTGCAATCTGTAATCGTATTCTGGTTAGACCATCTACCAACATTTGCAATCACCCTTAAATTAATATAGTATTGCAGACAAAATCCATTATCAGTTTATTATGCAAATATACGGAAACAGCAAGCGTAAAATCTCCATCATTTCAGAGAATGGTTCCTCTGAAATACGCCAATTTTATTCTAATACTATATCTCGACATATATGTTTATTAGTTCATTTTTTTTTCTTTTCATGATTTACATTTGTTTTAGAATTACGTTGACAGAGGGATGGTAAATGCTTACACTGTCTACCTAAACACAAATTAATTTAAACCCAATAAAATAAATTACAAAAATATGACATGAGTGGCACATAAATACAACATCGGATTGACAAGATAAGATCCTGAAATAAAATTAGCGGCGATAAAGTTGAACTATATTGGGTGGGGCAGGCTAAATGAGATGTCAAATATGTCCACCCCTTTCTCGCTTGTTTTCTATGAGTGTTTGCAATAGTATAAATCAAGGCATCAAGGTGGTGTATTACATATACAGTCTATAGAGCCAATACACCTTGTTCAACGCTAGTGGAACCTATTGCGGTAACTCATTCATAAACACTGCTCTTACCTTATATATAAAGAAATGTCAGTCACTTAAATAGTGGTTTAGCAATATTTAGATGTGCGTGTGTAGGCGACTTTGCAGTATAGTAAACAAGAAAAAAGGGAGGTACAACAATAACTGTTACTTACAAGAAAACAATGCAATGTTCTACTACCAGTATAATTTTCACGTTTACTAATTGCATAAGTTATTATCCATGCATTTTTGATCGCCTCTTTTATTTAGACGAGCAAGCTTAGTTTACAATATAACTGCCAATTTTGAAAGGACTTTGCTGCGAATTTCAGGCTTAAATATGTTTAACCATTAAACTCGTGAACAAATCCACCGAAAATCGGGGGCCATTTTCGAAACTACGTTTGCTTCAATAAGTAAAAGTGTCAATAAAAAATGCATAGATAAATCTTACAATCAGTAACAATACGTTAACATTATATAGAAAATAGAAACGACATGTTTGCGTTTGGTGATAGTTATTTGTTGTCCATTTGTTTTCCCAATCTGTTATCTTGTTATTATCATGCACACACACCGGTGTGTTAATATTAAGTTAGAATGGAGAATTTCTGTGCGAGGTAAATATTAAGTAGACGCGAATTTTCCATGAGAATTAAAGTCAGTCTAACGCGCACCGGCAGTGACGTCGGAGACAGCACATCGCAAGTGTGACGTAACGAATAAGCAGATCTTATATTACTTTTTACATTGAACAAAATAGAGTTCGATCGGGTTTTTTAATAGCTGCTTCCTCATACCACGATGGATCTATTGGTTGTATAATATGTGTATAAATGTATACTATTAAAATAAAACGTTCGAAAGATTGTTAAACCCCAGATAATTAGTTATGTTTATATATTAATAACGTTTAACAGAGCTTTTGTTAAAAAGAAGTGTACAAGGAGAAAAAAGACAAGAGAGAACGAATTACTGATGAGTGTCACCTACCAACAACACGCAAGTTGTCTACGTTTGCATAATTTGAGTAGGTCGAAGAAGATGTCACTTCGGTGCTACAGCGTTAGTTGTAGGGGAAACTGCAGCTCATCTTCAATAAATCGTTTACACTCAACATGTTTACGTATAAAAAAAAAACATTTTACTAAGAAATACGACTAATAAATGATTTCGCTGAACATGCTTCTAAAATGTAAAACACATGTATTATGATTACTATAGATCAATCACTAAATTACCACATTATACAAATACATTATATAAATAAAATGTATCCCCATTCTTATAGTACAATTTTCCAGTATGGTTAAAATCATATGAAAATAGGTATTACACATTTATATAAACAACACCAGACTATATATCTTCTATGTGCATTTAATGCTACTAATACACATCTCTTTTTTTTACAAGTATAAGAAACCTGTTTAACAACCGATTGCCATGGCTAATTCACCTTAACAAGAAGTCCAACATTACAAAATCGTTCGTAAAATAAAATAGAACAAACACAGAATATACTACGCAGTCTGTTGCAAAGAGGGTGGCCTCTTTTTACTAGGATCATCTGCCATAAGTGTATATCTCTACAAAGCCGCCAATCGCTCGTCCATGGAGTAGTGTCGTCACATATAGGCTAGTGCACCGACACTAGTCTCTTCCTCTCAAACAGGATCCAAAATATGCCTCGAATGTAATAGGTTCTACTTTTTTTACACAGCTCTAACCTCTGTCTAATCGCCACTATATCGTATTCCTGTGCTTATTTTACATGTACCTGAATGGTATGTGCATCGAATATACCTGCATGCAGAAATGTAAATATAATGTAGACAAACATATCGCTGCTTAACTCTTTACTTTGGATGCCTCTATAAATCTGTCCCTAATTAACAGTATCCTCTTTACCTCTCAGTGGCAATGTCATTAAGTTTGGGGTAAATGTGAGTAAATAATAAAAATAAAGCTTTTATACGTAATACAATTTGGTTCAATTAATAATGTAATGATCAAACGATACAGTCATGATCAAATATTTCTTTCAAACTTGTTTTTTGTTGTTAAATTATTTTGTACAGGCATGCAATATATCTATTTATGAAATTGCCTTACACGCAAATGTTCAACTTATAAGATTTAACCACTTATATTTTCTTTTATTTTAAACATATCTGTCGGCAATAACTTTGCTTAGTCACAATACAGTATATTATTACAGAACTTCCTCCTTCGAGTAACGGATGCATTTAATTTACAATTATTTATTATAAAATATTGGCTAAAAGTAAAATCCAAAGAAATTAAACTTTTAATATGACCTTAGTAAAGATGACGTACATTATGGGAATGCTAATTTCGTAGTCTTGATGTTCATATTAAATATATGTTTTGGTTTATATACACTTAATTCTGGTTTTCTTTAATGCAACTAGAAAATGTGCATAGGTTATGCGCTTCCTGAGGTTAGGAACACAAATGAACCATGACTTTAATTTCTACATTTAAATGTTAATTTATGCCAAAAATGACTTTTTCCCATGAGATCTAAAGCTTCAAAGATACTATCGAAGTTCGAACTGTTACGTTATAGTAAACACGCACATTATATATTTTTTAATTTTACTTCATGATAAAAAAAGAAAACGGAATGTGAGACTCTCGAAATTTGAAAGTAACTTATGGGATGAACACTATCCAAGTCTACTAATACCAGCAGAGGTAATGTGGATATATGTCTAGAATATGAAATAAATTTAAATATGTGCCTGTTAATTTGTTTGAAATAAAAATGTAATAGCGTGTAAGTGTCTAGAATACGTCAGCAAATGTATGGAACGAAATGAAAAATAGTGCCGTGAGTCACGAGTCTAAAAACGAAGACAGGTTATTGTGTAAAAGTGTATGTTATGCTCAGTGATGGTTATAGAGGTTACAACTGTTCTGGTAAGCTGGAAAAACGCAACTAAAGTGGGTACTGTTTTGGGAAACACGACTAAAAGTGTACAGGCGTGACCTTAGCATGGTAAGTGTATTTAGTTACCATACGTCGGTAGAACGAAGTTTGTCAAATTAGAAATATGTCCCCGATCATGCCTATACTATGTTAATGTTCCCTGTGTTTCTAAAATGAATCTGTAAAAACTACATGGGGGTTCACACTGAGTAGAAAGTTGCATTATATTTTGCAATAAAAAATTCATACTACGTAAAACATTGATTTCTCAACATTATCCTATATATCATAATCTTTAGTGAATATTCTGTCTCCCAATTGCAATGTTTACAGTAGAAAAAAGAGACAGAGTATAAGTTCTGTTGAGTTTGAAAAAAAAATACTAACCCTAAGTCTAACCCTAATTCCAGCACTGACCCTAACCCTCATTCTAACTTTAACATTACTGCTAACTCTAACCTTAATTTCCTAACCCTAACACTAAAACCAGGATTCCCCCACAAAAACATCCTTACACTAAAAAAAGACCAAAATATAAAGACAGTAAAAAAACTAAATTTCTTGTATAAACAAAACTAAACTCGGAAACAAAAAAATAAAAATGTTATTTCTTAATTATAGATCGTCTTAAAAAAAACGGTAAGTTAAAAATGTTATTTCATTAAAGTTGTCTGCTTCGAAAAAAAAGTTGGAAAAAAATACTCTTTCTTTCTTTATAATTGCGTAAAAATGTTGTCGCTTCTAGTGTGAGTTTACTAATTGATAGCATTGAAGTCGTCTGGTTCTAAAAAAGACAAGTTTTAGAAAGCATTTTTAACATAGAAGGCGGAACTTCGAGAAAATTCGGAACGGCGTATCTTCTTTCGTACAGTTTAGTTGAGTTCAGTTCAGTTCGTTATCGTAGAATTCGTTTTACATACGTCATTCCTGTATCTTTTTAGTCGTATTTCTCGAAATAGTCCCGTAAAATGTATAATTGTCTTGATAAGAACATCATTGTAGAGTTGATAAGTATATAGTAAGCGGTGACTAGAATAGATTACAGAAAAAAAGGAAATCAGAAAAAAAGCAGTTATCAAATAACTGTTACTAAAAGCAAGAAAATGTTATCTTCTATCGAACTGTGTAGCTTCTATGTTAAGAACTGTATGTAAGTGTTCGTTTACCTTTTTTTCAAGACTGTGAAATACAACAATGTTCGGCACGTGGGATCGAATGGTTCTGTATAATGCAAGGTATTCTGAAATAAAGAACAACTTAAACAGTTTCAGTAAGTTAAACATGTACAGATCTGTACAAAAATTGATATTTGCCAGTTATTAGTTGTATTTTTGTTTAATGTTCGATTTTCACACTCGTTAAACACACGACACTGAATCGTCACATCAGGAAAAGAATGGCAGCCATCGTGAATGTATTATTTTTCCAGCCTTTAATATAGCAATACAAAAATCAGTAAATACAAACAGGTAAAAATAGTTATAAAACATAAAAGATACGCAGATCCAACAGCTAGTTGATGAATATTTGCTTTTTTTCTGTTTCACCACCATAATTTCTGTTCCAGAATGCATAAGTAACGCATATCGATAAAAGATAAAATATTTAAAACTTTGCTGACAGTTATTTATTGATAATTAGTTTTTGCACATTCACTATCTAGTCTATTGCCATGTAACCGATTCCTTGATTGTGATTTGCAAATGTATCCCATAAGTCGATCTACACAGATATTCATTAAACATCGCATGTGTAGATATCTGTTATTATTTAATATGAAATAGTAACCCCTATGAACTCCGCATGTTGGTGGCTTTCTTTTAGAATAAGGTACTCAGGAAAGAACACTTGGTGGTTGAAAACATCCAACATGAAACAGTGCTATTGATATGACACGACTAAAACACAACACGCCAAGTTAACAGTAATCGAAAATAGACACCTCAACACCTACAAGCTGTAATTTGTTCGTATCTTAATTTAATTTTACAATTTCTATAATAATTTCCGCAACATTTTTCCAAGTGTAATGTGTTTAGAGCTTTTATTATATTATTCAAATAACGGTTGATTTGTGCTAGAGTTTACCAGTTATTTAGTAAAGATTTCTCGTCGGCTTAGATCTTGCAATATCCTTAAGAAGATATGTTGCTAGCCGTTTACTATTGTATTGTCATGTCTGTGGTGAGTGGTCTACTGAACTCCAATCCCTGTTAAACATTTAAAACTAAAACTCGTATATCTACAATAACAGCAGACACATTTCAACTATCGCTCTCTTTACAAAAAACTAAACGAAACTTCCATGACCAAAGTTTTATTTTAAGAGCACCCCATGTGTTAAACAAAATATCCCAATTCTTCTTCCCAGCCGACTACTGCATGGCCATCTTCAAGTGTAATCTAAACGAATGTGTGTTAAGCCACCCTCTTGGATAATATATTCCTCTTAAGCTTCTGTCAATTCATTTCATAGTTTCTGGTTCTCTTGAGATTATTATCATCATCAAACTGACAATCAATTTAACTATTATCTTCTGGTAGCATCTTGACCTTCATTAGCGTTGCCCAATACATTTTTTAAATGCAGTTACAAGTAATACCCAAAATAGGTTTTGTTTAAACAATAGACTATGTCCTTGACAGGTATTATGGATGAAAGTAAACTTGAGATTGTTTACTAAATGATAATTCTAATTCACCGATGCTCGTAAGGTACAGCCTCACAAGATGAATGTTCATCTCATATCCATGATATTTCGAGATTAACTTCTGACCCGAGAAGCGACATATAATGATGATGAGAAAAAGCAAAAGCTGGATAAGATGTACAACAGAGAAGAGTTACAAAAACTAAAAACTGAACAACAAAAACATAAAAACGCAATATACATACATTTTTAGCTTTTTGAAACTTCTCTGAATAGCTGACAAATACTAGGATTAAGACTTATTTTTTGTGAACATTTTATGTAAGTAAAAAGAGTGCAATTTGCTCTGAACACATTAACGTATACAGAATCGCCATAATTTTTAATAGAGTTGAATATGTTACACACAATCAAGTTAAATGATATTTAGTAATTAAGTAAACTGATTTTTTAGATAGTATAGTTTGTATAGAGATATTGTAATGTTAAATTAAAGTAAAGAGACAGTTTTAAAACGAAAAATAATCTGTTAAGAATTACAATATGTTTGTATCTACGTCCGCCTACTGTGTATATAAAGATAAACTGAACTGACAGGTAGAACGAGACTGCAGAAAATACCAGCGTTATTTGAGACCGCTTTGGTGTCATTGAAATGGTTAATCGCAGACACCAAAAGGAATGGAATTCACCTCGTTAAACATTAACCCCTCCATCTACCCTGCTTACACTCAAAGACCGTCACGAAGCTTGCCGTATTTATTTTAAATGTTTACACAAAACAGTATGTCGTATAATAAATTATGTCATCAAATGGTACCGTATTGTTGTATCTTTTAAACCTGAATGTCAATGCATATCAGATTGTAGAACCAGCTGTACTATTTCATAAAACAGGGTATTAACATATGGTGGTGTCTTTTAAAGTTCAGATGAGATTTATAAAACGAATGTGCCCTGGGGTGATAACAATATATTTTGACGCGGTGTCGATGAAAACTGATTCATACTAATAAGCTTAGTGCAAAGCGCCAAAACATATATTTTTCATTTACTTGCTCTCTAGGTTTGCCAAAAATAAGTGCTTGTGTAAAGAAGGGTATTAACATAAACCTTTTTTTGATGAGATCAAAATATGCAGTAATATATTAGGGGATTATTAGCACGTTATTGACAATCTGATGGTCCGTTAATCTGAAGTAAAGCTGTAAGTTTAATTACATCACAGAAATATCGAGATCTTCGTATGTGCAATATCAAATGTTTTGATTCGATTCTGCTCTGATTTTGAGAAGTTGGTTTGAAGATTACTTTATATATATATATATATATATATATATATAAGTAATCTTCAATAGATATACACTAATGAAAACATGTTATCTGGTTGAAGTCGAAAATATAGTATAAGTTCTATGTACTATCTTCCTAGGCTCAATTCCAGAGAGGAGATGTAGAATGTTATCTATTGTAGTAAATATTCTATGTTCATGAGTGTATCATCCTAGGCATCCCCCTTTTGTTGGTGGGTAGTATCCTATCCTTCCAAGCATTACTTCCTTTTTAGCAGGACAGTGTAGTATATGCTAGTTGTTCATAATGCCATCCTAGCATAAATCTCCAGTCAGAGAAAGTAATATATATATATATATATATATATATATATATATATATTAGTTTTGTCTCAATAAGAAAGTTACACTGTTATACAAAAAATGTAATTCAAATATTTTCCAATGAATCTAATGCATTCATTTAAAATATTTTCATCCGATAATCCGCAATAAATATATAAATATTGATTTTAGCAGTTCGTTCTTTCAGTTATTTTAGCTAAAAATATGACGTCAATTGTAAAGGGGAGATACGCATTTATACGGAGGAGAAAAAGAAAGGACGTTGCTGCTAATAGCAAGATTTTACTTAAGACATTAAAAAAAAACACTTTTAATGTCTATTAAAACTATTCCCTTTTTTTTTTCTTGTCATATTGACGGACTGAGGCCAATATGCTGGAAGTGGGTTGAAATTCAAAGTTCAATAATTTTAAGGACATTTAGATCTGAAAAATGATGTCGTAGTAAACAATTTACAATTATTCATTAATATTTATATACATATATATATATTTATGAGGTTTTGTTTGCGGTTTCAGATTTCGTAAGACTGTTATATATCTACCTCACTACAACACGCCATCTTTGAAACTTTCATCCTACAATGAAACCTGTTCACTTTAGCGACCAAGACAGTAATGTTTTTATTCTGACATTCTTAAACTCGATTAGACGGCGTTAGAGATGTAAACCTTACTATTTTTAAATATACATTTAACATAAAGGAGCATCTCAAAACATTTTCTTAGTCACATGACTTTCCAAAATAGAATTTACTTCACTTAATAAAATGTAATCATACAATACTGATATGCTGATTTGAGGATGTCAATTAAAAGTTCAGACTTAAACATGTATTTAAATATGTAGTTTAAATTATGTGTGTATAAATGCAACTTGTTTCAAGTAAATATCTCTATTTATTACTGAGCACTATTATATAAACACAGTAAATATTCCCCATATTTGTTTAGTGTGGATAAAGATATTAACTAGATTAACAAACACACATTATATATATACACACATTCTAATTCGCACATAATCCCAAATACATTTACACACACATATAGCTTCAGACTAATACTCCGGCCACATATACATATATATTAATTAATGGTTCAACATTAAGAATTCAAGTTCAATTACGATTAATTCATAATCCTAACGCATGTATAATAAGACTATATAAAATAAAGTCCAAGCGTCTATATTTTTATCAATACAGTAAATACAGATATAGTCGCTGGAATTCGCTTACTATTCTCTCCATTGCTGATTATATATATATATGCCGTGTGTGTGGAGGTGTACGCTCTGTGAGAGGTGTATGTGTATGTCGGTAACCCATTAGGCAGGCTATAGTGTATGTGGATATATATATATATATATATATATATATAGCAGGTAACAGGTAGCCGGAGTATTAGTCTGGTGAAGCTATATATGTGTGTGTAAATGTATTTGGGATTATGTGCGAATATATATATATATATATATATATATATATATATTTTACATGATGATGTGAGTAGATATGGTATATGTATATTTGTGCTTGTATGTGTTGTTGTGTACTAGCATTGGATTTCCCAACTCGCTTAAAAAATTATAGAAGTTTGATGCAGATCTACCATTTACTAATGAGGTGGGTGGTATATATCACTTCCCTGAACTGGTAATACTTACGTCGTACCCCGCCCAAATCCTTAAACTTTTCCTGCCTCTTCATATCTCTAAACCGATACGAAGCTGTTGACCAATCCCCACCAATGTTCTACTCGATTTAGAAATAATAATACCACCAGAATTAAATTTATAGCAAAAAATGTGTAACGAACCAGTAGACTTCTTTTAAAACCATTTTATTTTCAAGAGTACCATATTAGAAATTCCAAACATGACTCACATTTAAATACGTAATTGTTCATTTTTTTATATTTTCAATATACCTAATTATAATTCGTCACACCCTCAGCGAGTATGAGACCCCTCTAACTAGGTCACAACTTCCAACATGCATGGTCGATGTAGGTGGGGGTGGTTTATTTTCGCCACAATTTCCGTTGTACGTGGTAACGTTCCCCTGCGAATTTAAATCATCACATATGTTTAGCAAACATACTATTTTCTATTTAACAATAATACTAGCGAAATCCCGTGAATATTCCTGTGTGCTTTCTACACCAATTTGTATAACTATATTATGTTTGACATAATCTATGTAAATGCAATACTATGAAGAAAAAAAAACTCATTTTCTCTATTATAATTCGTAGCATAATATTCTTTAAATAAAATGAGCCTGTTTCTTTATGTGTTTATTTAGATTCCATACGATTGCATTCTGTTTTAAAACAATACAAATTATATCCCATCTCGGTAAGAAAATACTGTCAGCTACATATTCAAATTAATAAAACGAATATCACTTTTGTAATGCATTTAACATACGGTTTTCGTCGACAAGACGACAAATTTCGCTTGTGGAACAATGTATTTTAAACTGGATGAATCGGAATATTTTACCTTAACAACATAAGATTAATCACCAATCAAAATCGCACGATTTCATTTTTCTTTTTTAAATGCGGTTAAAGGTGATACCGTTCGTACAAAAACGAATTTACTGAACGAACAAATACAACACTGCTAAAAACACCACAATTCTAATAATATAATTAAAGTGTGTAAAGTATACGCCAGTAGAATGAGGGAGAGGGAGAAAGAGAGATCGCTCAGATCAGTCTGCGTTGTGTCATATTTTGCGGATGAAAAATAAAACATGCGAATGACCCCTTGAACTTAATATTAAAATATAACTCAGTAAAAGTCTAAAATAATTATTCATTATATTCTTAGTATCGCCTGTACTGAGGATTGAACTTTCAAGTGGTAATAACTAGGGTGCTCTTATCGATCCTGAACCAGTTTTCGTGACGTTCGACTCGGAAGCGTTCGGCTGTTCTACGAAAACGCCCGAGAGTTGACGAGCCGATTTGTAGCAGACGACATTTTTGATACGGTGCTGCGTCCTATGATTATAATGTTTTGCTTGTTTGTTTTTTGTGTTAGGGTTACGGTTAGGGTTAGGATTTTTTTAAAGAAACAAAGAAAATTAAATATATTTACATGAATCTTTTTGAAAGAAACAGGAAAAAACACATAGCGAGGTTACTGTTATAAAATGAATACTCTATTTTTATTTACAAGGAATTTTTTAAAAGAAACAAAAAAAAACGTACCAAACTTACTATTCTCACGACATATTTTTTAAATTGTATTATTTATTTTTACTTGCTCGCGATGATACTACAGTGCAAAGCTGTTCGTAATTCAGTTTGGGTTTATTTTCTTCAAAAAAACTTCCTGACAAAAAATCCGTCTTCGAAAGTACTTATTTTCACTTTGTAACAAAGTTATCGGCTGCTCGCTCCTTCGGCTCGTCAACATTCGAGCGTTTGCGTAGGACAGCCGAAGGATTCCGAGTCGAACGTCACGAAAGCTGGTTCAGGATCGATAATAACTAGTAAAACAACACGTCTAAAATAATGAATAGTTTTAAGTCCCCTAATACAATATTGAACTGTATATCTTGATCTTTGGTGCAATTAATAAATTGCTAAGTTATAATCAGTTGCAAGTGGCATTCGTCTTGAAAGTCAAGGTTCAATCAATACAGATGATACTAATGATATAATTAAGAATTACTTAAGACTTCGACACGGTCATGGCTGACAGAACAAAAACAATCTACTGAACAATGAAACAAACACTATAGTACACACTCCTGAATTCGGCAAGATGAAAAAATTCGGAGTATATAACGGCCGTACATTTCGAAGAATAGAATAGTAGTCCGAATAATACAAAAACATCAAGCCTAATTTTTTAAAATTCCGAAACATGAACATATAAGTGTTACCTACACAAAAGGGGATATCTATTACAATAACCCTCAACCTCGCAAATCGGGTTCAAAAAACGTTGTAGTACGTGGTCAGAAAAATGAATATGCAACAAATAAATGCGACGTACGTCGAGACTGGAGATTTTCCTAGTTAGCTATTCCATTTGTTTGTATTTTTACGTAAGATAAATGGGTTTTTATTACACATGAACAAAATGTTTTTCAGGGCACGGATTTTTACTTAAAATCATAGCGTCGACGCTCTTATTTTGCGAGCCTCGCTTCGGGTTCTCGTTGTCAAGGGTTACGGCGTGTGTGTGTTTTTTTTACCGGGACTCATAATCAAAGCGCCGTGTTTTGTTTTTTTTGGTTTGCATTTTTTAAATTTAATTTTATTAAACGAAAAATTGCGCTTTGAATATGAGTCCAAGTGAAAAAACAACCCCGACAGATTGAAACCAAAACAAGGCTGCAACAATTTTGACAAGTACCCGCTATTTTCTTTTACAATTTGCGTGCGATAAAATTATCGATTTATAAAAGATTGCACTTTTAACCGATTATAATCATTAATAAATGTTACAGGTATGTTGGAAATTCCGTGTTATCGGCTACGGTAACTTTTATTTGTTGTGTATTTGTTTTTTTTAGCGTTTTTGTTTGAGGGCTATTGTAAAAGATACCAACATAAAGTAAAGAATATATTTACAGTTTTATTATTGAGAGTCGAGTTAATGTAAGGAAAATTGAATAAAAACAAAGTAGATTCGGTCTCTTTTCTCTCTGACACGAGACAGAGTAAACATCGTGATTTATTGTTTTCCCAGTTCGCCTCCGCCTATATGAAGTGCAGCTACTATAAACGTAAGTATTCGATAAAAGTACTTAATTTATTTTCGTAATATTTACTTCAAGTGAGTATTTCACTTGATAGAAGCAAAGAATAATTAAGACTTGATTACTCGTAAACAACATTTAAAAAAACGATAATTCATAAAAAAACGCATAAAAATGAAACTCCTTATCTAATTCGCATGACTTTTATATATACAGTATGTTACACACGTTCACTTCTATAGAACTTGTAATATCAACAATCGAATTTAAAGGCGGCCATTATCTATAGGCATCGATTATCGAGAAGACATAATTTAAAGAAAAAACAGTATTAAAAATAACATGTTATATATGTTAAAACAACGCGGGTTTATCACAGAATACTTTTTTTTGTTAGTTTCATAAAAATGATGCGTGTTTCTTATTGTTTACGAGTTACCGATTATTTACTAATTCGGTACTTTTAGCGTTAACTTTAAACAGAAAACCAGTATGCAAACAATCCTGATAATTAATTATTTAAGTATAATCTTCAACATTAAGAAAGACAAGTGACGTATTGTTCTCTATTTGAATTGTAAAACTTTATTAACATTGCGAATTTCTTTCCACACCTTTAGGAGAGTCATTCATTAAAACAACCAGTTTTATTAAGAACACCAAATAAAAGACATGATAAAAGCAGCTAAAAAATCGATAAAAAAATAAAACAATGATCAAACAATCTAGGAAACATTAATAACAATAGGAAATGAAAGCAATGTTTAGATTGGCAAAACGGAATCGAAAAAGAAAAAAAATGGCCACTGACCGTTCCTTTGTTGCCTTGCCCAAACTTTTTTGTTTAAACACTCGCCAAGAACGTGATCACGTTTATCACCACACGTCCATTTAATAAATGTATTCTGAGAATGTTTCTTTTTTTTTCTTTTTTTTTTACATCCAACATTGTTTTTTCTTTCCTCGTTTAATCTAGCATTTCTCGTATCATTCACTCCATCAAAAAGAAGCTGCGTTGATTCCAATTCCTGATTAGCTCCGAACGAATAACGAAATATAAAAAAAAAACGTCGTTCACATCGCGAACTTCGACGTTACATCCTAAATCGATTTAATATTGAGAGATTGTCACCTGTAAGGGACACCAAACATTATTTTTTTTTACAAAATAAAATAATTAAGAAAACGATCTGAAAAAAATATTCATGATATTGAAACACAGAAATAAATCTGTAAAAAACCGTAATGCCGTCTGCGGATTTTCTTATTAAAGTTAACAAGATGCGTTCGTACACGCTGAGACAGACGAAAATGCAATACCAAACAAACGTGCCGACAGACGGAGCTTCTTATAGAAACACCTTGACACATCTAAAATAAGATGTGTCCATTTCATGTGTGTCTTTAAAATTTGCGCCTTCAGCGATGAACATGCTATTTTAAAGTTAGAGATAGACCAAGAAAGATAATGTGGGGACCCGCCACGCACAATGCAAACCTTAGCCAGATATCGGTTTGTAGTGATTTCTCCAAAATGAGGCACCCAGGTGGGTACAGAATTAGCCATGGTTTACCGGATAAACGCTTCAGGCAATCCGCTATAAACTCAAACAAATTAGGAAGTAATGTCTCTTATGATTGTCTGTTAAGACCTACTAGAACTGATATTACTCTTTGATCATGACCCCAAAAGAAAGTAATACCGGATGTCTATTAAATGTATACGTTTAGAAATAGAGATGATGTTATCCTCTAAAACACAACATACTGACTGATTCAGAACGTCTCTTATATAACACATTTAATAACAAGTTTTATATTTGAACTAGCTGAAGAATAAAGCCATGTGTAATTAGCATTGACATATATGTATCAAATGTGAAACATGTTGAGATATACAACTCATGAATGATGTATTTAATTATAGGTGTTAGGGCTTCGAAGAACCAAGAATAATCAAGACACACAAAGTTGTATAATTAACGAAAGTGTATTAACACAAGTATGTAACAGAAAGTATGCGTTCGATTATGTGGCCATAAATGCTATCAATAACTTCCACGACGCTTGGCCGTAACTGTATTTATTGTGTCTGAGTAAGTCTATTTATTAAAGAAAATGGTAGCTCAATGTACACAAAAATAATTAGTATAGTAATATTTTGTTACAAACTAGCGGAACCCGTCGCCCAGCGTTGCACGGGAGAAAGTACTACCTATTGCATGAGGTCGAAGAAAAAACGAAATGGCCTATTGTTATTTCTCTCCTCTCTACCATGTTGGCGAATGTTTTAAATTTAATTAAAAGAAAAAAGTGGCAGGCTAGAATGGGATCGAACGCTGAAACTTGCGATCATGCAACCACCCGTCTTAACGACTGCGCCACGGGTTCGAGTTCAAAATATATGTGAAAATAGGCCAATTAATCTAAGCTTGTTTATTGGCATGCGTGGTATGTTTAAATTTAGCTTCTGCCGACCAAATGTAATGTTCAACAATGACACGGTTTAGGTCATTTGTTGATGAAGTAAAATGATTTGGGCAAGGTTTCTATAATATGCGTGCTAAAGGTGTATGATTTTGAAAATGTAAATGGTTCGGGGTCTACGAGTATCTTGGCGCTTATTGAATTAAATAGGATGTCGATTCGATCAAGAAATTGTAGCCGCCATGTTGAATGAATAAATGTTGTAGGAACTGTGTTCGTTAATTTCATTCGCTTAATTCCGGAATGAATATAAATATAGAAGGCATAGGTAAAATTAGAAATAAGCCAATCTGATATTCGCGGAAAATCATTGGAGTGACGGGAGCGGTCATTTAGTATTTGCGTATTGCTTTATAGTATGTAGTAAATAAATACCAGGAAAATAATTAATAAAAACGAGTTTTTTGAAAATTAAACTGTGTGTAATAGTTCCCGGTGTCGATGAGTAGAGTGGCAGTACAGAATTGTTAGGGAGAAATATTTTTGCTACCACCTATATTGAGTTAGTTTGGCGGAGAGACGTACAAGGTGGACCAAATGTAATATTGAGTCTTAGCTAAAAAAATAATAACAAATTTACTAAAACACGCTCGAGTGAATAAGTGTAATATAGTGGTGAGTTTAGTAGCCTGTGATGCATGTGGTTATTTTCCTATACTCCGAGAAGGTACAGGGGAAATCGTCTCTACTTTATATATTAGAAAGAAAAGATGAGGCACAGATCCCGGAAAAGTGGTAGGCGTTAGGGGTAGGTAATCTTCTCTATCTATTCAAATTTTTACTAGAGGCATTTTAAAACATTAATACAGTAATTGTTTATTTCTTTCATTTTTACTTCACACAAACCACACTACCACTATTACTTAATGAACTACGTTACTTAAAATACTCCCACGCTTTACTTACGAATATTATACGCTTGACAATCATATATACCAGCAATCTAGCATTAGTCCCGTAGAAAGATAATATGAGGTTTTCTAATCTTAACATTTGCTATTCCATTTAAAAATAAAGGTTTATCAGAATATATTAATACTAGAGGGATCCTGTGGAAATTCTACAAAAATTTCTACATAAATCTATATATTTCACTGTTAATAATGATATTCCTTAAAAAAAAATAATGTCTACTGTGGTCAATACTATTTAGAAAATATTTACATTTTCTTCTGTAAAAAGGTTTATCATTTTAACTGTAATATTATCTAAATCAATTCAACAAAAATGTGTCTTTCTTTATGTATCTAAAATTGTAGTGATTCAATTCGTCTTAAAACAGCAACTACTGTATCGTTGAAGTAAAAGTAATTTTTAGTAAAATGTTCTTCAAATTAATGATACAAATCTCACTTTTGAATGTATTTATTTAAAATTGTACTCTTTTAGTCGACGGAACAACATCATTTGATTTGAGAAAAATTTATTTTAAAATGGTTAAAGTCGGAATTGTTTACTTTAGTGAAACCAGATTAATCAGCAATCGCCTTCTTTGCTGATATAACGTAATAATTATTTTAAATGTGTGTGAATGGTGATAACGTGCGTACGGACATAAAATAATTTAGTATATAAGTATATGAAATATATAACATGTTTAAGCGTAACTTCCGGTCTATATTCCTTATTAAATTTTATTTAAAAGTTATTTTGCTGTGAGTTCCGAAAAAAAGTGTTATTAATGAAGACTATGTAATGAGTTTTCTTGAAACTTTGAATGATTAGAAAATCAGCAAAATAAGCTCGCCGAATCAGCAGATGTTTCGGCTCGGTGAACCGTCAATAAACAAACACTATACGATAAATTTCAAAAGTAACGTCAGGTAGTAGACAATCAAATAGTTAAAATAGGTCTTGGGGCTATTTAGCAGAACACCGTAAGTGTGAAAATATGTTATACAGCCACCGTCATTATCGTATCGGCTTGTAACTCTTGTTTTCGAGAGTGTTATGAGTTATTAAATATTAAATTCTGAACGTTCAACCTTCAATTTGAGAGTGTTAGAAACAAAACCTATTTTTTGTAAGCAACCATTATTATTAAAAGGAATAGGTACTATACTAGAAAAAACTTTGACCTGTTAGGTATAATTTGATTTTTCCTGACCAAAAGAATAGCTGCAGGTTGTATTCAATGGCCGTTCATCTCAGCAACTTGACATGAATGATGGTGTACCCCATGGATCCATCCTTAGACTTTTACTATTCTTGATTTTGTATAAACGACCTTCCTAATGACATAGAGTCTTACATAGGTAAATTTGCTGACGACACCACACTCTACTCTCGTCATGTTGGCAATACGAACGCGCACACATTTGAGGTAATTGCTGAATCCTCAAAAAATTCCTTCTAGGTTGTAGTGGAATAAATGTATGTTAATTGTTAATGCTGCAAAGATAAGGCTCTTTTCCTTCAATAACTACAAGTTACCTTATCAACAATCGATTGCAAGGTCAAATAACAGCCTACCTTAAAGTTCAACATTCACACTTCTCGACCTAATATTCAAACGTAACATGAATTGATACAAATACATTGAAGACATTGTCAAGGCTGCTGCAAAAACAATACTTGTAAACGTTCCACACCTAATATCATTCTATATCGCTACAAAGTCACCATCCGCCAACGACTGGAATATTCTTGCCACATCTAGGCTAGTCATTCACTAAACTCTCACTCTTAAACAAGGTCGAAAGAGTCGCCAAAGTAATAGGGCCCTTACTATCCACCAAGCCACAACCTCTTTCCCATCGCCGCAATGTTGCATCGTTGAACATGTTTTATAAGTACTTCAACTAACTCCCGTCTATTCACTCTGGAGGTCTCAAGATGTTGGAGAGACTTCCACTTCCAATAGGTGTTTTACTCGGCTGCTGGTTTCTGGCACTCCCCTGCACTCCCCTGCTCCCTGTTTCCCCGACTGTACCGACATACAGAAACCAATGTAAACATAGATATCGCTACAAAGCTCCCAACTTAGAATATTCTCCTAAACTTACATCTTAATTCACAGTGATTTCTTACGTCTACGGTGACGACCTGCCTTGTTTGGGGTTGACAATGTGAAAAAAAGAAGCAAAAAAACAAACAAATACAAATTAAAACAAAAAATGGCTGTAGTGCATCCCGGGCAATGCTGGGTATAAACAAGCCTACCTAAACGATCCGTAATATTTTTTGTATCACTGTGGCCCCTTTATAATTGCTATTGTAATCGGTGTTTATTAAAAAAAAGCTAGTAATAGGTTTAATCGAATTCAGGATCATGTTCCTCGCTCGCAAGTTACACGTAAACGGCTATTCCCTTGGCGCTTTACGTCTCTCATCCGCTGTGTCCGTTTTGTACAACGGACGACAAACAAACTCTTCAAAACACTGACAGGCTTCTGTAAGCCGACGTTTCGTGCTGTATTTTGTTTACTGAAACATGAGCCAATACAAGGGAAATGTCTGAGAGA
>OY744521.1:115938430-115945930 GCA_963556195.1 Sepiola atlantica
AAAGTTGTTTACATGTGTTTATTCTTGATATATAGAGGAGATATTTATACATAAATGAGTTTGTAAAACTTGGTAGGTTAAATGGTATTTAAAGAAATTTAAGAGAAACTAGGAAAAAAAATGTGATAGGCAGGTCATAACAAGTATTGAAGGAGAGGAATTAACGGAAAAGATCAACAAGTTAAATAGTTAATCCGATACTAATTCATAAGAAATAGAATATAACCAACCCCTAAAAAAGATTTATTTAGTGGAAAAGGTTCTCCAAATCCATCAATTACTATAAAATACTTTGTCTCATGAGGTTGCCTTTCTGTGAAAAGCGCAACCGAAACATGTATGCACATATGTAACCAATAATGTTTGTATGAATAAAAATGTATACTTATAAACAGCTGCATTTGTTATTCAGCACTTTTCATAAACACTTAAGTTTCAACGGATTGACATCAACAGAAACTAATACAATACATGTACGATATAAATATATATATATATATATATATACATATATATATATATGTATATAAATATATATATATATATATGAATATATATGTATATACAAATATATATATAAATATCTGTATATATATAAATATATATATGTTTATATATAAATATATGTAAGTATACATATGTATATATTTATATATATATATATATATGTTTATGTATAAATGTATAAATATGTACACATATATATGTATATATATGTATTAATATATATATATATATATTTACATATTTATATATATTCATAAAAATGTATATATAAATATATATTTATATAAATATATATATATATATATATTTATATTTATATATATATATATATATATATATATATATATATATATATATATATATATATATATATATATAAATATATAAAGTGGTGAACTAAAGGCGAACTTTCAGGAAAAGCGACTTCCTCTGATTATACGATTTTGATCTTTAAAAAGCCTGGCTTAAGGAAAAATTTAACTTGAATAAATTGCCTCTTTGCGGAATATACCTTGCTATGAGCAACTGAATTGAAACTAGATTTGACTTTTGCTTTTCTAATTCTTTTCACCCTTCTACATATATATATATATATATATATATATATATATATATATATATCGATATAAATATATATAAATATATACATATATATCGATATAAATATTTATATATATATATATTTATTTAAATACATGTATCTATATTCGTATAAGTATATATATATAAATATATTAATATATATATATTTATATATATATATATATTTATATATATGTATATATATATATATTTGTGTATAAATATATATATATATATGAATATATACATATATATATTTGTATATAAATATATATTTTAACATATATGTATATATATATACATTTGTATATATTTATATATATACATATCTTTTTTTCTTTTTTTGTTTTGTATTTTACTGTATTTTATTTGTTTCGTTTTTACTTCGTAACAATAAACGCATGGCAGGCGTTGGGCCGACTGCTTCATAGACGCATCGTAATATTTTTTATTTTTGTTTTATAGGAGCTGTGGATGCATATTGGCTGACTTCTGTATATGTTTATACTCCAATACGTTTATGATTATTTTACCGTAACTGTGTAGCTTTTCTTTCTTTTTTTACTGTCTTTGCCTATACTATTTCTGTTTTAATTGCTAGTGAATATTTTTTTTCAATCATTTCAAATTTGTAACTTTCCCGCTCGCATTCTGAAGAGACTAGGAAGTCGAAATAAATTATAAATGCTGACAGTTACAATGTGTTTGTGATTTTTTTTTATATATTCTATTATTGTTCTAATTTTTTTTTACATTGAGTTCTCTTACTGTTATGTCTTACCGAAATTATTCACTTGAACACGATATAAGAAAAAAAGCAAGATATATTTTATTTATATATTCATCACCGTTTCATCTTTTTTGTAAGACTGTCTCCAGATGATACTTTGAAGAAAAATATCATGCAAGTACATCGAAATATTGAATTGGCATAATGGGTTGATAAGGAACAGTGGTAGGTGTGGCTACTATGAGCGCTAAAGGAGAGTCCAGGTTGTGAGTAGTCGAAAGTGGTGAAGAATGACATGTATATGGAAAGCTTTGAGTGGGTACCATTAAAGCAGCAGTGAAAAAGATAGGGTGAGAGACTTACTCAATTTGCCTCATGGGTAGGAGAGAGGAAACGGTGGCTGATGTTTCTGTCGTAGCATGGATTTTGAAAATGAGCCCGGGTGGGTAGGAGTATGGGAGAAATAGTCAAAAGGATTAGATATCTGAGAGGGAGGGAAGGAGGCTAGGAGCATTGACTAGCTGGCCATGTCAGGAATGTGTCAGTGTAAGTATGTTCTAAGATGTGTAGAATTGTTCTGTGAGCTTGCCAATAAATAAAAATTCAAAATTATTTTAATTTTTAGGCGTTATAAGTAAAATGTGGTTTCGTTCAGGATGTGTTAATGATTTGAGATTAAATTGAGAACAATAAGAGTTTTAATGTATATCTGGATAAGAGAAGAGTTATGTCTATGAGTGAGGTGTTTGGTTTTTGATAGCCATACTTCTTCTCTTACCCCGCATACACACGTACGTACTAACTCCTTCTCACGTATATATAAATGTACATACTCATGAATCACCCACGACGAATGAGCCCTACTAAACCATAAACAACAGCCTTAGAAATAGACACAAACTACAGATTCTTACACAAATGTAAGTATCACTTGGTGTTTTCCTTTTTATTTCCCATTACGTCGGATCACTCTCATCCTTCCTTTTCATATATATATATATATATATATATATATATATATATATATATATATATATATATATATATTGTCAAATGAGTTCATAATACTGAAGCCCCTCTAAGGGTTGGTTTTTAACTGGAGTGCATCGGCGTAACATATACTAAGAAGGCGTTTATTCAAAACTACCACGGTCAGTTATTTCATTTAGCTTCATGCGCCGACTTTAGTTCATGCAAATTGAACGACACAAGCGCGTGTTTACTTTTTATCAATACATTCACTCTTAAGTCTTGTTAGTTATGACGCAGAGTGGAACATTATGACATGTACTTCTCTTTATCAATGTCACACAAGTTTTGCTAGATGAATTATTACATGTATGTACGTTTAATCATAGACAAACAGAAGCGCCATTATAAAAGGAAAATATGTTCAGATGGTTTTATTTGTGACGTGTATTTAGAGAATAATCATTTTTATCAAGTGTGTTGCAAAAAACAAAAACATGGAAATAGGAGGAAAAGAAAACATCGTCAAACTAATATGAGCAAAAATAATTGACACGGTGTTACGATTTGTTTTAATATTTCGGAATAAATCAGGGGCTTATCAATAAAGTGGTTGACAGAGTCTTGACTTTGAGCGAAATTATAGATTATATTCATGAGCCCGTGTAAATTCATTTTTCTAACATTAACTTTAGCTTTTTGGCGTTTTTAAATTATTTTTATGTTAGTTACCTATACATTTAGTCGTACATATACACGTATAAAAATACCCGGTTCAAACTGGTTTTATAATGTAGACGTACAACATACAGTTTAATTACTAGGAGAAAATGGGAAGCAATATACGTGAAAGAAAGAAGAATATACGGTTATGCAAATAATAATAATTTGGTTGAAACGTGTATTTCTTTTTCTGAAGTGAAAACATCAGCCACATTTAGAAGGTTGACGAGTTCTCAATAAACGTATTTATATATCTGGGTAGATATACCGATGAGTGTTGGATGTAGGCATATGTTTGAATATTCTTCAGCTAAAGGTCGCACTGTCTGCAGGGTGAACACTATTATTTTAAATGTACCATATTGCCATTTAATGATTTACTGAGGAAACAGACGGATAAGAATAACATGCAAGTGCGCACGTTTCTATATATAATTAATTACTATTTGATATATATATATATATATATATATATATATATATATATATATATATATATACATATATATATATATATACATGTAAAAATATATATATAATTATATCATAATATAATATATTACATATGTATTCTTTTTAGTAATTACATAAACGGTGCTCAATTCATCGATAAAGTTTAGTAGAACTATAAACATAATTACAGCACGACAGCTATAGGCCCACATTTGTGTTTAATTTCCTGATATAATCACAAAGCTTATAAAGTATTAGCCTGCTTATTTCTCTCGAACATTAAACACAAACATTTATATGTCGCTTCATATATATATATATATATATATATATATATATATATATATATATATATATATATAGAGAGAGAGAGAGAGAGAGAGAGAGAGAGAGAGAGAGAGAGAGAGAGAAAGAGATTCATCGGAATATTTGTCTTTAAAATCTCGCCATATTGACCAACTCTTAGTTCTTTTTATAATTGTAAGACTCGGACAACTACATTTTTTTGAGGTGGCGCTAGTGAAGTGGATACTAAGTCAGATTTACGACCTTTATGTGCCAAGCTCAGATTAGTCGGTTTTATTTAGCTACGTTCAAAATTAATAAACGATTGACAAAATGTAAATACATGTTGATTCTCCCTGCAATTAAGACAATAGCAAATGCAGATAATCAACCAATGTTTATGTAAGTTTCAGTATATGTTAATCACTAGTTACGGAATATAATGAAACCATTACTTTTTAAAAACTTTAGTCAAAATATATTATGTTATTAAATGAAAATGTACCTTTACTAAAGTTATATCTTTTAAGTATTGATATACACCACGCTTTATCTTCTTTTAATTATTTTTTATGAAAATAAAGTGTTGTAAATAAATGTTAAACATAATTATTTCTTAAAATACTTCGTGTATATTACGAAAACAAAAACTCAATCCCGTGTAAATAAAATCATTATAACTCGAATAAGCACTAATTTCAAAGAATTAACGATAGTATAATAAAGGTGTTATTAATATGTTCATAAAAAATATGAATGCAAAAAAATAGTTTCTGTGAGTTTAATGATTAGAATTTCAGCGAAAAATAAAAATGCGATATTATTATTTTTTCCCTCCGCGCATGAACGTGTAATAATCAGCGTAATATTTTTGTTTTAATCTTTAAAATAAACATGAATTAAAGTAATTGAGAATCAGGATTATAAAAAAAAAGAATTTAAATTGTATTATTTTACTAAAAAATTGGCTTGCTGCAGTAGGAATGCTCTGTTATGTAAGAAATCAGCGGCGTTATCTCTTCACTCCCCCCGTCATCAAAATGTTATTTTCATAGATTCAACGACTTCGTTATTTTCATATTTCATCGTCTATGAGTTGGAAAAATAAAACGTAAGCTTGTATTTCTTTTTGTCAGTTTTTCATTAATAAATATTATTTAAAAAGTGTTACACAATTTGTTGTTAATAAATAAATAGAATTAAAATTTTAAAACAAATACTCATAAACAGAATTTATTAAATAATTTTTTTTCAAATTTAAATACTATTTATTTATTAATAAATAATTGTTTTAACTTTTGTCTTCATTGAATACATTGCCAGTGAAGTCATTGACTTTAATTTACTTTTTCACATTTAAAATAAAAATACACTTTTAGCTTCATTTTAAATGAATTAATGTAATTTAAAATTACGAAATTAGTACATGTGTTGTAACGATGAATTACATTAATTTTTAAATAAAAAATCAAGTAACTTGAATGTTTTAATGAATAATAATATAAACATAATTCATAAAATTAACGCAATTCGTGACGTAAAAACAATTTTTGCAACATTTAAAACAAGTTTTATTTCAAATTCTAAAGAAAATATTAGTAAACAATTTATTTACCATTTTTAAAAAAAGAGATGCCTTACATGTAGGAGCGAAACTAAAGAATAACTATTCTTATTTTTTTAACATTCCAATAAATCATTTTTGAAAACATTCGTTACGGTCTTCTAACCTAGCCTTAAACTGCAGCCACTCGGACTGAGGGTTAATGTATTGGTTTAGTTTCCTAAAATAGCATTCTAAGCATGTAACTGTGGACTCATTTTATGTTATATTTATGTTCTTATTTCCACCAAATCGTAATGCATTTTTTCAACTGCATATGTTAAATAAAAGGGATATTTTGTGGTTATAAGTAATAATTGATACGGCACTTGGTTTCTATAGACTTGGAGTCGTTAGGGTTTGAGTAGGTTAAACGTAAAGTTTCATGTTAGAGTTTAGATGTGCCCTAATCTGCACTAGTGCATAACATTAAAAATAAGTGAAAATTATTACAAAACCTAGTGTTTAATATAATAATAAAATAGCAAATTGCTTTGGGGTCTTCCACACTTGCCAATTTAATGTAGTTATTTTCATAAGCTTAAAAAATGAGGAAATTAAGGTCTAATTATTTGTCAGTTTTTAAAAAACTATTAAACAACCATAACTTCATTATAAAAATAAAAAATAAAAATATATATGTAGTGCGAGTCTTCCATACCTTGAGATTTGGCAGCCATATATTTTGTTTACAGTTACAAACGTCGAAATAACGTTTTGAACGTAACTTTCACTTTTTTAGTGATAATTAAGTAAATATTAAGTAAAAAATATAGTAAATTATTTTAAGTCACTCTCGTAAGAGTTTAATTCAATAATAATCTTTGAAACACTTCCACAAAACTGATATTTATCTTTTCAGCGAATTCTAAATACGTTTTATTAGATCTGCAGTTTCAACTGATATTTTGTTCTTTTTAGCCGATTCAATAACATTTGTCATTCTAAATAGTTTTAACACATTAATATACGTGTTTTTCCTTTCAGACATTAACTTAATTTTTTATGAGTGCAACATTATTAAAATGCAAGACATATTAAAGAAATATAGCTATTTTCCAAGTACCTAATTCTATTTCACCATGGTCAGTATTGATGTTGACAACCTTCACGTTATCTTTCCTGTGCATACTTGTTTCGAGAATGGATAAATGCCAAAACCAGGATCGAATTGGTCAAAATAGATCGTACCAGACTAATTCCTATGCATTTACTGTTATACAACACACTTCAAGGCAAATGAAAACATAAGCTACGGTGTCCATAACTGTGATATACATGTAATTTAAATAATAGACGTAATTTGTTCAGAAAAACTGAATAAATTTTAAAGGTTTTACTAACATAATACTTTCTGATATTATTCTAATCTGATAAAAGCTTAGGAAATATCATACATATTTTTCAATGTTTTAAATTGTATTCAATTTTGATGAAAATATTTGTTAGTAGTATGGTTCCTGAGCAATTTATATCACAGCTTAATGACATGAAAACAGGCAGACCGGGATACATAATTTTTTTAAGGGGGGGGGAAGATGATGGGATTAATATTCCTTATTTATATTATTGAGACAAGCAAATATATGGTCCCTCCGGTCGCATATTTTCGCTAGGCTGCCGCGTCAGAAATGAACGCTTACCCGTA
>OY744521.1:115953430-115955930 GCA_963556195.1 Sepiola atlantica
ATATGTATATATATATATATTTGTATGTGTATATATATGTATATATATATCTTTATATGTGTATAGATATGTATGTATATATATTTATATATGTATATATATATGTATATATATATATATATGTATATGTGTATATATATGTATATATATATATTTATAGGTATATATATATATATATATATATATATATATATGTATATATTTATAAAATAAAATATGAAACTAAAACTATGCTTTCAGAAGATAGAACCTAAAGTGAAATAGTGTTAGCTCAATATACGAGATAGGGCCATTATAAATATAAATGAAAGAAGTGGGACAAATATGTACAAATGACAAATCTATTTCAACTTCGATTGTTCAATCCAAGTTGCACTAGGTAAAAAATGTTTATTTTTCTTTCCTTATCATCAGAGGAATTACATAGATGGCAGTGGAAAAGCAAAACATATTGCGTGTAAACATATTGCGTATATCTAGTTGGTGTATGTCGGTTGATAAGGTGTCCGGTGAAAAAATATTTAAAGATGGAAAAAAGGGTTTCGTGAAGGCAGCGTTCAAAATGTTCGAAATGAAGTAAGTCCAATAGAAAGATGTTTAATTGAATCGTAGATAGAACACACTTATTCGGATTTAATTTTGAGAATTAATCCCATTTTAAAATACTTCCGTGGACCGAGAATGAAAGTAGTTGTTCAGAAGTTGAGAATGAGCTGTGTATATCAGTCGGTAATTTAAGTAGTGACTTTGATCCGGTCTAAGAAATAGTAGCAGCTCTGGTTAGAGAAAAAGCCAAAGTGAAGTGGGAGAAAGGGGTAAATATAAAAGATAAATAAGGCCGGTGATATGGTTTGTATAATTACCTATGACTGATGCTGGGAGAAGAGAAAGAGAAGGGTTTGTTTGGTTACTGTTCATTGCTAGTAAGCCATGCGCAAGGTGCTATTTGGGGGGGGGGTTATAAGCTATGGGGAAGGTGGGGTTTATGAGCTAAAAACAGAAGTGAATTCAGGTCAGTAAGTAAATAATTCTGCAAGGGCGTGTCCCGAAATTAAAACAGATTTTTATAAAAGCTTATATATAATTCAGAAAATTTAAAAGGGTTCCAATTAGGGAATTAGGGTTCACATGAATGAAAATATTGAATTTACGTGTTTAGTATGTAATAATCTGAACAAAGATTAGTATTTCAGAGTTTAATGTATAAAGTCTTTTAAAAATTCGTAGTTAGTTAAACATTAAATAGATAACTACATAATACACTTAATGTATACCTGAAGTTAAGATTAAGAACAGCGTTAGTCTGTTTGCAAATATTGAGTTCTAGTATAAATATTATTGGATATATTGGGTTGCATTTTTGTAACCTAAGTGATTCACTAGTGTGCTGAAATTACAAATAGATTTAAAGGGGGGGGGGGCAATTGGACCATTATAGAAGTAACCACGGAGCGTAGTTTAAAGGTGAGAGTAATGGAATATATGAGAAAATTATTGTCGGTAGAGCAAAGCGTATACAGAGTCGATGGAATGAATACAAGGGAGATAAAAAAGCAATGGATGAGTATGTGCGAGAGTGGGCCAATAATTGGAAAAAGGGGGTTAGGTATTAGAGTGTTTAAGTAGAATCGGTTAAGGATTAGTAGAGTTGGGGAGAATAATATTAGTTCTCAATTTACATTGAGTGTTATGTGTTAATAGTGTTATTAGGTGTACAGAAGAGGATACGCCATGTTATTGGGGTGGTTATTTGTAAGGTTGGAAATGTTAAGAATTAAAAAACTAACAAATTATGGAATTAAAGAATTAGTCTAATGTTGTTGGCTGGGAGGAGATGTGCCAGATAGAGTAATGAAATTTATGTATTTACATTTTCCCTTGTGCTTGCAATATGAGATAAGTTCATTTTTAGAGTTTATAATATTTTTGATTTTAGCTACTGTAGCTACTACAAATGTGTCTAATGTACATAGTTGGCAGAAAGCGGATACTAGAGTTTAGGAGGTATACCTTATTAATATTGCCCAATGTAGGGATTAGGGAGTGTTTTTACTAGTTAAACTTTTTATTAGTAAAAGTTAAATTGGAATTGATAGGTGGAGAAGATGAGAGAATTTGAGGCGTGAAATCACGGTTATCGTTAGTTAGCGGGGTTGTTGGTCAGTGTAAGAGGTGTTATTTAGGGTAAGGGGAGAATTTGTATGTTGGTGTTTGTTAGCATAATGGTGTGTTGGGAGAATTGTTTAACAGTACAAGCATATATGACGTTACTTTGCATGTAATTGTCATTAAACGGACATTATCTACATTTCTGGCAGTTACAAATATTAGTAGGGTGTATAGTAGGTTCTGGTTACTGGGCAGATTTATTTCTTTTGTTATTAGATTTGATGATTGTTTGTGCTATATTGGGCATTGTTGAGTAGCACATTTTAATAGAGTGTTTTTATTTTAAACTACGACTGGCACAATGATGTTTTTTTACAATTCAGATCTATTC
>OY744521.1:115960930-116023430 GCA_963556195.1 Sepiola atlantica
TCGTTGAGAATATTTTATTGGTGTTCATAGAAAAGTTTCAGTTGTTCATTTCGTAATGAAATAATTTTTTTTTTTTTAGAATTCATTCATCTTTATTATACAGCTTCTCTCCCTACCACTCCGTCACGTGATCATATTTTCTCTTCTTTTAACCTCCCCGTATCCGCGTCTCTTATTCTCTTCTTGCCTACTTTCTACGTATATGCGACAAACATAAGCCAGGTTAGATATTAAACCAATTTAATTTGGTGTTAAATCTAGCTCCGTATTGGAGCCACCCTGGAAGTGTATAAATATATACGTTAACTGAATTATCTGGTATGGGCCTCCCAGAATTAAACCAATATCCCTCGTGAAAATGGGGGTGACGCCAAAAATGATCGTCTATAAAAATCGCACAGAACCAAACAAACATTCCCTATATTTTAAGTATTTGTCAAGGATTCCTATGGTCAAGTATACAAAAGGGAGACCTACACTATCTTTCTAATTCCGCCCTTTTTTCTTTTATTCCTAATCTTGTGTATGAATTAAGGCAAACGAGAAATACCCTCCCTCTCTCTCTCTCTCGCTATCATATATATATATATATATATATATATATATATATATATATATATGTGTGTATGTGGGGGGGGGGTGGATGATTAAATTAAAAAATATATATGTTTCTCCCGTTCCGGAGGCATCAGATTAGTGCAGGGAACATTATTTCCAACAAGTATTAACTTAAAAATGCTCTTTCGTATAAATAAATGAATTCGTTCAGAAGTATCGCACCAAAAAATAAAACAAATACGTAACCTCTATAAAAACGCGATATTTCAGCACTAGCGCGCGTTTGCTCAGTGGTCGAGCACCAGTCTCCAGACTCTGGGGCCATAGTTTCGAATCTCCTTAGGTGCAGGCACCCGTGTCTGTAAATGAATAATATATATATATATATATATATATATATATATATATATATATATATATATATATATATATATGAACCCGGATAATAGAAAGTTTGCTGCAAATCTAGTTAAAAATACGTGTAAAGTTGGAATCCCTATACTATTCCACGTACCTAAATTTAATAGCATTAACACAGATACATTTACATGAAGTGACACACACATTTACATATTAATAGTAACTAGCAGGACCAGTGTAAAAATACACGAAATGATGTTTTTAATACTAATTATCTTGTTCCTAACCTATACATGTTTGCATAAAATATGATAAGATTTGGACTTGTATATTTATTTAACAAAAATGAACAATACATGAAACACATTACAAAACTTCTATATATACAATATTTCTAGTGAAGGTAATATTTCGACGACTAAACCTTACTTTGTAAATGTTTTCGATTAAATTAAATTTGGCTCCAATTCCTGAATATTTATTTACTCCTCTCCAGGAGTTAGGCACAAGGCCAGTGTTATCTTACTCCCACAAGTAAGATGTGACCCAAGGTCGGGTCGGGAAAGTGGTGAGCACTCTGGCCATTAAAAATTGTCTGGGCAGCCCCGTGTGCATTCCCCGGTAGTGGCGCCCCAGGCAGTAAGCAATCAACTTACTCCTCCCCAAAGAGGGGAGGCGAAGCCTGGGAGGGTGGGCCTCCTAGAACTGCACAGGACAGACCCATAGACCGGCGTAAATCAAGCCTCGAAGGCCAAGACAATACCAGTCTCTGGAGTGCAGTATCCATCGGAACACTTTTATCTTAGCCAAAAGACCAAGCCAATTCATGAGTAACATACAAAGATTCGGAAGGTCGTTGCTTTTGATGTAAGCATGACACACACAATCACACACGCTATTGTATTAATATGTGTCTTCCCGGTCTTCCCTTCCCTACCTCTCTTCCCCTTCCCCTCGAAATGTAGAAAAAACATCTTAGAGGTTGGTTGGGATCGAACTATAAACCAGTCGGGCCTTAGTCAAAAATCCTACGTCGCTAACCATTGCACCAATTGTAAATAATTGAAAACGTTTCGAAAATTAGGTGAGTTGAATGTTTTTCAAATTCGATTACTGCGTCTTATATATCGACTACTTTTCGCAGCTTAAAACAAATCAGTTTGTTCTTTATCTGAATATGCACATTCACATGTTATTTTGTCACTATAGTAAACATTGATGAATGTAAACTTAACACATACCATTAACTAAATTTCCAGAGACAACTTTCATAAATAAATAAGTTGTATTTCTTTTATCATTAAAAAGAAGACATTTCTTCGCATTATTACATTTTATTGGCCATTACAATTTGCTTAATTTTCTACTGAAAAAAGCAAATACTCAATTCCATGATGACAAAAGGAGACGTATATTTTATCTGTATCAATTAACTAAACACAGTATATTTAATCTAAGTTTAACCTTTAAAAGTGAATATAGTGGAACTTGTATACGAGAGGACCCATACTGACACGTATGTTTCCAATTACGATTTACGGAACAGACCGGAAGAGGTCGAGCACTCAATGAACTGTCGATTAGTACCGAAATTAATTGAAAGACATTTTCATTTCTTCTCTTGACTCAAGTTTAGGATCAATCCCTCACTTCACTTTTAAAATAAATTAAGTAAGTGTATTCTAATCAGTAAGTAAACCAACTGTGTTTTACTCTTTTCTTTTCTTTTCGTAAATGTATGCAACTTTTTTACTTTCTTCGGGAAGCTGAAAAATTGTTTAAGCTTAACTCTAACCATACACTTACCTGACAATTATTCTAATTCAACCTGCTTTTGCATTCCCATAATTTAGTGTTGTCTGCCTTTTTACATTTTCTTGAAGGCTTTCAAATCGTAAACTGTTTCGGCCACTTTCGGTTTGTTTCGTACATTGCAATCGGAAACATTCGAGTCGATATTGACCCTCTCCTATAGAAGCGCACTATGTTGATGCAATTCATAATCTTCATTTATTTATTTTTAAACGATGATATTTAATTTAACATTTATTTTATAAAATGATATTTACAACTTTTATTTCCCCAGGTGTTAGGATTTATTTTACTGTAGTAAATCCTATACTGATCACCGGATGACATTTTAAATATTCTAATTTAGATCATTAATGTGTTATTTCTTTTTTCATTTCACAGCAAGAATTAAGGAAAATAAATTGTGTAATTTGGATTACCCAGACTAGTATTCTGCTATTTTACCACCCATTGACCGATGCAATCCCCCACCTTTTTTAGGCGCATCTTTTACGTGCTGGGAAATGTTTATGCCAAACTCAAGAATCTGTACTGAACTTCGAACGAAACCCTTTATTTAATCCACAGTTGCTTGCTCTCGTTATGTGATCCATGACTGTGTAGGATGTTGACGAAATCGTAATAA
Source organism: Sepiola atlantica (assembly GCA_963556195.1). Taxonomy (NCBI): domain Eukaryota; kingdom Metazoa; phylum Mollusca; class Cephalopoda; order Sepiida; family Sepiolidae; genus Sepiola; species Sepiola atlantica. The sequence goes on from OY744521.1 coordinate 115,964,286, forward strand.
TAGTTGTAGTATCGCCCATACTTTTATTGTACTTTCAACCTCCAGAGAACTCTCACTTGGGACTGATTAAAACTTAACACTTTCATCAGTTGAGCTACGAGACCTTGTCTTTCGAATAGTACACACCATACAAATAATCATTAATCATCTCAAAACCCCCGAAACAAAAGTGGGTGGTTATTTACAACACATCTATTATAATCGTCGAATAACAACGGTTCTAATATAATGAGCCAAGACGGGCGGGAGGATCCAATAACATTTTTGGTAGGATCGAATAAGAATTCGGATCTTTTTATTTTTAATTTTTCTTTTTACTTTTTCAAGATAATGGAAGTTAACTGATCTAAGATACGTGCATCATTAGGAGAAAAACTCGTCATAGTTTTTTATTAGTTTAAATGCAAAACAAGGCATACACGTAATAGGTCATTTATTTATTTATTGTTTGACTAAGGAGTCACTGCTCATTAATAGTTTGTGGTGCATGCATGGTACGACAGACGCCTTTAGGATTGCAGACTATGGTTGTATTTGGGCCGGACTTGATTACTTAATGGGCAGCTCAACAAGAATTAGTTAAGATTTGACTTCAAACAACCTTGATGAAGCCGACTAGGGAAGAGCCCTATGGAATTGCGTTCCATAGACGAACAGTTCTTCGAAAGAAACTGTGCTCATAAAAGTGCCAGGTACACTTAAGTAAAAAAAGAGAATTATTTACAGTAGTTGTAGCTAGACGGGTTTTACTGGGGGATTAGAGATGAATTGAGCAGCTTTTATGAAAATAACAATAGAGTATATAAAGACTAGGAACATCTCTAGTATGTGAGAAAAAGGCTGCAAAGAAGATAAGGAGACACCAGTCACTAGATTAAAAGTCGATTGTTCTTACTTTGTCAAAGTAGTAGAGCGTGCCTTCATCGGCACCTTCCCAGATATATCAATATTACTTCATCTTAGATCGTATCTGGCTTTTATAGAAGTATAGAAGTAAAATACCATCTGGAGCGGGAGAATGATCTAACCATTTTTTCCAGTGGCCTTAGCAACATATCTGATGTAAGTTTTCTACTTCAGATCTTCAGTGCAATTCAGCCTTAGAATATTATCAACACTTTATAGGGGACATCTTAAGTGGGGAGATTAGCAGCAATATATTTGTTAACAGTGCATTTAAAATTATGCATGTTAGTACGGTCGGGGAAACAGCGAGCACTGAGGGTATTCCAAGGTCATGCAATCCGAATAAATAAGCTATCAAAGCAGAAAGTGTTTCGGTATCTGCGGAGGTCGATAAAAAATGGTTAGAATTGTCATGCTGGTCGGGTTGTTCAGTGGTATCTACGAGAGCGCGTACGAGTGCAGTAAGTACCTCGGAATAAATTCCGTTGATGTACTTTTAAAACAGAGACAGGGATGCAACATTGCGTCGATTGGACAGGAGCTGCAGTTTAGTAAGATGGTGGTATCATTATTTTTAACATAGCGATCTTTGTATGCGTCTGCTATTATATCAACTATTGTCCCTTGTATTCAACATATTTGAATGATAATGACACGTGTACATTAATACAGGTTAAAATAGGATTTCATTAGAGATATATACTCACAAGAAACAAGCGAAATAACGCATATAACCTTTCCCTAAAACGATAAATATACAATGCTGTCCTTACATTAAAAGAACAACTATTAATAACGTATATTAACCTGTAAGTGAGGATATTATTGCAAATACTAAACTACATAATTTTAACCCAACCAAAATAACGTTTTCTGAAAAAAAAACAACTAAATCTTAGTTTAGGGTTAGGGTTAGGGTTACATTAAACAGTTTGGATCACATTTTCTAGAAGTACCACTACATTATTCTACACAACTTTGTTTCGGCCAATTATACCTCTGACATACTTTATGTACAGCTTGTCAAACTTGGGAATTTATATGGAATTTTAAACTAAACCCTTCATTTAATTTACGAGATAGGTTTTACTTCTTACCGTTAGCCATGCCCGAGTAAAAGTCTTAAACATTTGTTTTTAAGTCGTATCGCCTCTATTGAAAATTGGAACCTCTACGTTCAATAAGACTTAGAACTGTGTTTACTTAACACCTTTATCCATTTCGCTGTAGAAACGTAGTCCGGATAAATACAAAGTGTTAAGCCTCATCTAAAAAAAACCAGAACACTTTATTTGATTTTTTTAACATAGTTCATCCTAAACAAGGCAAACTGGCACTGAGAATTAGAGTGAACGTTTAACGGGTCATCTTTAATTGAGAGATGTGACTTTTTTTAGAATTGCACCGTATTAAACTATAAGTGTATACCCGTATCACATGGCGTTATTCGATTGGACCATATTTAGCATAACATTCACAATAGGAAGAGTTGGTGTGTATTTACCTGAAGCAAGCATGTGATTATATTTTGCGAGTCAAAATGTGTACATAGCGAAAGTTTTTCGAATAGCAAAGCCATAAAAAAGAGTCGCCGTTATTGTGGCTATATCTTCGGATTAACGTAGTGGAGCTTCTATTGAAACAATAGCAGTAGTTATTATTTTGTGAAAATCTACTTCTAGTAATGGGCAATAACGCAGTGCGACAAAAGGAACAATAATGGAAGGTAGATACCCAGTGATCAAAAAAAAAAAAAAAGGTTAGCGGAAAGGGCTGCCAACTTCGTTTTTGCTAGAATAATAGCTCCTAATAACAATCGTTAAAATAATAGTATAAAGACAAAGTAATAGTGTAGCGATATTAGAGACGGGTGTATACAAATAGGTTGCGTGTGGTGAATTTTCACCGAGTAAAAAAATAGATGAAGTGGGTGTCTCATTTAAGAATAGAAGAAGGGTATATGCCATGACGTTGGCGGTACTGTTACAGTAAGCGGATGTAGCAAATTGTTAGAGAGAATACGGCTTTTTATATCTAAAAACATCCCGGAGATTGCTGTTGGGCTTTTACACGGATACATGGGTGAAGGTGGGGTGATGCTTTGTGGGTGTACTTGTATACTTAAAAAATAAATAAAACTTCAAAATGTTTTTAAAGATGAATTGTACTTATTGATGCTTTTTATAGTAACACACTTAAAACGGTTAATAATAATAAGAACACAACGACGGAGAGAAGAGCCAGAAGGGTTGACTGCCACACCTTCACATAAATCCGACCAGTGAATCAAATCAACAAAGTGGAAAAACCGTGTTTTTTTATTTGTGTGTGTTTAACTTAGTTTATCCAAAACAAGATAAGTTGCCCATGTAGACGTAACGGACTACTGAAAATTTGGGTGACAGTTTTATAGGGCACCCTATATTGGGAGCTGTGCAGCGACATGTTTGTACACATTAGTTTTAAATTTCTGCATGTCGATACAGGAAACGGGGAGAGAGTTCTAAAGCTCCAGGAAAGAAGCTATTGAAGTAAAAGGTTATCCGGCATTTGGCACCTCCACAGTGAATGGATGAGATTTAGCTGATTTCAAGTTCGTCGAGTGTATTTGCGGCGAGAGGGCACCAGAGCAGCATGTTCATCGGAACACACTCCATTTAAGTACTTTTAAAACAGGCACAAGGATGAAAAATTGCAGTGATGGGACATAGGATGGAGTTTAGTGGATAGTGAGGAACCTATTAGAGTCTTAACTCTATTTTGGACCTTTTCTATGATGAAGAGACTGATGGATTTTGCCCTAGCTAAGATGTGATAAAAATAATCCATGTATGTGCCAATGGTGGCTTTGTATAGATATAGAATACTGTCAGGTTGGGTACGTTTTCTTGGACGGTAGAGGGACCCTCTTTATTTGCAGCAACCTTGAAAATGTATCCTTGCTATTTGTTCCAATTTATGTTACTTGCGAACGTTGTACTCTCATGTATGGTGTTATTTGCGATGACAATTGGTGGTTGAAGAGGTTTCTTTAAGTTGTTCAAGGAAAGGTGCTTTCTCTTAGCAGCATTAAATGTTACCATCCATTTATTATCCTATTCCACTACAGAGTAGAGGTTACTTTCGAAGTATTCAGCTAGTGTTTCGGATATGTGCACGCCCGTTTTACCCACATAAAGAGAATAGAATGTGGCGGTGTCAGCAAATATGCACATCTCAGACCCAATCTCAACAGAGTGGTCGTTTGGAAAAATAAGGAACAAAGATCGAGCCCTGGGGTTCACCTGCTTTTATGTCATGTTATTTGGATAGACAGTTATCGAGGGCAACTCAGATATTTTTTTTGGGATAGGAAGTATCTTATATTAAATATTCATCTAGTAAAATTATATAAATGATTTTTATGAGAATACTTTAATCCCACACCTTGACAAAAGCTTTAGATATATAAAGCGCTACTACTCAGTTGCGGGGTTCAAGAAGAACGCGCTGTGGGGATCAACACCAACCCCTGGTTATGTTACAAATTTCATGAATAGTTTATATTCACAGAACTGGTAAACACAAAATAAAAGTAACAAATACCTTATAGCAAACGCAGTGCAATTAAATACTCTATCCGTCTGTATACATTTAAAATGCGTTAACTGTAAGATTTTGTTTTAGGTTCAGCATTTTATTTCGATGTAAAAAATTGCGGTTGCTATTTTCAAAGTGACTGGTTTTATTCGGTTAACTTCATGCTAAGAAGATGCTAAAAATTGCCTACTTTACAACTAACCCTCTGTCCGAGTCAACATCTATTCTTTCTAAACAACAAGCCTGAGAAAGCACCCTTAAATGCCTATGTTTAGAGAAGGTAAGCGAAATTCTCGGCCAACATGTGTTTTTCGTGAGTAAAATTTTGAAATAACAGTTTTTCAACGGTGTTCATATATAATTCTACTGCGTTTTCTATAATTTATTTGTTGTTTTTTATTTTGTGTTTACGATTCTCGAATGTGAAATATTCCGTACTTTACCCCAATACGGTGTTAGGTTACTACAAAAATGTTAACGTCTTAAATTCACAACACCCGTCAAACGTAAAGTCTTGAACAGCGACAATTTGTATGTGAAGACTTTTTCGTAGCTATAGCTATGATTCAGGATCTATAGGATTTAAATATATGTTTCAGAATATGTAGATGGCGTTCCCTTTTGTAATTCAGATTTCGTCTGTAATATATTTTTCGGTGTTCAAATTATTGTTACACTACGATTAGTTTGATTTTGAATAGAAGTTGACTAACTTGGAAGAGAACTGATAGATTTATTATTTACCACCTCCAACCTTGGAAATACGCGACACAAGATCGGGAGGTGAGGATCGAAAAGCCAGCACACAAGAATAAGTGTACTTTGGACTACATAAAAACACGCATTAGTTGTCCCGTTTGCACTATAGACGCCCCGGGCGATTAGCATTAAGATAACCGCTCTTAAAGCTATATGGGAATTTCTCGGGAGGTGGACTTCCTTGGACTGCAAATAATTATATTTCAGCCCAACTAAACAAGATCATCGATCGGTAAAATAGTCCATACTTTTACAAGACTGATTGTCAGGGATGTATCATTGACTGATATACCTGTCGTCTTCAGATAATAACTTTTTGGAACTAATATAACGTTACAACTGTATACAGCTTTCAGTATTTTTTACGATATACTTTTTCGTTTTTAATTTCCTTTTCTTTTTCTCCGTTTGTTCTTCTTTTCCTTTCTACTTATATTCTCGTTTTTTTTTCTATTCTTTCATTTTTTGTATTTTTTGCCAACAGAAATTTATAAGTAAACCATTATTTGCAATTTCAACGTAGAGGACTATACTTTATTTTAATAATTTATCATATAAGGCTTGCGCGTAACTAAAAGTGTGCAGAAATAGCGTCCGAATAGATTTGAACTCGGTTGAACTAATGCAATGGCAATATCGCAAGTATCTATTACACGACTTTTGCTGAAATATCATTATTCAATCTTATCAATTTTCATTTATGTATTCATCTACTAGTCGACTTCTCATTTGTTTTCGTTTTTATGCTCTTTCGATAGTTTCTGTTTAAAGCTTGCGATCCATAGTCACTGCCCCTAACCCAAACCAACACCTAGCTTAACTTTAAAAAAAAACTAAATGAAGTTAAAGGTCCTGGAAATATGATCTCATAAAAAACATATACTACACTATCCCCTCAAACAAAGAGATACTGTTTTGGAGGAGGTTCTGATCATTAAATGACATGTACTACACTGCCACCTAAACAGGGTGGTATAACGTTGAATTCTAGTATCATGAGGAACTGACAGATACCACAGGAAAATATCCCGTGGCGGTCATGAAATAAAAATGACCCGACTTCTTCTTTCTTAATTACGTCCTGTTCAATTTGCCTTTCATTGTGTTCATCTCTTTCATTTTATTTCCGTTTTTCTATTATCGCTTCTACGGGACGTTTACCTTGAGTATATCTCTAATTGCAGTCGGCTCATAAAAAAGAGGTTATCTAAAGGAACTGGGGACTTCGGAGGATTACACAGGTTTAATGTTCATGGATCTGCTCCTGAAAGTGATTGAGAGAATAATAAGCATAGACAAAATTGTTTCATGCCTGAACATAATACAACTGATGCTATGTTTATCCTGAAACAAATGCAAGACCTTGATAAAAAATACATGTATGTGTTTTTTTCTAGATCGAGATTAATCCTTTGACAGAGTGACATGATATGTTGTTTGGTTGACATTGCGTACACTAGCAGCAAACGAATAATGAGTAAAGGTTGCTAGAGCAATGTAAGAAATGCTTAAAGTCGTTTAAGAATATACATAACATTTAGTGACAGCTTTAATGGGAAAGTAGGAACACATCAAGACACTGTACTGCGTCCGTTGCTTTGCTTATTGTCTTAAAACTATTGTAAACTGATATTCATGCGTGTTGAACAAAATAAATAATTTATGCTGATTATTTTGTACTCGCTTGTGAAACAATGGAAAACCGACTAACAAGATTGAAGATTTGGAGGTGTACTATGGAAAATAACTGTCTGCGAGTGTCTTTCACAATGACTCAAATTATAGTCAATACTTATAGTGTGAGGAAGCTCCAAGTAAGAGGGAATTCCTCGAAGAATTGAGTGCAAAAAAAGTGCAGTTGAATTGTCTGTAGGTTAGAGAAGATAACCAGTGTGTGTGCATAAAGTGTACGGCAATAAACATTGATTAGAACCTAAAACTCGACAGGATATACTTGGATGGCGAGTCTATCGATGTTGTTTAGAAGTTTTGTTTAATTACATAACAAAATCTATTTTATTAAATAGGTCACAACTGACCAAGTATAATCAGATAAAATTATTATTATTTAGCAGATTAATAACTTCATAAGAAGATTAAAAATGATTGATGGAATGAACCAAGTTAAACTAGGTGTGTTAATGGTAAATTTCAGAAATCAGTTGACATTTCATTAAAAGAAGATGCTAGTTTAAGCTGAAGTGAACTAGTCCTATCGAAATTTGTTCCACAGATAAAAAAACGGGAACAAGCTCAGTTCGCAGAAATTACGCTGATGCTGTGCACACGTAGGAAGAAAGAATACATGTTTAATTGTAGAGTAAGATAGGTTCTTACTATGAATGGCCTATCAAGAGGAATTAAAGATTAGTGATCAGTCGAGCAATGTGTATGAAAATAACGATATAATGAGTTAACAACTTCCCGTATGTGAGAAAGGAACCGTTGTCAGAAGACGAGGTCATGCTCCATTAGATTTCGGAATCAATTCGTAACTCTGTCAAGGCAACGACACATCCACATTTCTTTCAATCTTGCTTAACGTTATCACGCTACAATATTAACAGTATTCACGTGCAGACGGAGGTGGCACCAAAACATCAGACGTTCAGACTGATTTAGACTACTAGCATAGGAATATACTTTACATAAACTTCATTAATAAAAATATCTGAATTAAACATTAAATTAAAAGCAAGCTAACGTATTTATTAAATCAGCTTTATCAAAAAAGGCTATTAAAGTGGATTTCTTCATATTAACATATTAAAGCAGACGAGAAGATAACACCTAAAAACAACATGACTTATCAAGCATGCTATAGAGATAAAATAGTCATTAACACATGTTATTTCAATTAAATTGTTAAAAAACAATTTGATTTTACAGATATTCGCTTAGTTTAACCCACACGTTGTTAATTGAAATCACTAAATTACTAAGCACATACAAATTACACCATTGAAGCGACGGAGAGAGAAAAGACTCATATATATTATATATATATATATATATATATATATATATATATATATATATATATATATATATATATATATATGATAATTTTATTTACACAGACATGTACAAAATCTGCGACACTGGCATGTCGATGTAATCGATCAAGAGTTACTATAAACTGAAATCTTATCAGGCAGAGTTAGAATCCGATCTTAACCTCAGATCATATTTGGAGAGAACCAAATATGATCTGAGGTTAAGATCGGATTCTAACTCTGCCTGATGAGATATCAGTTTATAGTAACTGTTGATCGATAACATCGACATGCCGGTGTCGCAGATTTTGTACATGTCTGTGTAAATAAAATTATCATATATAAAGCTCTATTTTGATATTGAGCACTTTTTATAAACCCGGTTAAAATTCTCTGGATTGCCACCCTGTGGATATTTTTCACCTGGATTATTACGATTATTATATATATATATATATATATATATATATATATATATATATATAAGAGAGAGAGAGAGAGAAAGAGAGAGAGAGAGAGAAAAAAACGTTATAAGAAACAGTGCACAGGGAGGTTAGTGAATAGAGAGTTATAAAGTTCTACCCTCATTTCTTCACTCTTCCTCGTGTCTCTGTATTTGTTGTTTTGTAGTAAGTATTCGTGTTATAGAATTCCTCGAAAGAGTTTTCGATCATCTACATGTACATATAAAGTTGCACATACTGATATATGAATAATGAATAAGGAAATTAGATGTTGCGTCGTCGTATCTGAAACGACAATCACACCAAAATGTATTATTTTACATTCTCATCTTAAGTAAATGTATCTAGTAGGTGATAGACTAGAAAAAATATTCGCGCCCCAGTAGCATACACTTGCAAGTTTTACTACTTGAATAGATAAATAATATGTGATGGTATAATTTCATATAATCACACTGATTGGGTTTGGTTAAATCGAAACATAGGGTGGGCCAAAATAAGGGTCCTATCTTTAAATTTGAATAACTTGAATTTGAATAACTTCCACAAAATAAAAGTTAAACTCACCAAACTTTATGTGTGTGTAGACTGACCCTTCCGAGATCTTTTGAAATAAACAAAACAAATTTAAGCCGAAAAACACTTCTTAAAACTTACAAAAACTAAAGTATTGTTTTTTACACTGTTTTGAGTTTTTTAAGCAAAAATAATTTTTTCTAAATGAGGGTACGTTCCTTAGGGCTAATACGGCTCATGCTTGCTTCGGAAAGGGGTCCTTTACTTATTATAAAAAAATTTTTTTTTTTAAATCAATAAATAAAAAAGTTATGAATTTTTAAAAATAGGACCCTTATTTTTGCCCACCCTGTATATGTATGTAGATACTAAAATGTATTTATTATAAAACTATTTTTCAAAATCATTCTGCACAGGTAGAGCATTTTGTGTGTACGAAAAGTCTGTATCTACAGCAACACTGTAAAGTTCACCTTTTTTGCAAGGAGAAAGAACACTCTATAGGAACAACAATAGGGATATTTTCTTCTTCTTTGTATGACTAATCGGCGACAGTGTTGACATATATCTCGTTGGAAGTCAAAACTAACTTTATTCCGGTTCGAATTCTACGACTGGTGGCATATCTATATGCACCAATACTGATGAGTCATGGTAAAAAGAAACTATATTTTCATATTAACAATTATTTGCTATGAGAAAAATTATATAAATAGATACCTTGGTATATTAACATTCTTTTCATTCATATTTTACTTTAGATTCTCATATCGATTTCTTTTTATTACTTCTATTATCTATTTTGTATTCTTGAAAATGTTGATGTTACCATAGTATTATTTTTATACAATTATGTTCTTGTATGTTTTCTTTCTATTTAAATGTTTCCTTTCTGCAACCTGCACTCAATTAGATTATTGGAAAGATAAAATCGCTTGATTATGACTGTAGACGCTATTTCCATCCTCTGAAATAATCAACATGTCAACTTAGACATAATCGATGGTTTGATTCAGCTCATTTCCTTTTCATATATGCATATATTGAACTTCTAACGATAACGGTACCGTCTATCTCTCCGTTTTTCTCTCTATCTATGCAGCTCTCATCCTACATGTGTCTGTGCATTCATGCTTCCTAACGAATGTAATGTAGTGTATACGGATGGTGCTGGGTGCATCGCTTAGTTAAGTTTTACCACAAAATTAAAAAAACAAAACACAAAATGATTTTAATCTAGTCGATGCAGCCATTAAGGTAATAGTGTGCAATTAACTCTATAATCAATTTAAAATCAATTACTTTCCACGTTCGATGGCCGATAAATAAGCGACTGCTAATGATGACAAGATTTAATATTACTGATGATTTACAGAAACGAAAACGTTTTTACTGTTTCATTTACTATGTATCTGCTTATATATATACATATAATATATATATATATATATATATATATATATATATATATATATATATATATAAATATATATTATACTGATTGTTCACGTATGCTTGGGTTTGATAATTTTGTTGTAGAAAATATTTAATGAAATTAAGTTAATCACAATTTGCTGTAATCAAGCGTTTCGGTTGAGTCCGTCCGGTTTTTTGGATTTATTTTTAAATCATAGTATATATATATATATATATATATATATATATATATATATATATATATATATATATATATATATATATATATATACGTATACGTTAAATATTTCTGGAATCGTCAGTCTATGGACAATTATTTAAACAAGTCACACGGTTCAAACCTTCGGAACATGCTCCTTAACCCACGCGGCTACAATGAACAACTACATAAATCAGTAAGAATTTTAAAACGTGCCATATTGAACTGGCGCGATATGCATCCGACGTGAACAGTGTTCAACTTATTAAGGCACATGCATTAAAGTTATGATTTTGACGGCTGTATTAATACAACAAACTAGAGTGGCCAGCCTGAGTTGGGGCGACAAAGAATTATCAATATTTGTTTATATTTTAATTTTCTTTTTCCCTTGTTTACTTTTTGTATTACAAAACATGAGAGTCTTCCCACATCTTACTTTGGTGATGGTCTTATTGAGATCCATATATTTTAAGAAAATATAACTAAATATCGCTTTTTAAAATGTAGGAGGGGGACGTATCTTAATTTTTGGGGGTGGGAGGTGTCAATAGAAGTTATACTAAGTACATACTTAAAGTTTATGTTGTGTAAGTATTTCGCTTGGTGTTTGTTCAAACAAGTGTAGAGTACAAAAGCCATTGTCGATGTACTCTCACTTTCCATATTTTGCCACTAAGTCATCATTTTCTATGAGCTGTATTTCTGACAAAGTGGAAGAATACGCTGCACGCTTGAATTACAGTTAAGTATGGGCAGTACTTGTAGATGACTTCGGTGCTGGAGGTGAACTGTTTACCTGGGCTGACCTTATCCGCCTGTAAGTCCACGGGCTTGAACATTGGAGCGACTTCCTAGGAGGCTGTCATATTAGCAGGTGTAAAATGACGGGCTGTTGTATTGTCATTTAACGAACCGAATCAGTAGTTTCATGTTTGCCCTCTTGACGGCATATTAGTTGGAACTGTTACGGCTTTTCTTTCTTTATTGGTTTACAAAGATACATTTTTTTAATTCTTTCACAAATCTAAACATAAGCATAACCTTCTAACGTAGATCCCTACTATCTGTCTCGTTTTCCAACGTAAGAGGGTGTACGTTCAAATCTTCCAAATCTTTAAATACATTTGCAGGAGACAAAACCGGACTTATCATTAATGTGCAAAAAGTGCATTGACCCGTCTGTTTCTATACATGATTTCATAATCACCGGTAATTCTAACATGACATCAAACCATCGCTATGGACACGAAATCTGTGCCTACATAAGTGTCGGTTTTCCATGTGGTAGGGACATTTCCTATGAAGACCTTTATTTTCCATATATGTATTTCCCTGTTGTACTTCGACACCGCACTGCTTTCATATTTGATCAAGCTCGTCCCCTCACCGATGGGATTAATGTAATTTAAGAAATCTGCTGACACTTTTGCTAGCATTCACGTCTGTGGTGACTTTAATGTTCATAATGTTAAATGACTAGTCCACTCCAATAAGACTGATGATGAGGGAAGATTTTGTAACGATTAATTACTAGCTTATCATCTTAAACAAACCTACCCGCGTGCTTGAAGCTTACGGACATTTTTCAAGTCTTCTGGATATTTTCCTGACAGCTTGTCGTTAACTGTGCTATCTACTGGTATGCCTCCGCTGGGATCTTCTTATCACTCAGTTACCTCAATTAAGATCAAAACAATGTGCAACAAGTTCATTTCCATCACAGTATATATATATATATATATATATATATATATATATATATATATATATATATATATATATGTATATTGAAGAGACAATATTTATTATTCATAATGAATTTAAGAAATTAAAAAGATGAAAGGGCAGCTGACCGGTTTCGTACCTCGCTCAACAGAGCCAAATATCGAGGTAATGTATAAGAAATATAAAAAGATGCTATGAGAATTATAGCGAGGGAAAGGGGTAAAAAAAAAGAAAAAAAGTTCAATCAAATAGAAACATTAAGCCCGCGGAGATTTTCTCTTTGTTTGCAAAGAGAAGGTCTCAAGGACTTAATATAAATTGTTTCTAGGATCTTGAGATGATAAGAGGAGTGCGACTTACTAAGAATGGAGAATAAGTCGACACTGAATTTAGAGGCACAGGTGCGGTTATTTATGAGATGTTGACCTATCGACGAACCATAAGTATTATTCAAATCGTCAGTTGGTAAATAATTTGCATTGCGAATTTTTGTGGGCACGTGTTGTTTGACCCGGATGTCCAATCTCTGTGACGTCATCCCGACGTTGTGCATACTGCAACTACATTTAAATAAATAAATAAATAATGGAATTATTATGATGTGGGGGAAGGACATCTTTTCGAATAAAAGTCAAGATTGGACGAGAGGAAAAAACAACACGTGTATTCGCAGCAAAATAACATTGTTGTACAGACAAAAAGATTTGTTTGGCAAATCTATCACTAATATTACCAAGCCAAGGTAGGCGAAGGTAAATAGGGCATCTGTCTACAGAAGCTGGTTTGCTTTTGTAAAAATGTAATATTTTTGTTTTAATCGTAGATTGTACAATGTCTAAAGGATAGCCATTGTTACAGAGGGTCTTAGTAATACATTTAATTTCTTCATCCAGCTTGGTATTCGAACAAATCTTTAAGGCCCTATGGGTAAGATTCTTAATAAGATTAAATTTTTGTTTTGTGGGACAAAATGAGTCCCAACGAGTATAAAGACCAGTAAAGGTAGGTTTCCGATATACTGATGTTAAGAAACCACAGGAAGCTTTATTAACTAATACATCAAGGAATGGCAGTGAAGAATTAGCTTCCTTATCAATAGTGAATTTAAGAGCTGGATGAATATTGTTAAGGGACGTAAAAAAACGTCCGCTTCCGTTTCATTGTTGAACAGACAAAAGGTGTCGTCAACATAACGAAAGTAGATATCTGTCTATTTGGACCAGATAGGAGACGTTCTTCATGGAAACCAACAAAAATATTGGCCAATGCTGGTCCTAAGGGAGAGCCCATAGATACACCATCAATTTGTCTGTACATAATGTCGTCAAAACTGAATTCAACGTCACAGAGATTGGACATCCGGGTCAAACAACACGTGCCCACAAAAATTCGCAATGCAAATTATTTACCAACTGACGATTTGAATAATACTTATGGTTCGTCGATAGGTCAACATCTCATAAATAACCGCACCTGTGCCTCTAAATTCAGTGTCGACTTATTCTCCATTCTTAGTAAGTCGCACTCCCCTTATCATCTCAAGATCCTAAAAACAATTTATATTAAGTCCTTGAGACCTTCTCTTTGCAAACAAAGAGAAGATCTCCTCGGGCTTAATGTTGTTTCTATTTGATTGAACTTTTTTTTTTCTTTTTTTTTTTTTTTTTTTACCCCTTTCCCTCGCTATAATTCTCATAGCATCTTTTTATATTTCTTATACATTACCTCGATATTTGGCTCTGTTGAGCGAGGTACGAAACCGGTCAGCTGCCCTTTCATCTTTTTAATTTCTTAAATTCATTATGAATAATAAATATTGTCTCTTCAATGTCATTTTTAAGTTTTGTACGACAAAAAAAATATTTATATATATATATATATATATATATATATATATATATATATATATATATATACTATGGCTGACTGGAACTAACTAAAATCTTGCTTATAAGAAATTCCTTCATTCGATCTTCAAACATATGTGTCTTGTATCGCACTCAGTTTAACTGACTAGTTAACTATTGGTATTGAACACTCTATACCTTCAGAAATATTCCAACATAAACTAACCTGCCAGTCGAAACAAACCCCAGAATATGGCGCCGCCATTTAAATTGCTTTCGAAGAAATAGATGTCCCTAAAAAGTCACTTTTCGGACTGCCAGTAACAAGTGCAAAAGGTTATTGGAAACGCGAGAGTAGCATATGTGCAATCAATTACACCTAGCAAAGCAACTGGACCTGACAGCATTCAAATCATAGTACTTTAAAATACTGCAAGCGTAAATCGCTCCTATTGTTACGAAGCTCTTTAATCGTTTTTTAAACGAGGAAAAGCTTCTCGTAACTTTGGAACACTTTGTTGGTCTGCCAAGTATTTACAAATACTAGAAATCGGTCCCCTGAGTCTAATTTCATACCTATTTGTTTCCTCTGCGTCATGGTAAGTTTCTTGAATATGTTATAAAGCAAAAACATTGAAATTACCGTGGCGAAGTCAGACTACTCAGTATCAATCAATATGGATTCCCTTTTGCAAGATCAACAACTGGTGTGATAACTGTAATATGCCACATTGTTAATTCATTTTTAAACGGGATATCGATTCTAGAGCAATAGCTATTGACATATCAAAGGCTGTTGATAAGGCTTGGCATAAAGGTCTACTTAAAAATCTTACTCGCAATGGAATATATCTAAATTACCTCTCAACCATGAAATAATTTCTTTCAAATAGGTTCATAAAAGTAGTCGTATATGGTCAGAAGTCTGAAGCACATAGTTGTAATGCAGGTGTGCTTAGCTATCCGTTCTGGCCCCAACCCCCTTTCTTACATTTTTCAATCATCTCCTAAAACACATTATAATTTCATTCTACTACATTTATGCAGATAACACAACCATTTATAGGAACACTCCACCAAGGATTAATCATCAAGAGTTTGCTGTTTCTCTATATTCCGTCCTTGAGCTTGTGGTGCAATGACGCAAAGGTGGCTGGTTACTTCTCAAAATCATATTTTTTCACCAATAACGCTCTTATACTTACTTTGACCCAATTAAATAAATTGTTAGCCTTATGCTTTGATGAGCACATAGGACTGACCTTTACTTCAGAGTTGTAATGGAAGACTTACATAAAATATGTTGCTAAGCACGTTCGTAAAATTGATGAATCATTATCCCGCTCTAAAAAGTGTATAACACTTTACGCAATTCTATACCTGTATAAGAGTCAAACACGGCTTTAAATGGAGTACTGTTTCCACATCTGGGGAGGCACGGTTCAGACTACACTTGCTTTCCTTGACAGAGCACAACACCGACTGCGAAATCTAGTGGGCTAGGATGTCTTTTTTTCTTTACAGCCACTTTCTCCCAGAAGATATATTGCTACTCTCTCTCTCTCTCTCTCTCTCTCTCTCTCTCTCTCACCCTCTGCACTATCGTTATTTTGATTGTAAGTGCTCGACTGAGTTTCAATTTATTGTGTCTCCCTGTAATCACAACATAAACTCGTCTAGCTTCAGCCACCGAAAATGATATATATGTCTGCTTTCATGTACCTAAAGCTAAACAAGACTTCCATTTGCAGAGTGTATTTCCGAGAACTACCCATATGTGGAACCCACTACCGCGGATTGCTTCTCAGCTGACCAAAACATAGTTGTTGCCAATTTAAATGTACACAAAGTAGTGTTTAGATGTCCTCTTAAATAATCACATTTAGCTCAATTGCAACCATCGTACCCATAACCACGGTGGTGTCTCACTGCCTGCCTTACAAATTCATTAGCCTCTATCTTTGAGTTGTTTTTAGGCTTTGATACGTTGTAACTCTATAGGGAAAATAAAAAGAAAAAGCCTCTATTGTAACGATGTTTTCAGATAGAAACGATCTTCCATGCTGAACTTCTTAGCTTAAGATCATATTTAGAACACAACATCCTTCTCATAGTATGACTTTTGGTGTTTAGTTACGATGAGGAGAAACTGCCTATACAATTCTTGAAAGCTGATTAAAAAACACATGTTAATACTTACTACACCACTGAGATACCTGGTACTGCAATGGCTTAAAGCCATGTTGTAATTATGTCTGAACACAGGATGGTGATCCAGCCCACACAGCGAGAAATATATAAAATTTGCGCAAATACGACTTTACACATTTTAAGAAGTCATGTTTATGGCCGCCTTCCCTATCTATATGCTGCTTATTATGCTATTCGGGGCGTCTTAGAACATTCTACGTATGTCGACCCTCTTTAAGATACGATTAAATACGTATAGAATAAGTTGTCTCCCGAATATTTTAGGTACACATGTGCTAGTGTCATCTAGCGTGTTAAAGCATTTATTGAGAAAGCATTTAACAAAAACATTTTTTTTTTATTTTGCAAGTTTTCCTGCTACAGATAAATCTTCATTACCTTCAATCAAATTATTGGTAATGCACCGTAAATGTATATATATAAATATTCTTTGTTTCTTTTCCTATTTCAAGATTGAAATGTTAGGCAAGTTTCGTCGCCGTTTTCAACAAACTGCGAAATGAGGAAAAGTCTTTATTGTTAAAACGCGTGCAAGAATGACGTTGTAGTTGTTTAAAAATTAGGGGCAACCGCTTTTTCGTTTGGTGTGGATTGTTTTATTCAATGTAGAGTGAAAGGTAATGTGATAATAAAGACGAACACTCACCGTCAAGAAAAAGAATGAGGTGGTTTGCATGTCGTATCTGCAGATTAAAAACCGGCTTCTCTTTATAGGTGCAGGTGTTTATGGTGGTCTCTGATATGCATATAAGAAAATCAGCTGATATAAATGAGGAGGGCAGCTGGGAAGGAATGGGAAGCGATTTAGATTGGACACAGAAAAGCAGGAGGAAAGTGGGTTTCATAAAATTCGGTTGGAAATTGATTTAAAGTCAAACTTGTTGACATAAACACAGAGAGAATGTGGGTTGCACGAAATCTGGTTTGAAATTGAATTACAATCAACACTTTTTTATTCGTTTATTTTTCTGACACGTAAAATGGACAGCCGTTTTTACCTAAATATAATTCCTGAGTTTGATGGGACTAAAGCAGTCGTTGTAATGAATTGAGAAGGTGGAATTAGTGTGTGACTTATTTGGAGTGAAGCGGCTTGAAAATGTAATCACGCTTCGGCTAACTAGAGTAGCATCCGCAGTTTACCAGCAACTAACACAAGAAAAACAATCCGATGCAGCGCGAATTAAGGGAGCTATATTCACTGCCTTTGCTGATAACATATTTACAGCGTATGTGAAGTTCGAGGGACATGTATTGCGTCAAGGTTGGACTGTAAACGTATATTTGGTAGATCTGCTAAAGCTGTCTGTGGTATTTAGAGGGATACCAGATAATGTGCAGATGTGTGTGTGTGTGTGTGTTTGTACGGGGTCTCTCCAATCCTGTGAAAAGGCTGTTGCGGTCCTCTTCTAGTGTGGACGATATGGCTTTAGAAGAGCTCTTGGCCCGAGCTCGAGAATTGATGAAAACAATGCTAAAGTGTTGGAACCAGTCATTGTTGCGACAGAGCCTACCACACACCTGCAGGCATGGGGCAATCTGATTATATATGTTACAAAGGCAACGGTCTAATCACTTTCCGAGAGACTGCATATAAAGGAAGCAGACTACTTGTTAACGATGTTATCGGTGCAAGAAGACTGGTGATTCGGTAGGAGATTGTCCGGGAAACGAAGTTGGGGACAAGACATCAGCGCCAGTCTATTCCCCAGTCAGAATGTGAACACGGCGCTACCTGTCATTTCTATCTATGCTGATGATACACCATGCTTGGCTCTCCTCGACACTGGGTGCTTACGTTCTATCTTTAGTGCAAAGCTATGTCAGTCTTGCTCAAAGCAGAAGATAGTGGTAACTACATTGACCGGTGCTACGCAGGCCTTCTGTGGAAATGGCACTATTAGGATTCATACAGAGACTGGTAACGTTGACACAATAAACGTGCTTATTATGTAAGGTAAACTTCTTGATTTTTCTATGTTACTTGGTATTGACGCCATTAAGGCAATCGGTGGCGTTCGTATCAAACAATCTGGAAGTGTGAAGTTTAGGGAGACACACTTCATCTATGAAGCGCTTTGTATTAACGAAGCTGATTTTGTTGTCAAATTTGACGAACGGAAGAGAGTTCGTGTTGCAGCATGGAAATGGTCAGCGGGTTATGCACCATTAAACTAGAAACTCGGATTCTGAATATCCAATGTCTAATGAATAAAGGGAAGATTACTAATGCGACTAGCAGACATGGATGAACAACTGTTGGCTGTTGCCATATAATCAGGAGGAGTTTAACCCACCGAAGGAACTAATACCACTGACGGCTGTGCTGTAGGCCAATACAAATAATGTGTTTTCCTGTGATAGACTATCGTGAATTAAACACCTATGTTGATGCATTCACTGGGTTTACAGATGGTTGCGCAGAGGAAATGCTTGAATAAAGACAGCAAGGAACAAATGTATCCATTCTAGACGTCAAGAAGGCATACCTACAGATCCATGTTGAGAGATCTATCTGGCCGTACCAGACAGACATATTTAAAGGAAAAATATATTTTCTAACTAGGTTAGGATTTGGCTTAAATGTGGGTCCTCTAGTAATGCGGGCTATGCTCGAGGCTGTGTTAGCCAAGGATGGGAAGATAAGGACAGCAACGTCGGCGTATTTGATGACATATATTTTTATGATCATGTGGCGTCGGTAGAATCAGTAAGGAAGCATCTTGACATGTACGGACTTACTAGTAAGGACCCAGAAAAACTGAGAAATGGTGCATGAGTGCTAAGATTAGAAATTCGGACATAGCATAGCCAACTGCGATAGCGGCGAGGAATCAGTACTGTGGATGTGTCGAGAACTATGACACAAATATATATCTTCTCTATGTGTGGGAAACTGGTAGGGCACTTTCCAGTGTGTGGATGGATTCGAGTGGCAACAGGCTTTTTTAACGTTATGCTACAATTGTTACACAGAAATGGGATGACAAAGTTAGAGATACTCCGCTGGAATGTATGATAGCTTATACACTTGCCCGTGTACAGCAATACCATCTTGTCCGAGAAAAAGCGTGCGTGGCGGAATAGGAACTTGATGTGTGGGTGGACGCAAGCTGACTTGCTGAAGACGTGACTATTGACACCATTGGAGCCATCATCGAGGATACATGCTGGTTGCAACCAGGAAAAAATACACAACACATAAACGTGTAAGAGATGGATGCCGCACTAAAAGAACTAAACCTTGCACTCAAATTGAAGGCCAATGTGTTACCCATAAAAACAGACTATGTGGGTGTACTACTGGGTGATCAATACGCTCAAGGGGAAATTTCGATTGAGCACAAAGTCGGCAAGTGAGATGTTCATAAGCCGAAGATTGAACACAATAATCTCACTTGTAAAAGAGTACGACATTTTCGTTGATCTAGCACTAGTGAGATCTTGCCAGAACCGAGCAAACTCCCTGACGACAGTACCACAGCCGCTGCTCAATGAAGAGATAGAGTGAACCAACACAGCCAATGTGTGCTATTGCCACAGGACACATGAACCTAACACAGCCGAACGAAATTCATAGACATGGTGTCCATCCTGGAATCAGGCGAACATTATATTTTGTGCGTAGAATCGACCCGTCTTCGTCTAAAGCGGCAGTAAAGACAGTTATTCGGAATTGTGAGGACTGCCAGACAATAGACCCAGCTCCAGTGCAATGGAAAAAAGGAGGGTTCAGTGTGCAGGACCTATAGAACCGGCTAAACATGGACATCACACACTACGATGGTTGCAATTTTTTTACACTGATCGAGTGTGGACCCACGCGGTTTTCAATCTGGCGGACACTACTATGGCAATACACTGCACATGTGATCCGGCAATTAGAATCAGTGTTTTTTTCACGTGGCCCCCAGCCAAGATTCTGGCTGATAATGGCAGTCAACAGTTCAGTCAGTTCATGAACGAGTAGGGTGTAAACTTCAGAGCACGCTGTGCATACAGGCCATCAGAAAATGGTATTATAGAAAAGTGTCATAGGACAGTGAAGTGGATTGCTGCACGAAAGAGCTGCCCATTTATGGAGGATGTGTGTTGGTACAGCGTTACCCTCAAGGAGGATGTGTCCCTATCATCTGAAAGTGAGAGAGACGACAGATGTTACTTGATTTAGTTACTTCGTGCCATTGCCAATTCAGGCCATGGTACATCTGATGTGAAAGAGAAAGAAATAACTGTCCCACTACGGAGTATTACTAGGATAAAGCGACCAGCCACCATCTGTCACTTGTGTGATCATACGATCAGGGGACTGTGAATATCAAGAGGAACACTCAGCGTCAGGCACAAAAATGAGGTGCTTTGCATGTCGTGTCTGCAGATTAAAACAGTGGTTCTCTTTATAGGTGCATATGTGGATATCAGCTGATATAAATGAAGAGAACAGCTGGGAGAGAAGGGGAAGCGATTTAGATTAGAGGGAAAAAAGCAGGGGAAAAGTGGGTTGCACGAAATTCGGTTGGAAATTGAATTACAATCAAAACGTTGTTTTACACTTTTATATTTCTGACACAGTTAACAGGTATATTTTAAACTTATTGTACACGTATTCTTCTGTTTAAACATATTGGTGTAGAAAATAAATCACGGAAATTATAAGTGTATATATATATATATATATATATATATATATATATATATATAGATTTAGATTTTTCACTTATAAAATAGATCATTCAGTGAAGACCGGGGTTGTTCCAATAAAAAACAAGCTCGATGATACTCGATTACAGAGTACAGAGCATTTATATATGATTTTATGAAAGCTTACCAAAGCATTCCTTTCAAGACACCAATGATCACCATTAAATATATTTTTCTTACAAATACTATTTATTCAAATTAAATGTTTTTTCCTACACGTGTTTCACTACCAAGCAGTTACTTGCTTGGCAGATCATCAGGGAAATTAAATGTCTGGAATACTGGTTTCAACTGCCGACAAAACACAATGTGGCGTTGTAATAGTTGAGGCCACTTAAGAAGAGAAGAGGAAAAAAATAAGAATAAAAATAAAAGTCAAACTTAAAAAGCAAGGAAGAACAACGATAAAAAAAGAAAGTCCTAGAAAAGTTCTAGAAAAGTAGCTCGTGCATTATTTCTTCCACCAAGCCAACAAGCAAATAATCAGTCCCAAATACATTCAATAAAACCACAAACCCGGAACAATGTGCGATAATACACTTTCACGTCGGCCGGTACAATGATGAATAAATCCCCCCCCCCACAAGAAAACAAAAGAACTAAATCATTCAAGTTACCGCTCACAAGTTACCATTCCAATCCAATGATAGTATGGGAATTCTAAATCCAACTTCTCACAAAGAAAAGTCAACACAAATGTTCGTCCGAGTTCAAAGAGTCTTATTTCAATTGTTGATTTATTACCCTTCGAAACAAACACACGACGAGTTGAATGTCAATCCCGCAGAAAACTCCCTTCCATTAAGAAAAAATCTTAATATAGAAACTATTTATTCAAAATACTGTTTCTAAAAATATTTATTATTAAACCTATTCCTTATAGAAATTAATTATCTAGTGTCTGGGACGTCATTTTACATTTTGGGAAAATATCCTTCATTTAATTAACTGCCGAATTATTATCGTTTTGTTGTTTAACGAAGCGAAAAAAGCCTATCCCGCAGAATTTGTTTTTAAAAGATTATTCATATATCAAGAATAAACTGTTATTATAAAAAGGCTTTCTACACAAATCTAGTTATTATTTTAAATCATTTAAAATATTTCCTTAACGGCTGTGTCTGTTTGCAACTCTCTGTTGAGAATATTATTCTATATTCCATAAATAAATGTTACTACGGAATATCGTTATCAGAAATCTATTTTCTATTTTGAAAAAAACTTTTTTTAATGGACCGGTTTATTTTTTTGTCAACTTTACGGGAAAATATCACTCTTACTCGTTAAATGACAGGAGACTTTATTATTACTAATTTAAAATCCCGTACAAAATACTTTTTATAAAAATCCAATTGTTTCTATTTTTAGAAATTAAGTCCGTGTCGGCATGCATGTTTTTAAAATTATTTTTTCCTTAATTACTTTTCCCCATTCCTGCCACCAAATTGTTTTATTTATTTTAATCTAATTAAAAACTAATTTAATTTAACCTAATTTAATTAAATAGTGATAGAATCCAGGTTGCTATTTCTTATTTTTCACTTAAAATTACTTGAAATCCCCAATGCATTTCGTATAATATATCTATTTCTGAGAAAAAATTGTGATTTATTATTTATTATTCCACTATCTTTTTATATGTAACACAATTTGCCCCCTCTATTCCGCTGAATAAGTATTTACTATAGTTGACTATCACTGGGCCTTATTCCGATAGAATATTCCTACATTATCACCCCCAACCTAAGTCTCGAGTATGCGCTAATAATTGAATCAAGACATATCTTAGCATAATTACGTGTTACTAATTCTCATCCTCCCTATTATACACTAATTATTGCCCCAGATTGCCTCAGGAAGTGTCCATCCTGCCTATCTCTGCTGTAAGTTTATAACTCCCCCAATTCCCCTCCTATCCAGGTTTTAGGCTTGATAACAGGTAACGGTTTCTATGCAGACAGCATTGTAGTATTTCCTGCCTAGCGTTCAGTAAATTATCTCTAGATGTCATGATGTGGTACGACTCCAATGCACATAGGTTGCATCTCTTCTTTTTGTTCGGTTTATATTTGTTAGCCATCCTTGTTTTCTTGTGGGGGGGATTTATATATATTAGTATTTCATGTATCCACATAACATTTTATTAGGAGATATAATTGTAGTATGTATCAATTTTCAGTGTTTACGTCAACAGTTCTCGATGCGCAAGTAGAGCTAAGTAGGTTATCAAAATATATTTATGGCAATCAAGCTAACAGAGGCTCCTGCGTTTCATCCCCGGGGCGGGGGGATTCTCAGGCTAAAATGCATGGAGTTATTTTTGCCAGGTGTTTTTATATACCCGGCTTGCTAGTTAACCAATCAGATTCTTTGTTGTTCTCTCAGCCAATCGTTTGCTTCCCGCGAACAAAGGCTTTGTTGGTGTCACTCCCTATCCTCTATTGTTTTGTTATCAATGGATTTGCCTATATCCTGTTTCTTTTGTTGTGTCCATATAATGGGTGAATTTATTTTTACACGTGGTTCCTTGTATTTCTATTTTAGGTTTTAATTTTTAAATTGTTAATATTTTTTATGTTTTTTTTGTTTTTTGTTTATTTATTTACTTATTTATCGTTAGCCTAAGGTAAATTTGTTTCTGTGTAAGAAGCCGTTTGCTATTTCACTTTTGAGTTAAATAGATTACGGGGATCTTTAAAATTAAGGATTTCAATTTTTTCATTCAGGCATAATCTACACGGGGCGTTTACATTTCTACATATACTGGCCTGTCTTACTATTTTCCATTCGATTATTGGTGAGTGTCCATTATCTTTGAGCTCCCAATAATGGTTTGCTAGTGCTGTTTTAGTTCGACGTTCTCTGTTTTGTAAATGTGTTTTTGTGGTCATAGTATCTGGTCTTAAAATCTACGGAGGTCATACCCACGTAGTTGTTCTTGTTATTAGGTCTTTCCTTGGCAAATATCATTGCTTGGTATATATATATATATATATATATATATATATATATATATATATATATATATACATGTTTTTATATAGTTTTAGAAAGGATTTGAAAAAAATCTCACACCTAACCACAACATAACCTCCCCTCTCCTTCTAACAATTTCGACTTCTTCTTACACACTCTTAAATCACCTTCATTTCTTCAAATTTTTTCTAAAACTGTTACACTTCCTACACACCAAAACACACAGCCTCTCCCTCCTCTTTCCCCAGCTCCTAAAAATTAATGCTACACCTCACCACAACAAAAACATCAGCACGTTCCTCCCCTCTCTCCCAGCCTAAGACAAATTCACTAACACTCTTCCCATGTCAACCCGGACCTCGGTCAGGTGCTCTCAGTAGTGTCTACTACTTCTTCTCATTAACCGATCATGTCAACCGAATATTTTTATGTACGTGCATGACATTTTTCATAAAATTATAATTCTGAGGAAGTCTTACAAATAAAAACGAAACGTTGATGAATACATAAAAAATACCTTTTGGGCGTTCCTTTTTATTTCCTATATATATATATATATATATATATATATATATATATATATATATATGCGTGTGTATGTGTGTGTGTATATGTGTACGTATATATATACATATATATATTTGTATATGTATACGTATATATATATATATATATATATATATATATATATATATACATATATATATATATATATATATATATATACATATATATATATATATCAGTTACTCAACAAGTATTAGTTAGTATTCCAATAACGTACAATCTAAAAGCATATTAAGTTCTTTGCTCGAGCTAAGCGTGCTGTTTTCATTAAACTCAGCTTTTATTTTGAGAAGCTAAATTGTATATTAATGTGTTATGATGACATAACATGTGCGGCGGTTTTAAATAGGCATAGTCAATTCCATAGAACACATCGCTATGCATTAGGCCAACAACGTAGATACTTTTCCTTGGAAAAGGTAATCTTGCATCACAATGCACTGATAATAATGTATTACGTGCGTTTACGCGCAATCAAGATTAATAGAATTAGAGCACGTATGCTCATTCCGTCATGACTCCGAAACTGAGACTTGGTCATCATTTAGGCTACAATCTGTTTATCGTGCCAACGATGTTGTCTCATTTGTTATAGCTACAACATACAGCCTGTTCCGCCCTGCGTGACACTCATGTCTCATGTAATATCAAATCACCCAATAAATCACGCTTTTCCATGATAATTTCTTCTTCAATATTGATTTTGTTATTTGGATTCGATTCAAACTTTTATGAATCAAAACAAAACCTCGCTCTGAGCAGTCGAGACATTTATATATATATATATATATATATATATATATATATATATATATATATATATGTGGGTGTGGGTGTGGGTGTGCGTGTCTGTGATTTGTGTGGTTGCATGATGGGAGTCACTGTATTGATAGGATGTAAGATGAATTTTATTTGTATATCAATAAAAATATATACAAAATAAATGAATATAAATATATATTAACATGCAAATGTGTATATATATATATATATATTCATATATATATATATATATATATATATGAACATATATTAAAAGGAACCATATTAGAGAGAATAAGAAGAATACGCAAAGAAAAACTGCACAGTGCAAAAAGAGTAAAACAGGTTTATACTGTATTTACTTTGATATTTCGTTTTATTTACGTTACATTTTAAAGATAGAATTGTATTGACCAATGTGAAGGAGATATACATTATGTTCTTGTAATAATGGTATAAAGAAAGTCTCCAGGTGGAGCTTGTAAAGTCAGGGTTTGTTTTAGGGTGGGAAAGTGTATGTTTCGCTGTAGGCCGTGTTTGGATTTGTTTTAACTGATGATTAATTGGGAGCAGTGCTTTGATAGTTCCTAGGTATTTAGAAAATAGGCTGCGTTTTTGAAGGGGGAGATAAAAGGTTAAGGCGGAATGTTATATTAGTAGATAATGCAGTTTGTGCAATTCGGTATTGTAGGCGACTTTTGAAAAAAGCAGTAGTAGTATTTACCAGGAGAGGGATCACAAATACTTGACGGAAATGGGCATTTATTTCAATTAACAATATGAATAAGATTTACGAGTTGTTTCAACTCATGTTAAATGTTAAATTAAAAAAAATATATCGCACTAAGAAATGTTTTTTATCTGGCATATGTGTATATTCAACTACTAATTTAATATACGCAAATCTGTGATAATAACACCTACACATAGTCGTAAACCGGGATGGCTTATAGACGATAGCCTTATATGCCAATTATAAATACATATTGTGCAATATAATCTTATTCGACACATGGGCTGGCATTACTCGAGGTCAGTGACAAAGATAACTCTAAGACATATTGAGAGAATGTCAGAATAAGTAGAAAAAGACTGCTGTAATTTTAAATTGTTTATATTCCTTGAGTAGTTGCAAAACCAGAGCTAATGAAGCTAGTCTTCTTTACTGTTTTATTTAGGTGGAACTATTGGATTAGTCGATATCAAAATCATACAATATTAACGTGAGGTGTCTGTTGACGTCTATAAAAATGTGACGTTTTCTTGCATTTAATTTGATTTCACCTTAAAAACTATAGAAATTGAAAAATAAGAATATAAATGTTAATAAGCAGTTCAGAGTTTAAAATAAATTGTATAATAATTCTGACTAAACGCTGAGTGTGCCTACATTAATTTAAAAATTATAACTTAAATATTATTTAATAAATGTCACTTTAGTTTCATCTCTTCACACTCGAGCAATTATGGGTACATTCTTCGGGTGAATCCTTAAAAAAATATCATGTAGCAACAAAAAGTAATATCTGCAATGAGGTGTTATTGTCTGGGCCTGAAATGGTATATGGTTTCTCATTCTCTCTCGGTAAACGCAGGGTCATTCTTAATAATTATGAATACACATCATATGTTCAATGTTTCCGAAGTATGCCAGGATATACCGTATTGCGATAGGTGAGCCACATGACTATATGTGTGCTTCTTTAACAACGAATAAAATAGTTAAACTTTGCGAGTATCAACTAATTAAAACATGAACGTTACTTTCGACCAAGGTAATGTCTTATAGTCACAAACTTGTTTCGGCTTCATATTTAGTTTGTTTCTAGTATTTTAATTATACATGTGAACATTCTTGTAGGTTTTCTGGAATCAATCACACAGAATGCGTAAGCGGCATATATTCAGAGTGCATCAACACCTTTCCTTGTATGCCTGAAACCTCTAAGAATAGACTATTTTAAAAGAATCAACATTGTAATTATTGATTTTGCCTTTTCTCGGTGTAAATATAATAGGTCATTCATTCGGCTTCATATGTCTCTATCACGTTCATTGAAAACAGTTTTGATTTACACACACACATATATATATGTGTGTCTGTGTGTATGTATCTCTCCTTATACTCACACATTCTATCAGATATTAATTTGTTTAAACAAACCTTCGCATATATATAACAATAACACAACCCCTTACAATTGGAACAACATCAAATTAATACAAGCAATTTTCGCATATAGTTATATCGAAATATCTGATAATAAATTGTAATATGCTGCAGGTTAACGGTATTCCCCATTGAAATGAGTGTGTGTGATTGGTCACCAACATCTGGCATAATTTAGAGGCCATTCAGTTAAACTTCTACTGATCAGTGATTTTGTAAAACTGGTGGGAAATACTATATATATATATATATATATATATATATATATATAAATGTATGTATATATATGTATATATATATATATATAGATAGATATGTATATATATATATATATAATATGATACTAAAAGTATACTTTTAGTAAATAGAACCTACAGTGACATGGTTTTAGCTCAATATACGAGATAGAGCAATTATAAAGATAGATGAAAGAAGATGGATACACATGTACGGATGACAAATTCATTTAAACTTCGATCGTGTTTACCGAGTACACCTGGCATTAAACAATCGAAGTTGAAATAAATTTGTCATCCGTACATGTGTATCCATCTTCTTTCATATATATATATATATATATATATATATATATATATATATATATATATATAACATTAATGAATACAAAGGCTACAATTAATATAAATAGTATTCGTAATGAACACACAATATGTACTTCTTTATAACTTTAATGTATATATTATTGAATAAAACATATTCACCATATAGTAGGTTTAGTAGTATTAGTATATCGTATGGATATGATAAAAATTGCTTGTAAAAAACCTTACGTATACATATATAATGAGTTCTATAGTATTTGACAACTAATAAAAGCATATACGATTATAAGCGTAGTTATACTTTCGAGTTAAATCTTTCGAGCGTTTTTTTTACTCGTCATCAAAAATGTATTGTATTAAGTAAATAGTTGAAAATAAAATGATGATGAAATATTCGGCATTTCAAAGGTTGTGCAGTGTGTATTCTTTATCTTAACATGCATACGCGAAATGTGTCTACCGAATTACAAGGAAACATTTTATTTTAAAATAAATTAACATGTAATCGTTAATTTACGTAACAGACAAAATATTTATTTACTTTCCCAAGTACCAATTATGTCTATTTTATTCACTCTCTAAAATGATAATGCATACTAGCATATCTTTTTTTAGCATGGGTGGATGGTATTATAAAGAACAACATATAAAACACTGGAGGTAATATCTGCGATATTGGTACCATGACGAACGAACATATACTATACTACATCTAACGGAGGAGGAAATGCCTGTGAGGATTGTCGTATGACATCAGAACAGTTAATTGAAATAGGAGGGACCGCGTGGAAGAATGGCGTCACGACTATAGATCATATAATATTTTAACTCTTACTCGTAAATAATATGAGGTACTATATGGGAGGATTGTGTAATGAAAATTAAATAAAAACAGATATTGCAATATCCTCTGAATTACGAATTGAAATATAGTACACTACTCTGAAATAGCATTAACAGATAACCCACTATTAGATTAAGAGAAGTAATGATGTATTTTAGGTTACAGGGGCAATTATACCAACTCATTATTAGCAATAAATATTATTTACATGAAGCAATGTTCTTTACTGAAGACACACAATAATAAAAAGAAGTGAAATATCGCATCAAAAACCAAAAATTATGCCAAGAAATAAATCATGCATTCAATAATACAACACACAAATGCTAGTCCAACGGGTCAAATATGATATAATATCATTGTATAAACTAGCAAATATATGCTCCATCCAGTCGCATATTTCTGCTACTTGAAAGTAGAAGCGATATTACACTACCTTCATACAATAAAAAAAGTAAGAGGCAATGCCTGGAAGGGTAGTATCATGAAAACAGAACATATACTACATTACCTCCACACCTCTCAAAAAAGGATAACATAATGCCTGGGAGGATTGTATAATGACAACAGAAAAGATACTACATTACCTCCACACCCCCCAGAAAAAGGAAGACGTAATGACTGGGAGGATGGTATCATAACAACAGAACAAATACTACACTAATTCTACAGTTCTCAAAAAAGAAGGAGGTACTGCCATGGAGAATTGTAACATGACAAAAGAACAGATACTACAATAACGCAAGAGATTTTTAAAAAAAAGGAGGAGGTAATTCCTGGGAGGATGGTATTTTTACAACAGAACATATACTACACTACCTCCACACCTCTGAAAAAGGAGGGTGCAATGCCTGGGAGCATGATATCATAAACACAGAACATATACCACCCTACCTTAACACCTCTCAAAAAAGGAAGGCGTAATGCATGGGAAGATAATATCATCTAAACAGAACAGAGACTACACTACCTCTTCACTTCTGAAACAAGGAAGATGTATTTCCTGGGAGAATGGTATCATGACAACAGAGCAGATACTACGCTACACTATGCCACTAAATTGATCATTTAAAGATAGTACATTAGTCTGAAATAGAATATATTATACTATTTAATAATAAGTGCAATAGTCTTAAATAGACTAGTGTTGGCTTCAGACAGACCGACAGACAGACAAACACATAATCTCCATTATTGATAGATGAGGCATTTTTAGAAAAGAAAGAGGTAACAGAAAGAGAGAAGATTTTAAAACGAATAATTACTAGCTAGAAAGAAAATTATATATATATAATAATATAGCAAACAAATACTGACCTATCGCTGTGATATAGTATTATTTTATCAATAACACATTTTCTTTAAACGAGAAACAAATAGAACACTACCCTATAAAAGAAAGCTAACTACCAGATTTGCGAAAAAGTTAGTATTTTTTTCATTAATGAAAAAATACGTTGTGAAAACTGATACTACGTGCTTTTATTAGTCAACACAAAGCGGAGAAGAGCGTACACACAACAGCATAAAAACAACACCAGATAAATAAAAACGGAATCAAAATACGGCCACCTCCAAGGGAGCAGTATTTCACACGGCAAGTGTGGCATTGCAAAGAAACATAGATTACACTACCCCACCCTCCAAAAGATGGTGTAATGCATAAGAGGATGTTATGATGTCAACAGAACATATATTACTCTCCAAATTATATTTAGATTAGTATTGTTGATGAATATAAAAATATGTATTATTTTCGGATATTATCAGAGTGTGAATAAGTTATTCCATCTATTTTAGTCTTTACTACACTACCTTCTCCTATACTATTTAATAATAAGTATACTGTACAATAATCATTAATGGTATAGTTTTTACTTCAAATATATAATGTATATAATTAATAGATATAGTACTCCAACATTGGAGTTCAGGTTTGCTTTGTTTGTCTTCTGTTTTCAGAACCATTTCATTTATATTTGTTCGCACGCATAGGTATATATATATATACATATTATATATATATAGGAAAATTGACAACATCTTTGAAGCACACATTAGAATGTATTAAAGTGAAATAAAGAATCACCGTGTCTAGAGCACAGCATATAGACGGTGGAGCCCATCCCTCTCCTTCCGCTGCCTTGAACCTTCCATGAGTTTAAGTCAGGTACTGCTGGGTGAACAGAGGACATTTTCAGACCGGAAAATTCGCATGCCGTGAGTGGGATCGAACCCGGGTCGTCCAGCCCAAAGACAAGTGCTATAACCAGTCGTCCACAGGCCCTCTTGGTTTGTTTGTTTGTTTGTTTGTGTGTGTGTGTGTGTGTGTGTGTGTGTGTGTGTGTGTGTGTGTGTATATATATATACATATATATATGTATATATGTATGTGTATGTATATGCATATATATATATATATATATATATATATATATATATATATATATATATATATATATATAAATTCCAAACAAAGTATAGTAAAACGCTGCATTTTATGTTATACAACATCCGGAACAAACAATAATATCATTGCAAAAATATGGGATACAAAATTATTACCACCATTGTATTAAAATTTTACTTGTAAAACGTTGGATTCAATTGTGGTATTTTGCTGTTTTGTTTTCGATGGCATCGCCGACAAGGAGAGATGGACATGGGATAGCAAAAAGAAAAGCAATACTTACGTATAGCCAATACATACATCAATTTATATGTAAATGTTAGAAGAGTAATTGTCCCAAATCGGCTAATATTACTTGTACTACATCTGAAGATTACAATAACAATATAATCCAAACTAAACCTCATGTCGATTTTATCAGTAATTATTAATGATTTTGTAAATGTCTAAAATTGAAGGTTTAAGCTTCCGAAGAAATTGGAATGTTGGTAACTTTGCTTAACTAGTGGCTCATGACTATGAATATAGTTAAATTAACATTTGAAATATCTGGCTTTTTAAATAGGAAGTTGTTGATATATCACGCCCCCTAAAAACATTTTAAAATATTTCTCAAGTACTGAAAGTTTAGGAATATAAAAAAGTTGATCTTTAAGAACTATTGTTAATATTTCACGGATCAGGATTATATGCATTTTCACCAAATTTAACCCCTGTTCATGAAATAAATAAAATAAGATGTAGCAATCTTACGACCTTTTACACCTAGAATGTGTGTTCCGAAATTCATAATGATCGGTTGCTTAGTTTACGAGTAAATATTTTACATACAAATATATACACACATGCACACACCTAACTTATAAATAACTTATATATATATATACATATATATATATATATATATATATATATATATATATATATATATATATATATATTATGCATTTCAGATGGCTCAGAAAACTTTGCAATTATATTAATAAAAATAATTATTATCATTAATATTGTTATAATTAATAGTAATAGTAGTTTTAGTATTAGACGTATCAGTGTTCTCGTCCTTGTCGGTTGTCTTAGCGTTCCACTTGACACCGAAAAGAAGAATATTAGACGGTTGTTCACAGAACCCACGAAGATCGTCTCTCATGAATTTCTGAATAAAGTCCTCCTTGTCTGACCGTAACCGCATAAGAAATCAGACACTTTTTTACCCAGCTGACACAAATACGTGAAGATTAGACATGCGCCGATTCAACATTGTCAACCGCCATTCCATTGATTTGAGATTCCATGCCTGAAATGCCCTTGCTCACCACAAAAGACGACCAGAGGATGAGGAATCATGATGTTTACTCCTGAATTTGTAACATATCTCTCGTAGTTGATTAGCTCTGCCACAACTGCATCGTTGCCACGACACCTACTACGGTGGGGAGGGCTTGGATTTAAGAAATGTGAGAAATATCGGATGTGGGGAGGCCCCACCCTCTATTTCATAAATATTATCGCAATACAGACTTCACATGGCGCATGTACTATTCGTGTGTTATTCATGGTATCTCGTTGATAGAAGTAGAGACAATGAATTAAATGAATAAAAATTGTCTACCCCTATTTGAAAGATATCCATACACCTACCATAGGGAAATGTTAATCATTACAGAACAAAATGATTGAAATAAAAAGCAATCATACATTTCCATTATTTTCAACGACCAGGAAATGGAGTCTGCTGTATGAAATAGAACAAGTGAACGTCGGTTCGGCCGATCGAACTCGTTACTATCTTCAATACCCCACATATTTATCGATTTATTAATTGTTTCATTAAAAATGCCACGAATTGCTCCAATAATTTCTTATTCTTCGATACCATTGGGAATGTTACGATTGCCTGTGCTTGGCAACGATTTTAATTTGATAGCAGCTCATTGGGAATCAGATCGTAGTAACCGTTTATCAAATTAAACTAGTTTTAATAAGTTTCTCGTACCTGTTTATGTATTAAAAAGCAATATATATATATATATATATATATATATATATAAATCTATATATATCCTTCGTCTCTCTCTCTCCCTCTCTCTCTCTCTCTCTCTCTCTCTCTATATATATATATATATATATATATATATATATATATATATATATATATATATATATATTGGCATTCTCAGCTTTTGTTGGTTGTACGGAAGTTTAAATGCGACAATGATAAAAAAGTATAGTCATCCGAAAGTGAAACAAGGGCCTAGAGGTTCTAATATAAACAACAAAAGCACACGAGGTGCAGTAAACTAGCTATTAAAAAGCAGCAAAAAAAACAAGTTAGAAATCACCCGAAACGACAAAGTTAAACATTAAATAGAATACTTTATTTACATTAAAAATATAGGAGAAACATAAAAGAAAAACAAAGATAAATATATAGGGTATATGGACTAAATACCGTTTTATGTCGACGAGCAAAACTCACATAAACACTAAACAAAAAAATCAGTTTATAAGAGAAAATGAGGTGTTTAAATACAGTAAACCGTTCGGTAGCTCAGAGGTAAAGCTTAATAGTCCAATAGTTCAGAAAGTGTGATTTTTTTTCCGCATAAGAGTCAACATGTTACAAAAAGTGTGTACGATAAGCATAAGTTACAGGGTTGTTTTAATTCTGAATAAAGGGTTGGCGCTACACAATTCTTAGTTAGGGTTCCATGTTCTGATCCTAGTGAATGTATAGTGGCAATCCAGACAGGTTGTCGATTAGGTTACTCAGTGTGTATGAGTCTAATTCTCTTATTTACGTTGTCAAGTAAATATCTCCATATACTTTAAGTTGTAAACGATGGTTATTTTTACTTAAATGTCCTGTTCTCCCTGGCCTCGTTTGTAAGTAAGATATTATATGTAAGATATGTAGGCTGTTTCTCCCTTTTCTTTCTTGCTTTTTTTCGTGTTCGTCTCTTTCTTAGTCCATTATTTTTTCTGTTTTTTTCCCTTATTTACAGTGTCCGACCTGTGGCTTGAAACTGATGTGAAGCTCAAGTTTCCGCTCTCTTTACTTAGAACTTATATAGGTATCGATCATGTGACCAGGTGTGTAGGCGGATAACGTATGCGTTAATCGTGTGATCGAATAGGGTTGATGGGTTGAATGTACTTCTTTCTAAGATCACGTTCTAGTTTTGAGGAAAGAGACAATTTAATAAGGGTCAGAGGAAATGAAACGCGTCTTTGCTATTTTACGATATTTCTGCTTTCAGTTCACAAAATGTCTGGGTGGCAAAAATATTTTTTTAAAGTTACGTTTGTTGTATTTAAATAAGTTATAGGGTTCTTAGGTTTTAATTTACTAACTTTTAGTTTATCGGTGATTTGTTTACTTTCAGTAATTATTATATATATGTAATTAGGTTTGCTTGCATCTAGTTTTTTGTAGTTTTTCGTAATGTTTTCTGTGAGTAGTTTGTTTTACTTTTGTTTATCTATTTTATAAAAATTCTTAGTTTCATCTGCTTTTACGAAGATTTTGTTAGAGTTGATTATGTTTTAACGATGGTGTGTAATTGTTTTTGGAAATTATTATGTTGTTTCTGAAGAACATTAAAAATCCTTATTTGAACGGTCGTATCATGTAACAATACATATATATATATATATATATATATATATATATATATATATATATATATATATATACATACATATATATATATATATATATATGTATATATATATATATATAATTAGATGTATATATTTATTAATAATTGTGAGACTTTCAGGATAAAGGGGATCAATAGATGTTTCTGTTTTAACCCCAGTCTATGTATAAATGAATACCAGAATGTAATAATCCAGTGACCATGTCTTTATATATTTCTAACGGACCGTTTTGTTAATACAGCTTTATATGTTTTTCTATAGGTGTTACTTCTCAGAAGTAAGGGCGAAAATCGTTCATGGAACACAATGCTAACTTAACTTCCTAATTTAACTTATATATATATATATATATATATATATATATATATATATATATATATATATATATATATATATATATGTATATATAATTATTAGTATTTCATGTATCCACATAATATTTTATGAGGAGATATATTATTTATGTATCCATTTTCAGTATTTACTTCAACAGTACTCGATATGTAAGTAGTGCTAGGTAGAAAGCTATGAAACTCCATGCATTTTAGTCTGAAGATTCTCTCCGGGGATGAAACGTGGAAGCCTCTGTGTAGCTTAATTGCCATAAATGTATTTTCATAGCTTACTATATATATATATATATATATATATATATATATATATATATATATATATATATATATGTATAAGTACTCTTGTGATGTGAGTTGTTTTATTTTTATTTTTTGATTTGCTGATGTTTTAGCCAGTATGCGTTGGTTTTCCTTCTGATTAGTTGGACCAAATCAGGATATATTACTTTGTGAGTGTCTCTCTAACCGTAAACCAAAGAACCCGTCCAGATATTATTATTTTAAAATTAATAAAGTCATGGTTACATGAATCAAACTTTCTTTTTTTTATACAGGCCCTGCAGTGAAAGAATTAGCATCTACTAAACTAAACCACTGACCAATCTTTTCTATTTAAATATAATTGTTCAGAAAATTGTGTTTTTCGTAAAGAAAATGTTTCTAATTGAATTTCTTTTATTATCTATTTTTTTACATTTAAGATGGCCTTATACTGTTGTAATTTGTATAGTTTTAATGTTTACTGGTTCCTACATGTTTAATTCTTGTATACTTTATATCATTTTTCTCCTATTGCGTTTATGTCAATATCCTGTGTTGATGAAGACACTTGGTATCCATAAATATGCATGTCTCCGAAACAGTCGCATATATAACTGCTGCTGATGTTTAATTCTGGAACGGATACAAATGAGTACATCATAAATTAATGTATCTCTGGAGTATTATATATATACATATATATATATATATATATATATATATATATATATATATATATATATATATATATATATATATGGTCGGGCAGCTAAATTGGTACTTTTTTATTTTTATTAAATTTATAATTTAAAGGATTAAATATGGAAAGTTATCAATAGACAGGCATAAGAGTATCCAAGGCAGATCCTTCAAGCAATATATATGTAACATAAGCGTGTGGTGTTGTGCGGTACCCACGTGTTGTTTGTAATCGACTTTCATGAGAACATCGGCTGGTTGTCGCTTTTAGTCGTAGTGGTGATGTGACAGCCAAAGTTTCCATCTTCTTTACTCGGCATGTAGCTGTAATTATTTACTTCCAATAAAATAGTCCAATAAGCTTGATGCTTGTTGGCTAATATTCCTAAATGTGTTATTTTTTAAATCTCTCACAATATTGCAGGGTAACAAATGAACCTTCCATCGCCCAACCTTGCATGATGAAAGTTATACGAATACGGAGCTTCGACAACTGAAACTCAACACAATCAGGTCGTCTACTAAAGGGAATTATTTTCTCTGCTGATTCCGTACTTGTCATTTTATACTTCCTCTCATGATAAAAGCTTCTGTAAACGTTATTCTAGTTCTACTCTTAACTATTAATAGAATTGACAATTCACTTAATTATACACGTATGTGGACAATTTCTCATTTTAACGTCATATTTCCACTGCTGTATCTAAACATTGCTACATAGAGAATATTGGCCGTGAAGGAACAGGGAAGTGCACTAGCATATCAGGAAAGTTACTTTGAAGGGCAAAACATGTAGACGGTTGTTTAAATTTTAAATAAATTGCTTGTGACTCTAGCCTCGTTACATCTTCGACACACCTTCGACGTTGTCTTATCTAGGATATCAATATTTATTTGAGTCTTCTTCTCCAGCAGACGAGCATTCTTTTGTTATTTTTTTTCATTTTTCTTGAATTCTGTTATGTATGCCATCAAATATGGTTATTAAAATAGATTTTAATGTGAGCCAATAATATAATCTCGGTATCCTGCGCCTACCACCCATCGTCTGTGTGAATTCATGTTAACAATGATACGACGAAAACGAAACTGACAAGTAAAAATGTATTTTCTCCCATCAAGTCAGGAAGCATGACCCTTAGACTCTATGGGCTAGACGATAAGTTATATATAGCTTTCACATATATGACACAGTGTGTCAAACACGAACAACCTTTGCCCTTTGGCTATATTTGCATTGCCCAAAATGTGGTCTGTGTTTGAAAGGAAAGTTAAAAGTAGAAATACACACACTGTATTATACATTAATTTTAAAAGCTATCTTTATTTTAAAAACCACGTGCGAATATAAAAATATCCAAAGTGTCCATGCACTAAAATATGTAAAACATCATTTAATCGACATTATGAAAAAAAATACCTCTTAAAATTGTAATACTAATTTAAAACTGTAGTAAACATACGAAAAGAAAGACATCATTGGAACTAAAGCTGCCCCTTCTCGTATATGTGTCCATCGAAGATATGACCGGAACGTGTTATTTATAACATTCCAAAATAAACTGATAATTATTTATAGAATGGTCTGCATTTTTTACCATTATTTTGCTCCCTTGAACGAAAAATAAACACTTTTACCCTTTATACCATACATAAGCTTGTTATAAACTCATTTTGGTGCAATATGTCACTCTGTCACCAATGTAAGCCGGGTAATATTTATAATTGTAAAAAGTATATTTGTTGTCTCTATTACTCCCATATATATTATATGTCTCTTTATATGATATAGTTCCTCTCTTAAACCAGACAATATGTTATTTTCCTTCCCGTCCGTGACATACTAATTCAGTGATGAAAAAAGCAAGAACTATTTTATTGGGCCTTCTCGCGGACTAACACGTGGGCGATATATAAGCTTACTCATTTATTTATTGGATAGAAATATATATTCCTCTGTATTGTATTGTCACTCTTTTCTGCACCACATTCAACTACTCTGGTTGTTACTGTCATAGTATTTCTGACAATTCGAATCAAAGTTGCAGCAATGAACTTATAAACCAATAATTAAATACATACAGGTATATATATATATATATATATATATATATATATATATATATATATATATATATATATATACACACAGGGTGTTACAAAAGAAACAGTGCACTGAACATTTTCATAGGTATACATAAAGAAACAGTGCACTGAACACAAGAAAGGATATTTATAGTTGAAAATGTTTTCCCAAAAGATTTTAAATATTATATTTAGATAATTTAGATATCTAAATTTTAGATATTTATAATAAATATTTTTTTGTTTCAGTGACCCTTTGAAAATGATGCTTACCTTACAAGAAAGGATATTTATTGTTGAAAATGTTTTCCGAGATGGTCGCAAATACACAAAAGAAGTGCAAGAGTCATTTCAAGAAAAATTTGGTGCAGAACCTTTGCCGCATCGAAATTGTGTTTCCGCTTTGTTGCATAAGTTAAAAAAAACTGGAAGTGTTCAAAACAAACCCAAAAGTGGCCGCCCAAAAGTCGTTACAGATACAGTTTTACAGAATGTTACCAACAAACTGCAGAGGAGCCCACGAAAGTCTTTGAGGCGTTTGTCTCAAGAAACTAGGATATCTCTAACATCAACTCACCGAGCAATGCATCAACTTAAATTCTTACCATATAAAGTGCATGTTGTTCATGAACTGAAGCCTCAGGATTCAGAAAAACGCGTACTCTTCTGTCGGTGGTTTGAAAATTTTATTCTAGAGAAAGGTGAAAAAATTTTAAACCATACATTCTTCAGTGATGAAGCATGGTTCCATTTGTCCGGGTACATGAACAGTTAGAACTCTAGAGTGTGGTCTACAATAAATCCTCATGCTCTGTTTCAGAAACCACTCCACGATCAAAAAGTTGGTGTTTGGTGTGCTTTGTCAAGGCGGCGTATAATTGGACCTATCTTTTTTTAAAACACCATCACATCTGAGTGTTACATTCATAACATCCTGGAGCCATTTTTTGATCAACTGACGGAGCAAGAAAAGCAACAAGGCTGGTTCCAGCAAGATGGTGCAACTGCACATACGGTTCGTGTCAGTATGGCTGCAGTTGGTGATGTCTTTGGGGATCGGGTGATCTCTCGTGGTTTGTGGCCACCTCGATCACCGCATTTAACACCTCCTGACTTTTATTTGTGGGGCAAATTGACAGACTCAGTGTATGCAGACAATCCTCGAACTACGGATGAACTGAAGCAGAAAATAACAAGTGTTATTCAAAACATCAAACCTGATGAACTTGAGTGTGTTTTTCAAAACACGCAGCGTCGCGCTCGTTTATGTCTGCAGGTGAATGGCGCACACTTTCAACAGTTATTGTAGATCATATCTTACTGCACGAGTCAATCCTCAATCGTACTTTAGTTGATAAGGTATTGAATTTGTGAATATTTGCAATAAATAGTATTTTTCTGTGTGTTTTGTTTCTTTGGGTTATTAGCATATTCCTACTGCACTGTTTCTTTTGGAACACCCTGTATATATATATATATATATATATATATATATATATATATATATATATATATATATATATCTATATATATATATATATATATATATATATATATACATATATTTATATATATATATATATTATATATATATGTACATATATTTATATATATATTATATTATATATATATATATTATATCATATATATATATATTATATAGATACAATATATATATTATGTATATGTATATATATGTTATATATAATAAATATTATATATATTATATATAATATGTATATATTATATATTTATATTATATATATAAATTATATACAATATATATATATATATTATATATATAATATATATACAAAATATATATTATATATATATATATATAGTATATATTATATGTATAATATATGCAATATATATATATATATATTATATAATATATATGTATATACCTATATATTATATATACAATATATATATATATATTATACATATATTATATATACAATATATATATATATTATACATAATATATATATTATATGAATATATATATATATATATATATATATATATATTATCTATATAATGTAAATATTATATATGTTATATATAATATTATATATATAGTATATAACGTATATGTATATATATATATATATATTACATATACCTATCTATCTATCTATCTATCTATATATATATATATATATATATATATATATGTGTATATATAAACTATGTGTGTGGGCGTAGGTGTGGGTGTGTTTATTTATATATCATTCTGTGTGGGGTTTTTTACGCCAGTACGAGAGGGATAAACTTGATTAGCTAGGCATTTCAGAGAGTCATTACTAATATTTCTCAAATCTCAATCAGTGCATGTCTTGCCAATTCTAGCAGCAAATTACTTCACACTTGGTGATGGATTTTTCTTTAATAGTTGTACTGTGTTTTTAAAGACAAATAAAAAAGTTCTACTTCAATAAGAAGAAACGTTGTTATAATTTTATGGATAACGAGAAAGCTATTGAAGGACTTCAAACATATGTTGGATGATGGTCTTTTGGTACACTAGGGTGCAAATGATTGGTCTGTGAAGGTCATTCACACAATGTAAATAAATTGTCAAAGTTGTGTTAAATTTAACAGCACATTTATTGACAGTTTTTATATTAAAGTAGGCGCACATAACGATTCTGTTCCGAGTTCACTGATTTTTATTTGTATCTTAAAATCATTGTAAACAGTGTCATACGGATTGTTCAAAAGAGATGCTGTATGCTGACGATGTCGTATTTGTCTGTGACACAATGGGAAGGGGGTATTTGTTTAATAATATACTTCGGGAAATGCTATAAGCAATAAAAGTCTGATAGTGAAATTTACCAAGAGCAAAGTGATTATCATGGTTGTAATTGGCAAGTCCTCCAGCACAGGAATTTTTTTTGCTCAGATCTTGGAAGGAGTCAGGTGAAATTCAATCTGTTTTGATACTGTAAGCATTGGGTACACATAAGGTGCAGGTGAATTACTGGTATGGTGAAAGAGAATAATCAGTTGTTATGCAATACATCTGAGGCAATGCAAACAGAGGAAAAGTCAGATGTGGACAAAGTATATTCGACGAAAAGTGTTGTTACTTTGCTCATAACATTGGAGCACTGGGTGGATCAGGTACTAATGTGATTGCAATAGTTGCTAGTGGATGAAGTGTATTCAGTAATGTTCTTACTTACGTTATCAATCTCCCCCATTCTTTGAACAAATTAGATCGCCGGATTGTCAAAAGTGCAATGACAAACAAACAATATGATGTCTCTGTTGTATCAAACGTGTTACCCGAACAAAAATGCACTTAATTAGCCTTTTGACTAAGTTCAAATTGTAGGATATGTTCGGTCTAAAGCAAAGGGCGTCAATAGAATATATTTATGTCACAAACTTCTACGGAGGTTTGGAGACGAGATATACTGTTAACTTCATTAACCAGTGTAATTAGATAATTATATTTCAGTTTGAACAAGATTAGTCAATAATATATTAAGGTCTCCGTTATGACCGTACGTCCACCGAATGGAACTTTTTGTAAGCACAGCGGCTATATAAAATAGATCAATGATAAAACTGTAACATTTCCACTGGCCCGCTTGTATTTTATATATAATGTTATTTTGAATCGTTCATTCTTATCTATTTTGGGCTTACTCACGTTACTGATGTTTTGTTTTGTTTTATCTAAATTCATGCACAAAGAAGATCAAATTATTGTTATTTTCATTGTTTTTAATGTAATCATCTGTGTTATTATTGGTTGAAAATATGTCTTGGCAGAAGATTGATAGAGAATGGATTAATATTGTAGATGATAAGAAAGTGCGTGCTTAGCGGATACAGAAGGTGTACAAATGTTTAGAAAATTTGTAGTATCATAGATCAATTTAAAGTGAATCTGTGTGTGAGATAATAGAAGTAAAGAATAATGATCGATTTCTAGGAGAAATATACTCATTTTATAAAGATATAAGAGAAAACGTGACTCTCTGTGACAATCACTGAGCTAGGATTAAATTGTTTAAATCAATAAAAAGGTGAGTGCTCAACGCAAGAGAATTGTTTTTAAATAAAAAGAAAATATATTATAAATCAGCATTTCTGTTCACTAGATCTATCTCTTTCTCTCGCTCTATGTATCTATTTTAATCTCTAGGTAAATCGTAGTAATACCTGTGGTGATAGTCTCTATTGTTTATAATTTACTCATCCAATATTCTGTTTTATACATAGTTTTATTTTATTTACTGTGGTATAAATACAGAAAGAGAGAAAGAGAGAGAGACAG
This sequence comes from Sepiola atlantica, assembly GCA_963556195.1. Lineage (NCBI taxonomy): Eukaryota > Metazoa > Mollusca > Cephalopoda > Sepiida > Sepiolidae > Sepiola > Sepiola atlantica. The sequence continues at coordinate 116,007,282 of OY744521.1, forward strand.
AGTGAGAGTTGGTGATTAGAAGTAAAGTGAGAGAAGTAAGCAGGTACGGAAGAGTCTGTATGAATAAGAGCGCTAAGTCAAACGACTTACATTGGGTGTGGGTAAGTTCAACAGGTAAGAAACTTAGTAAGTCGGGTCACTTGGTGGGTACATTGTAACAACTTACTAATAAGAACAACAAAAATGTATTAGTACAAATATAACACAATCTCAAAACAAATAAATATGTTAATATATGTGTTCCTTGATTGACAAAAATAGTTTTTTTTAAAACTTAACTAAACAAAATCCTAACAATTTAAAAATTAAAACCTAAAACAGTAATACGAGGAACCACGTGTTAAAAAAATCCATTATATTGATACAACAAAGGAAACAGGATATATATTAATCTATAGAAAACAGAACAATCGAACGGAATATAGGAAGTAACACTAACCACACCTTTGTTCGTGGGAAGCCCAACGATTGGCTGAGAGAACAACAAATAATCTGATTGGTTAACTAGCAAGCCGTGAATATAAAACGCCCGACAAAAATAACTTATTTAGGGCGTATATATTAGCAATATTTCCGGCTAAATATACCGAATTGGTTACGAAATAACAAAAGTAAAATTAAATATTGAGCACCACTATTTTCCGAGGAGACAGACATAAACAGACACTGAAGAAAGTCCGGCATCAGAGGTCAATAATAGGCCCGTTTTGTTGGTATTTGAAACCGACATTACCGCTGTTGTATTGATTTCTGTTATTATAAATATAAGGAAAAGTATTACGCTCTTATTTTTTCAATGTTCAATATAATTGAGCATACTGGTAGGCTTCATCTATTACCTATTACATAGACATATATATATATATATATATATATATATATATAATTATAAAAAGAAAAAACTATACACACATTAAGGTTGTACACATTATAACTTATTTCGACCCCTTAATTAGGTCTCCTCAGATGTATAAACAACCCTGTCAAAAAACCAAACGGTTTTTTGACGTGGTTGTTTATACATCAGAGGAGACCTAATTAAGGGGTCGAAATAAGTTATAATGTGTACAACCTTAATGTGTGTATAGTTTTTTTTCTTTTTATAATTCTGTTTTGCTATGTTTAAATTACATTGAGCTCTGTTTTTCAGATTCTCAACACAAAATTGAAATCTACACACTATATATATATATATATATATATATATATATATATTAACCACAACAAAAATCTCACCCCCTTTCACTTCTCCCACAATGTTGACCATTTTTCTCACACGTTTACCCCTATTTTCAAGTTATCCTCATTTCATTTAAATCTTTTTTCATAAAACTATGATATGACTTACATGCCAAATCCATACTTTTTCTTCTCTCCCTCATCTTTCCCCATCTTCTCAAAATCCATGCCACACCTCACGACAAAACTCTCTGGCCCCTTTCATCTATCACACCTAAGGCAAGTGCAATTATGTCCTCATCCCTCTTCATTTCACTGCTACCTTAATGGTGTCCACTCAAAGCCTTCCATATCTATTTCATTCTTCGCAACCACTGACTTCTAACAGCCAGGACTCTTTTCCAGTGCTCGCCGTAGCAACGGCTACTACTTTCCATTATCTCTCCATCATGTCAACACAAAATTTCGATGTACTTGCATGCCATTTTTCTTCAAATTATCACCCTGAGAAAGTGTTACACTATAGACGAAACGTTGATGAATATAAAAAATGTACCTCTTGTTTTGTTTTCGTTCCACACATATATATAGTGTGCGCAATGTTATGTTTTTTATAATAAGTGTAACACCAGCGTGTTCAATTACGTTTGTAAGTCATTTTTTTCTAAGAACATTATACGTTAGTTAGCTTGTCAATTGAAACCATGGAAAGGCTAAGCTGTTCTCAAGTCAATACTATCGTTACAATTAGGACAACAACCTAACATAGGGCATCAATTGACGATCAAACTCATGTATACCTTTATTTTAAATAGTCTCTATTTATATTTCTTTATTTGTATGAATATATATATATATATACATATATATATATATATACATATATATAGAGAGAAAGAGAGGTAGATAGATAGATAGATAGATAGATAGATAGATAAATAGATAGATATGTTTTTGTGTGTAAAATATATGTACATATTCAATCTATTAAACGGATGTATGTAGGTTGTTTCACAACGTTGATACCAATCGTATCTTCTAAAGAATTCCTGTTTTAAATCCTTCTACTTTAAAAAAAATTACACTGAACTGTTGTTATTCAGTAACTATATTTCCTCTCGCATGAATTGTGTTATTTATTGAACTTCTAAAAACCATTGGAGCGTGACACCCCAACACAAGAACTTGTTTACGCCAGGCGTAATACTCTGTCAAATAAAGAAAAAAAACATGAAAGGCTACAACGCGTAGACTTTTCATATTATTTTTTAAAACTTGATCAATGAAAGTCGGAGTTGGGTGTCGTGGGATCAGGGTTCTGAAGTTTTCTTTTGCAGGAAACGGAGTCAAGAGTCTAAGAAATATTTGTTTAATATGTTTCGATGACGAGTATGTTGCTAGCCCTACTCTCTCTCTCTCTCTATTTGGCCTTAGGCTTCAATACCTTCCTTATTGATTTTACCGCTTAAGAGGTGCACAGGAAATATGTTATTGAAAGAGGACTGCGTAGACAGTTATACATATATATTTTTTTAAGTTTCTAAACTATGTAGCAAAAAAATTCCCATTGAATTCTAATTGCTTATGACTATCTTCGGCGGGAATACTAAGATAATGTTGTATCAAAGTTATATTCAATTTAAAATTGCAACTGTTAATTAAACTTCAAATCCTCTCAAAGTGTGATGATTGAATAAAATAGCCGATTTTCCGATCGATGCTCACATCAATTTCATCTCATTAAATGATAAACAAGGTATACACCCAACTTCGAAATCCCTATCACGTAAAGTAATATGTAACAAGTTAAGTTTAAAGTGAGACTATTTTTTGTGAACACACTACCTATCTTTGTATCTTTTTGTCGCACATACCTTATATATTTGTTTATCTTACTAATTAACAAGAGGTATATATGTATATATAAATATATATATATATATATATATATATATATATATATATATATATATGTATTCCATTTTTACTATTATCTATTTCTTCTTTTTACGTTTTAGTTTAATTTAATTATTATTTACTAATTTGATCAGACGTTTTGTAGTCTATTTTACATTAATATATTTAAAAGAAATCAATGCATATTTTACTAGATTTGCTCGGATAATACATAGCTATGTATCATCTATGTAAACATATAATTATTCCGTAAGCAAATAGCATATAGAAACCTTTTAAAAATGTTAGTTTCCACATTGTTTTTCCTGTGTTTAAAACACTATTCACACCTTTCTTCTGATGAGAAAAGCTCCTAAAAAATACCAGCTATATATCTATATATCCATTGCTTGTGTGAGTGATAATGTAACGGACCGTAAATAAATTGATCTATTTTATATTTAATATGTGCCTTGAAATCTAATTTTCTTGTTTCTTAAAATATACAGGGTGGCTTAAAAGTAGGTTTACAGTTATCATTTAATATTTGAAGTTTTTTAACTAGGTTATTCGAAAATGTTTAAATAGGTTAAATATTTATTTGAAAAATAGTTTAATAACTGTAAACCTACTTTTGGGGCACTCTATATATATATATATATATATATATATATATATATATAGAGAGAGAGAGAGAGAGAGAGAGAGAGAGAGAGAGAGAGACAGAGAGAGTTGTCGCCACATACAAGAAAGTCTTATTAACTAACACAGGTCAGGCAAACCGCGGCGAAAACCGACTGTGGAATTAACTTACTCTTTTGAACAAGGAGTGTAGTCATACAACTACTGAGAACTCAGGCTTGGTGCCTCTACATTGCATGAAATAAGGAGTTTGAGGTAATATTGTAATATATGTAAATACGTATTTCCACTACGACTTTGACTATAGTAAGAAAATAAAAACATGCATGTTATGCTACATTGTTCCCTTACCCACCAACAGCATTTCCTAATGCGGGTTCTTCGAAAAAAATAATTACATTTCCATTTTGAACAATAAACATTATTATCATTATTATTCAAAAATGGCTATCTATCCGAAAAAATCTTCAAAAGAGATGGTGGCAACGATTATACCTTCGTATACAATTAGTCATCACACTCACTTCATCGACATAGTGACCTTTGTTTATAGAGGAGACACATTGTATTACACCGCCCGATCCATGATTCAGGAATGTCCAATGTGAAATTTTGACTGCAGGATAACACGTCATTAGATAACCGTATTGCCGTTAAACGAACGCATTCAATATCAGTCATGCTGACAAGCAAATACATTTATAGACGGTTAACTTTTCAATTTATTTTTACCATTTAACCCGATATATTTTCATAGGCACCAACAACTCACATTTATTAAGTATGCCTAAACGTCGCATGGTAAAACTTAACCGTCCTCCACGCAGTAATTAATCGGAAGGGGTAAAGTGTAAACATATGGCGAGGTTATAAAATTACGTTTCTTATTTTATTTCTGTTAGTTTTTTTCAGTTATCACCGAAGTAGAATCTCTTTTTTTTCTTATTTTGGGGGAGGGGGAACTTAGATTGTTAATCTATGATAGTACTTAAACTTTTAATATTTTAATTCATGCATTAAAAATAACATAGTTAACTACCTAATATAACAGAAATTGTTAAAATACTTTTTTTCACATAATACCTAAACACAGCAATTGACTGTTCGATCAGACACGGAGACATTTACGATGTATTGTGTAAGACACTTTTTAATTCATATAGATAAACCTACACATTAACGTATTTATAAAACATTTGTCTATATTATTTGTAAAAAAACAATAAGCACGCTTAACAAAATTTAGAGTGCCACTTTCCATCGGTAGAAATCTCTAAAAATATACCATATGATGGGCAATATCATTCATTGTACCTTAATATGTGTATACAAGATTAACCAGAAATATATTTGCAAATTTATTTTGGTATCAGTATTTCTGTACACAACCAGGTGATTCGAAAATATTAATTTTAGAGCTATATATAACCTGGTTTAGAAATTGATTAGAGATATATTTTTAAAATCTAATTACGTGGTAGAGTTATTTTATTAAACTATTTATTGTCCATATAAATACAGTTTGAAAATAGATATTAAAATGAGTGTTACTTATTTAGCCATCGCATTTATTATTTACAAAGTCACGATGAAGTCACTGAGTTTTTTTTCTCGAGAAAAGTTGTTAAACTTAAGTGTGTCAATTTTTTTCACAAATGAAGTTGTTTATACCATCTATTACACTAGTAACAATTTTGAATGCATTCTTATTGCAATATTATTTCCCAGTTACAATTATAGAAGTGTAAATCTGATACACATCTTTGAATATAATACTGCATAGGTTTCATGAAAAGTTATAAAACTCATATTTACTTATTTAGCTAACGTACATAAATATTGTCGTTGTACTTTACTTTTTAACAAAGCATTTAAGAGATGGCAGTTTTCAAAAAATAGGATGGAGATTAGAAAATCACCCGAAACCTTAAAAATGAATAATATAGTACGCATTAGGAACAAATAAATAAATACATATTTTATCAGAGTAAAAGTGTATTACTCTTCAAAGAATAATTTCAACATCATATAATTAAAGTACTTATACGATAACTACTAAATTGGTAATGATAGCAACTATTAATTACGACTTTTGTTGGAGTTTGCGGATAAAGATAAAGAGTATTAATAATAATAATATATGTGCAAAATGTTACGTCTCGTAAATTTGAGGAGAGTACTTTTTTAATTATGAGGAAAACCATATAAATATACAACCTCTTAAATAATTTGTTGGTTGACCACTCTGTACGGAAAATAGGTGGCATCTGCTTGTTATAATACATAGGTTTCGCTAAAGTATAAATAAATATCGGCTACTGATAGTGCAGATCATGTGGATGTTATATATAAGTTATACATATTTTAATGTATACAAACATTATTTGGATACACATTATAGCTATAATCAGCTCGACTTTATCTACTTTACATCTTTCTCAAGTCTAGCATTTTATAGTTGTGACTAAAACACGTGTTGCAAATGTGCAGCCAAATGATGTTTGTATGAATAGAAATATGTATTATGAGCTTAATTGTTGAACACTATTATATAAACACAGTATATATCTTGTAGATTTGTTTACCCTGTTGATACAAACGTATTCTGGATTATGTGTGACTTTTCAAACATTATATATATATATATAGTCTGTTAATTTGAAAGGAGTTTTCCTCATTCAAGTAACGGTTCAATTTAAGGAGAATGTTTACTGAGCACACAAGCGCAAGTTTACAATATATGTAGATCTACAACAACAACGTGTCAGAAGTGGCTAGAAAACCATTATATTCTTGATCGAAGTCGGATGCCGAGGTGTTATTGCCAACTTGACCTCCGCGTGTTTAAATAATCTTGATATTTCTTTATCAAACAAGAAAAATATGTAAGGAAAATACAATACAAGTTCTTTCTACATCAGTGTTAACATGGCAATCCCTCAAGTTACGACAACTTAAAAGTCTGGTAGTATTGTGAGATATAGCTGGGGCGTTCTGGGTTAGTGATCATTTGACCCCCAAACTTTGCTTGAATCCAGAGTTATAAATATGAACGCTTTGTTTTAAAGCAATGCTGCTGTAAAAGCAACGGTTATTGTATGAACGTATTATAAATGTATATATATATATATATATATATATATATATATATATATATATATATATATATATAAGTAAATTAAATATATATATATATATATTTAATTTTCTTATATATATATATATATATATATATATATATATACATATAAGAAAAGTAAATATGTATATATATATATATATATATTTAATTTACTTATCTTTTTATGTTTATTGAAGATAATAGATTCTACCAGATGTAAGCTATTCACCCGCTATTTTAGACACTCCAGCTGAAAGATCTAATCGCCATTTGAAGTGCAATTGTGTGTATCTCTCTTATACATGGTAAACAGGCTATATTCGCCAGGTAATTTCTTTCATTTTCTTTCATTAGTCCGGCTGCTCCCATAATTACTGGAAAGATATAGAGTTCTCTAAGATTCTAGTTTCTGTGTATGTCGTATATAAGACATTGCTATTTCGTAATATCTTCCCTTTCAGCATCACTAACGGCACTGAGTTCCACTAGGTGTGCTACATTCTCCCTTTTGTCTCATATCACTATGTCAGGTTTAGCAGCTCCGTTTTCTAGATATATAGCGGTAGAGATTGCATAGTCATTGTGGATGTTGTATAACTTATTTTTAACTGTTCTTTCTGGTATATGATACCAGGTTTAGATTCTGGGAGCTTATTATATATTGGCCGGTGCTCACAATACTGGCTCGATTTATACGGTCAATTTAAGAGCAACACATACCTCATGTTCCTCTTGTCAGATACAGCCTTGGTAGACACTGCTTTTTATTATTATTTCTCTGTACAGTATAGTAATCAAGCTCCTCGTCTTCCGGTGACTTCTTCACCGTTTTTTCTCCCACACCAAATTTCGCTAGAGTAATATCGTGTTCTTTTTTAACTGTTCGGTTTTAACATCCACTCTGTGCTTGCTATCCTTTTCTTTTGGTAAGTGCTAGAATCCGGCCTTCAAGCTCCTTCGCAACGTTTCCAATTTCTTCTACATTAGTTTGTATTTTAAATTGAATCTGCAGATTGCGTACTTCAGCCGCCACCGCACTTTCGGAGCAGCCACGAATTGTTTGATCAAAGACACTTCTTTTCTGCAAAGGTTCAGTTGTTTCTGGAGCTTTACTTTCCATGGTCTTGTGCTCTGGACTACAATTGATCTGGAATTGAGGGAGTGTTTTCATGACAATATAGAGTGTTGCAGCATGCGTTACTTGATTTAGCTCTATGAGGTATATGTTTGCTTAAACAGTCTTTGGCGGGCGATGTTTATGTTTTGTACAACTGCCTTGGTAGCTCTCGAGGTTTGGTTTTTGGGCAGTTGAGGTATTTCCTTCATCCTGATCATCTGGATATCCTCAATGGTATTATCAACATCTTATCTGAAGGCCAATTCTACATAACTTGGTTCCGGTAATTTATGAGATAATTGTGGAGATCCAGGTGTGAATAGTGGTCATAGTAATAGTGATTGTAAATAGACAGATAATGGTGGTGGGATACTTGTCAGGGAGCCCCTTTATAAACGGAAGTTCGGCTTTAAGTTGCTGTATTGTGGGTTGTCAGGGACCCAAACTGTTTGACAGCTTGATATATAGATGAATGGCAATGTGGTTCTTGGTGTACCCATGGTGTTGTGTTTTCAACGATGATGTGAATTGTCGAGATGTTGATGGGGCTGGCAAGTGGACATTTTGTTGGTTCTTATAGGGGCTGCTATTTTTTATGTCATGAAGTTCAGCTCAGCCTGATTAAACATGCTCATGCTACTATACCTTTGGCGGGGTATTTTTTTGGGGGGAGGGGGTAGACAATTTCCTCTTGCCTGTACAGAAGAAATATTTTTGTCCAAGTCTGTCCTCTTTATTTGTTTGGTATATTTGGTCTGATAATATTTAATTACCCTTAACAATGGCCACTTTCTTTCTGCTCCTCTAGACTATTGTCTCCTATCGTTTCTTCTTTCCTGATAGGAAGGTTGTCTTGTTCCGCATTCTTTCTGGCTGACTTTGTATGATGATTCTCACATCTTTTGTTATATATATATATATATATATATATATATATTTTATTTCCTCTTACTTTTTTTATAGCTTTTAATCACCTGAAGATGATACGACTAAGAATATAGTGATATTTGTGGAACATTTTTACTTTTTATGGCATAACAAATATTATTTAAAAAATGGAATCAATAAGAAAATGTATACTCAGGCTGTTAAATATGTTCATGTTTATCTATGTTTGCTTATATATATATATATATATATATATATATATATATATATATATATATATATATATATATATATATACATATACATATATGTATGTATATATATATATATATGTGTGTGTGTGTGTGTGTGTGCATACGCTCATTAATTTACAGAATCACGCAAAAAATAAATTATTTACAAATGGCCGATGTATATCTGGTTTGACTTTACAATATACCAACAATAGTACTTAAAAAGTCCCTTGATTAAACTCTGTTACTTACTTGAAATCGTCTGGAAATCCCAGGAATATTATTTTCAAGTAATTTCCCATTTGATTTATTGCTCATTATTCTGAATACAATACCAACATTTATACGTTTCGAACACGTATTATATGTTCTAGACCAGGATTAATGTTCTTTTTTTAATTTCTTAATTTTTGATCCGTCAGAGTTTGCGTAAGAACTGTATGTCTGCGAAAAGGGAATCATACTAAATTCAGTAGGCAATATCGCGTTACTGTCAACATTTCTCAAACGTAAAGTAGCGAGAGGGGATCATGGAGGAAGTGAAATGAAATAACGGGTAACTTAAGGCACATAGAGATAAGAGTGATAGTGAAAAAAGGAAAAATAGCTAGAGAGATAGTAAAACGAAAAAGAAAGCAAAATAAATTAAAGGAAAATCTAAAGCCATGTAGTGATTACGCAAGAGGAACAGAAAGAGGAAAAGAGGAAAAAAGAAGGAAAATAGATTGCATGATGGTCTTCGGGCGAGATGAAGGAAGAATAGGGGGAGAAAGAGGGAGAAAAATACAGAGATTATGAGAAACGTAAATAGAGATAAAATAAAGATTATATGAAAATAGCTGGAAAGTTCAATGTCTATAGAAGTAGACTGAAATAGAAAGGAAAATACGAAATAAACGGAGAACTAACAGAAAATTAAAGGGAAAAGCGAGAGAATGTGAAATAGAAATACTATCCAAATTAAGAATGTGTGTCTTGTCGCCGTCGATCCTTAATTTATTTTTATTCCGTGCAAGTTTACCGTTTTATTTCCCCAAATATTTCTAGATTTACACAAAACTCAAATTGTATAATATATCCTTGCTTCCTTTGTAAAATCTGAAAATAAAGAAAATACATTTCTTCTATCTTTTTAACACTACGTATCGTCTTAACAATATGTATCTTACATCAAATCACAAGAGTCAGTACCGGCAATAGCAATGAATGAAATGAAATATATAAAGTCATATTTTAAAGTAAGCAGAATCAATTTTGTTCAGTTCTAGAATGTTAGGTTTATATGTAAAATTCATCAGATAATAATATATGTTGAATGGTTAATCAAGTGATATTGTTCGTCGTGTGTCAAATTACAAGTTTAAATAGTTTGAATTGTTATTTCTAAAAATATTTATAATACTTTAAACCTTTTATACGTATTTTTTTAAAGTGGAGTATTGTGGATTAATAAAAGCTATATAAAACAATTAGAGTGTTTTAGTTCACTTCAAGCATTCTGAAGATATAAACGGATATTTAAAAAAAAGCTAAGTTCATCCTAAACAAAGCACGTTGCCATTGTAGACGTAAGGGCCTACTTATAATGAAGGTGAAAATGTTGGAGGTCATTCTAAATTAGGATATGTGTAGCAAAATGCTTGTTCACATTAGTTTTACATTTCTGCATGTCGGTACAGTCAGGGAAATAAGGAGCATAGAGGAAGTTCTAAATGCCAAACCTATTGAAGTGCAAAGCTTTCTGACATCTATGTATCTCTACAATAAATGGGTCGGGTTTAGCTGATTGTCGGGATGGTCGAGTGTATATACGACGGGGGGGGGGGGTAGAGCAGCTAGTACATCAGAGCACATTTTTGTAAAACAAGCATAAGTATGCAACATTGCGGCGATGGAAGAGAGGTAGGAGGTTGATGGATATTTAGGTATCTATTTGATTAGCGACTGTATTTTTTACCTTGTCTAAGACTAGTGGATAGTGCACCAGACCAGATGTGACAGCAATACAAAATGCATGGGAGGATGGATTCTTTGTAGACATATAAGATACGGTAAAGTGTTGGTAATTTTATAGCTCGGTAGAGGGTACCTGCTTTCTTTGTAGTAGCCTTTGCGTCAGAGGTTGTCATATCGCACTATAATTAACACATGAGGTTTAATTAAACGCATACATGCATACATAGCACACTGATTTATGTTCACATTTGAATAAATTAGTATAATCATTTTTTTTTACATATGACGACATTCTAACAATTATATCGTCACCCAACAGTTTCATACGGCGTCGCTATTAAAACGCATGTTGTTTTAATTACGTATCAAATAATATTATCCACAAAACACATTGGGATCATAATTCTTAGGTTTTTTTTTAAGAAATATATCTTGAAATATAGTTCATTTAGCTGATGCATAAAAAATAAATAAAATCAATATGCATCTATATATACTGCCAAATACACGAGGTTGAACAGCCTCTTACGCAAATATTCTTCTAAAAAGCAGTTATGTTTGAAATAGTTTCAGTTCTCAAGAGAAAATAAAATCGTTTATTTTGGTGTGAGTTTTTGAAAAACGTCGTCAGATTTCGTCGGTTATAGAACAACATTAATTCAAAAATACATAGATTTAAGGAGAGCTGCATGTTTTATTTAATTCATTTATTCCCACCTTTATTTTAATCATTTGAAAGACACCACGCGGTATAAAGGTAGACTGGATTATACTATGTTCTTTATATCTAAAAACATAAGAATACTTCAACGACTATAGTCCAGTCAATTTAGTGGGCAAAGTCAAACTAAATGCCCCAAAATATATTTTGCACAGTACATTTCTATGAGGTGTGTAAATAAACATATCAAATGTCTGGAAAAATCAATCGATGTGACAAATGAAAATTTATCAATTAGCGATCTGCGAAAACATTACATCAATGACAAATAAAGGTAAACCACCTCATTTTCATTTTCCTTGCTTTATTCAAATTAAGTTAAGTGGTCAAGGTTCTTGTTTTTCCATATTTATTTATTTAAAATTATCCCAAATCATTTACTGTGTTTTGTCTTTCTTTTTACTTTTGTATTTTAATAAATGTTCTCAATGAAACATTTATTTGCAATTCTTCCTCATCTTTTTCTTCAAAAGTTGCACACTCTCACTTCCTTCCCCCACTTATACTTTCTGACTTTTTTTTTCGTCACTCTTACTTCTCTACTCACTTTCTCCTATGCATACTCTTACTTTGTAACCACTCCCCCATTGGGTGGTCTTAATTGTATTTCTTGTCTTGAAATTAGATTCAAATTTACTTTAAATATTTGTGAATTGTACTAGTAAACAATGTTTTAATTGCTAATGGCCATATTGTTTGTCCATGCATCGAAAATAATTTTACGACGTGAAAGTTGTATTAGATACAAAATATAAAGTTTATGATGAAAAATAATCTTTGAATATATATATAACACAATAAACGTGTTTAAAACAAAATGAAGAGGTTAAAAATAAAGAATATTGGTCGATTCCAAATAATTCTTTAGAATATATATCATAGTTTGAAGGATTAGAATAACTTACTGAAATCAATTTATAGTATATAATACACTGCTAGTTTTTACTGTAAATTTATTTTTTGTCACAAATGTCTAATTTGATAACACTATAGACAAAATATGTAAATCCTTGAATAATGAGTAGAGATATACAGGGATAGGAAGATTATCCTCTGCAAATGATTAAAATGCAAAGGATTGTTTAAAAGTATGTTGATAAAGTTGTGATACAGCTTGTGCTTATTTGTCAATCTCTGAATATAACCGAAATATTTGAATAACAAAAGTACTTGGAGAGCACAAATATGTGCAAATGTTTGTTGTGTTTTTTTTAATATGCAGTTTAAACTTGGTAATTTTTTTCTAAAAGTGAGACTGGACATAAACACAGGAACGTTTACACAGATTGGTTGAGAAATACCAGATTTATTGAGATCAATCTTTAATTGTAAAATGGGGTTTACTATGTTGAAATTTAAAGTGCTGCTTAATGTTGAGTCTGCATCAGAACCTTGTGAAATGTTAATTGGTGATATCTAATAATATCTGGTACTCATTTTTAAAAATCGAAAGAATAGAAAACAAATTGACTCAGATGTGGTTTATTTTTGATTTGAAAATGATTAAAGATTCGGACATAAAATTAGATCAAATCCAAAACCTAATAGGAGACTTCCCTTGGCCAATGTACAGCTTGAGGAAAGAAAGGCATTGAAACATGGTGATTTTTCTTGCATAAAGTTGCTAAACAAACAGACAAATTAACAAACAAACAAATAAATAAACGATGAATAAAAATAATATTGCTTCAATAGAAACATTTTTTCGCACGTTTGGATTTTTTTCAAAATGTTAGCCTATTTCATAACAGCTGAGGAATTTTTAAGTGTAGAATCCTGCTATCTAGGAACACTTGATTTTTTCTCTGATCAAAACATTGTTCGGTTCGGTCATCGGAGACCATTCCCCCGGGAATTACTTTTTACTTCAGTTGAGGTTGGCTTATTGCCGGTCGTCTAAGACGCCTTAATCCAGGCATGTTGACGCAAAAAAATGATAGGAAATATGAAAAGCATGCGTATGTATCTTCGCTGAACGCAATGTTAGGGAGATACTTACAACTCTAATGACACGGTGGCTAACAACGTGGACTGAGCGGCTGGATGGGACGGGTTCGAATCCAGTTCGTTCCACAGAAATGCTTTCATCAACACACACACCTGATCTTGTGCAATTACCCCCTAGAGAGGAGGTAAATAAAATACTTAAAACTTTAATTTCTAGTAAGAAAGTTGCAGGGATCGGTTCGAAATAACATGTTTTGTTTGCTAAAATAGTACAAAAACGTTGAAAACGTGCATTTCAATGAAACAAAAACAGCAGAAACGATACATTTAGGACGCTTATATAAAACTGTGAATTCGTATGACTAAACAATGTTCAGCATTTCACTAGCTTCATTCTGTTTTTCTCATTGTTTCCCTGGTGCTTTCTAGAATTAAGTACTTACAAGAATGACTACATAAGCATCACGAACATCAATAGTCGAAGTCGTGCTAGGAACCGACACGGTTATTAATTAGCACACTAAATCACTAGTCCACGTCAACATTTACTTAATTATTGTCAGGAAACGCTTAGTAATAAGAAAATAGTTAATGAAAATGTATTTTTTTTTAAATTGCGTGTATCTTCCTGAAGAAGAAAAGAAGTGATATAATGATGCGAAAATAAAATATGCTAAAGTGGAATGTGTATATTTACCTTCATTATCGGCTGTTATTAACCTTCTGGCCATATTCACATGCGACTGATATGTTGCATAAAGGGTAACCATCCTGATGAAACACATCACGTGGTACTGCTTCTTCTGTGCAGAGTTCAACATGATCGTCTTCAAATCTAATGTCAACAAATAGTTTTCATAAACCTTCTACATAATTAATCAAACTTAGTTCAGTCTAGTATTTCCTTTCATCTTCTCATAATATTCTTGACCATGTAATTGAACCATTCAATGCACGTCAGTAATCCTTATCTTTGAGTTGCGTTTAACACTTATGTTTTGTGACTAATTAATAAATAAAAGGTAACATCCATTAATATTTTAACTCAACTTAGTATGTTATTTTGGGGACTCCGAAATAAGGTGTCTAAAAGTAAGACACTTTCCGTACAATATGATAATTTAAAAAAATAGCAATATTTACATTCAATTAATCTTTTGTATATTATATTTGGTTTTGAAATGTATATTTAATATATCTTGTTCTAAAGAATATGAACGCATGTTTGCATTAAAAAAAAGCTAAAACTGAAACTAAGTAGCTTAAGCTTAAGTGTGTAAGACCGCACACGTGCATTAAGTTACGCGGGGAGAGGGAACAAAACACGCCCTGAAACGAACAACTGCCAAGACTTGTCATGAATCCAAACAAAACAGACAGTTACTTTCAACTTGGATTGTTTTATTTAACGGCCTGCTCGTATAATGTCCCATTCAATACATATATATATATATATATATATATATATATATATATATATATATATATATATATATATGTATATATATATGTATATATATATGTATATATATATATATATATATATATATATATATATATATATATATATATATACTACAATTTTCTATAAAGCACAGGTCTTCGTCCAAAATGAATCGTTCACTCTCTCTTTAATCGTAATAGTGTTTATACAACATTAAAAAATAACTTATGTGTAACCAAAATAGAGAGTGTTGAAGACACGTTTCAAGGAAGCTACACATGATGAGAAAGCAGGAATTCAACAGACAATAAATGGTCTCCGATCAAAGATTTGTGTGATTTAGATTACTGAACACCAGAGAAAAAGGCGCAACAAAAGCGAAAATCTCGAAACACATTTTAATAAAAAAACATTTTCCGTCCGCAAAACAACGTTTATAGAGACTTCAAGTCGTTCAAATAACTGATAAATTCTTTATAATTTGGTAAATTCATAATGACTTTATTTTAATTGTAACTTAGCTTACTGAGAACTGGGATGCAATTTTAAACAATTATCTAACTTTTAACTCTCTCTCTATCTCTCTATCTCTCTCTCTCCCGTTCTCTCTCTCTCTCTCTCTCTCTCTCTCTCTCTCTCTATATATATATATATATATATATATATATATATATATATGTGTGTGTGTGTGTGTGTGTTTGTGTTTACCAGTATTGGGTTGAAAATACTTGATGTACTAAAAGCTAATAAATAGAGTGTGTTGAGGTGTTGCTTTAAGCGATCTCCCAAACCATTTGAAAATGTTGAAATCCCCCGCTATTGCCATCCAAAGCTGTTCTTCATGTCGGCAGAATGAATTTATTAAATTGTTAACTGTTTTAGGGGAAATTTGACCCCCATTATTTTTATCTCTCACTGTGCTGTTTAATCGCTGTTAAACGAATATTAAATTAAATGTATGGTAGTCTCTTGCACATTAAATGCACTTTGTGCTTCATCATTTCA
>OY744521.1:116025930-116065930 GCA_963556195.1 Sepiola atlantica
CCCCCCCGATAATAAGTATACCTGGTGGATTATCTCATAAAATGAGGGATAAGGTTGGCGAGTATGGTATCATTCTAACAGACATATACTACAGTACACCTCCTCCACTGAAAAAAGAGAAGGTAGTACCTTGGAAAATAGTCTTTTTTTTACAACAGGAAATATAATACATTACCATCTCCGCAGAGTAGAATAAAATACACGGGAGGCTTCACCCCATCTCTTTAGAAAGAAAAAGGTAAATCTTGGGAAGATGTCTTACGAACACCGAATTGATACTACACCAATTATCTCCATTTAAATATATTTCCATTAAATCAGGGTTCGTTCTTTTTATTTTCATTCATTCAAATTTGCTGACGAATCACACAAACATTATTTTAATGGTTCGTCGGAATTTTTGCTAAGATCAAAGTGTAGTATATGTTCTTCAGATCACAGCAATGCACTGAAAGCTTTTATTTAAATCATCTTCCTCTAAAATCAAATTTTAAAATGGTTTTAAATCAATATCCTTATTTTATAAAATCGTTTAACCTACCTTTATTAATAATTATAATAATATTACTATCGACAAAATGAGTGCGTATATAGAAAAGTTAGAAATACATATTAGAAATGTATATTACAGAACATTAATGTATTAGAAACTTAAAAAATACAAATATGCAAATTAGGACTATCAAGATCTACTTGAGGGTCCGTGGAGATAAGTATATTTAGGATATTTGAAAACATTCTTGTAACATTAGAATCAAATAAAGCTAAGATGTGTAGATGTTAACATAGTTAAGATATATGAAGAAACATCTCGCATTTATTTATTTCGATTATTGTCATGTAGCACTTTCTGAAAGCATAGTAAGCCGTTTGTGTTTTCAACGTTTGCGGTCTTGATTCGGCTTTGTTCCTATTTTGAGGTGATGTTTATGTGTTTGCATTAAAGTTAGAAATAATAAGAGAATTGTGTTCGAATTCCGTTTTAAAATTCTATGTGAAATAGAGCTGTTGAGGGGTTGATGCGTATCTTGTACGAAATATATAGTTTGTAGACGGTTTGGGTAACAGGTCAACTAGATACATAATCAAGAATAATGATCACGCCTTCTCTTTTTTTGATTTAATAGATGGCGTCTTAATTTCATGACGCTATGCAATCTCATCACTTATCGTTGTTTGAATTGATGATGTCATTCTGTTTGTGTGATCGTACTTTGTGACGACATCTAGTGTGTATGAAACAAACAAAAAAAGATAAGATCACAAGATCCACAGTTTTAGCAGCGAGTCATGCAACTAGCTATACAGCTGTATATAGCCGGAGTGATGATTCTTAATGTCGATGAAACGTATACGTACATGTGGATATAAAGTAAATGTTATTATGATAATAATAACATAATTATTTATTCTTGCACTCTTAAAGGACGATCACTCTGGAACGAAAAATGAACATTTTCCTATCTAAGCTCTAATACAAAGTTATTTTATATGGGAATATAAGACCGTTGAGAATACACTATTATAATAACGATATATTATCTGAAAATTCATACGGCTGTTACGATGGGATTATTTATACGACGTTAGATATTTACAGTCAATGGTTCAAGTCATCCGAGAAGCTGCACAGTTATACTTAGCCACACTGATGATTCTTCTTATTTACTTTCCTCGACACGAACGAAAAGTTAGATAAAAAGTCTTGTTTTTATGTGGGGGGGATCCAGCTCCCCAAAAAGAATCCTCTGGATTGGAACAACAATGAAAATGTCCTGAATCTAGAAAGAGTTCTCCTTCACTAGCCGAGGACAGAATAGACAACGTGTAACGTTAAAGCAGATACTACACTTTGTTCGTAGCCAATTCTTAAAAAAGATGAAACATATATGTATGTTGATATAAGTTACTTTTTTTAAAATAATGATAACCAATTATTCAAGCACCCTTTAAGTCGCGAGCAAAATGGGGAGAATAATTATTTTTTCCTAAGCTATGTAATAATGAAAAATACATGGAGTTTAGATGCATTATTGTCTAGATTATATATATATATATATATATATATATATATATATATATATATATATATATATATATATATATATATATATATATATATATATATATATATATATATATATATATATATATATATATTCTATTTTTGTTCCTGCGTTTGGATTAATTTTGTAAATGTACTTTTCGCTGGAACTTTTTCTCTACATTTGTATTAATTACGAGTATGTTTCGTTCTGCCCAACGGTTGTAATATAAGTTACATGTTCGTTGATCTCAAAATAGCACCGTGTGTATTTTAATTACTTGTACAATTCATCTAGACATATCTAAACAATGTCAGAGACTAGGAGATGATTTTTTGTGAACGATTAGCAACATGAATGAAGGGAAACATTGTTGATTGCAGAAAGGATGACGGAATACACGCGAAAAAGGTTGCATGTAAATAATGATATGTGACAGAATTAGAAATAATGAAATAGATTTAATAAGAATAGGCATACAATAATTAATAATAGTAACATGGACTAGCGAACGAAAAAAAAATATATATATAAAATTACGAAAGCGAGAAATACATAAATAAAGGTATGACGAATTAAATTTGTATCCAAGTAAAGGTAAGCATAATACGAGGTATGTTTAATTGAAGAAATATCTCAACAGATATGAAAAAAGTGTCTGCATGTAGATCAGCTAATTTAACTACTTTGACGCTATCAGTTGGAACTTGACAGTAGAGTACCATGATACTCAACCTATATATGCATCATTTGTCTTAAGTTTCCATAGTTTTATAAGCGATAGTTTAAGAACCGATGCTTGAACAAACATTTTTGAGAAATATATTTTATTTTCTATATCTAATATGAAAACTAAAGTAATTTCTTAATACTTTTTTTGCCCGATAACTTAATTAAGAACAACTTTATATAGAAATGTTTCCTTCGTCAGTTGGGCACATATTGGTTCTTGTTCTTAAACAGACATATTTTAATTTTGATAGGTTTATTTGATTTTCATATTTTTTTCTGTTCACTGTTAAACTTCCTTTGTGTAATTTAGCAGATTGTAGAGTATTCACTCTAGATATTTTAAATTTTTAAACTGCATTAATTTACAACAAGGAAATAATGTAATGGCACTGTTTCCTTTATTAACCCTTAAATAGTGCGTACTGTAAATTTCTGTAGATCACACCTCCGATATATCTCTATAATATTTCGAACAAATGCGATAGTTTTCTTACGTAAATTAACTTTCAAACACCTGTCTAAAATCGAATACATTCGGTATGTTAATAAATACTCAATTTAAGACATTAAGATGAAATGCAACCTACACATGTGGTCTAGATTCACCGATAAACAATGTGTTCTCTAAATTAACATGGGTTCTGTTACATGTCGGGCGACTTAAATTATCTTTTTTTATATTACAGATTAAGACGCGTTAACACGTGTTTGTTTGTTTTCGATTTAATTGCAGTTTGCTACAAAAAGAAAAATACAAATTTTATATTCTGTGTCACACCAAAAAAAAAAGGTGTCTCTGTTATTGAAATTTACCGACAAACGTATGAACTCTCCGAGCTAAAAATATCGACCGGTACATCTTTTAGGGATGCTAATATACTGGCAGATAGCCCCGGCGGTCTGACCAAACAGCTCGTAAATCTCTTATGTGCATTTGTTTTGTACTATTGTTCTTTTTTAAAACATTTTTTTAAACGCAAACCGTCTCTTGTATCTTCATTCTATGCCCCTACCTGTGTAACAACACTTTCCAATAAAAATACATAATTATAAGACAGGGGATACGCTTGAATCACACATGGTTCAATGTAGTAAATATTACATTCAACATGTGCTCCACAAATACAGTACGCTTAATTAATGCTTTTGTGTGTCGAATGTAATTACAAACACGCGGCCACAGCGAATATTAATAACAGATCTTTACCCACTTAATTATACAAAACTTATGTGGCGTATGTTTCGAACATCACATATTTAATTTACATGTATTGACATGCGAAATTCATAAGCTACGGTTCTTCGCTTAAGAAACATGACATGCGCCTCAATTTCTCTTTTCACCTTTTAAACATATAATTTGAGACTCTGAAAACAGACAATACGGTTTTTCGTTTTGGATTTTTCAGATTTACAGTGTGCCTTTTTTGCCAGTTGTTATACAGTAATATCGACGTTCGAAGGTTATAAAATGTTCATATTGCTTTGAAAAACGAATTGTCCCTAATGAACTATTTTTTTGCTTTTTTTCAAACATAACTTAATCCCAGAACTCAGTTTCATTTTAGCATGAATTTTGTGTTATTATAGTATATAGAAAAAAAGACTTCAAAAAGCAAACTTTGTTTGACACATATTTAGTATAATAATAGATAACTAACAGGACCCGTGAAAATTCCACAGTTATATCCTTCATCTGTTGTATATTGCTGCTATGTTTTAAAATATTTATATTCTATGAACATCCAGCATCACGACTTTATTGTACTAACCTTGTTCAAAATGAATCATACACATCAAAAGATTCTGGTCAATAAATAAATATAGTTGGGGGTCTTTCTCCAAAACCCTTGTAGGAGTTTATGGCATATTTCCATTCTATGGACGTCCTGCACGAACGCAGGCCCCACGATATGATTGTACCATCTTTGGACAGAACAAATGCTACGCTTTTCTCCGAGATCAAAGGCACATGAATTTTATTTTAGTTCGAGTTTAATGTTTGACACAATCGCTACCTTTAAAAACAATCATTACATTTTAAAAATACTGTTTGCATTGCATCTTCGGCGATCTGGCGATCTCATTAAAGTAAATAAGCTTACCCAACAACAAATATTCTTTTTTTAAATAACATAAAATATAATTTTGTTAAAAATTATATTTTAATTCATTTCGGATTCTTTCTAAAAATTCAGCCATACAATATTTTATGAAACTGTACATTAAAAACAAACCCCATCACCTGACAAGAAAAAAACACGCGAAGTGTTCGTGTGTCAGGAGAAACAATTAGTGAATATTTCTATTCCGATTAACCTTATAAAATATTTATTTAACAAATTATTTTATTTAATCAGTATATTTTAAAGTTGATTTATTTGTCGCATTGACAGTGACAGTAAACTGTCACCTTCCTATAGAAGAATATACATACTTAGTCATGTCTATGCGAGTTACGCCGGATATTACTTAATTGCATATTGCATAACAAAAGTAACACTTATCTAATATGTATTTATTTATTTCATTTTGCTTCAGAATTTCAGGTCGAGGAGTTCGAACAGTGGACTCTCGGGAGTTGCGCTATCGGCCATGAAAATCCGTGAGTGGATAGATTGCTTATAGTTTTTAAAGTAAAGGAGGTTTATATTTGCTGTATTGAATTTTACCATCATTTTGTGCCTTATTCTCCGAGACTAGATATCATTTACTAAAGATACAACCATTATCATGGATGTGTGGACATTCGGTTTGCCCGCATGTTTTTAATACAGCGTGTTGTTATCAAAAATACGTCCATCTCAAACATGATTGTATCGGGAAAGTTAATTTATGAATATCAAGAATAATAATGGTCCACGTATCGACTCGTTAGATAAATATGTTTTCATGTAATGTTTAGATGACGAGAATGAACTGGATCTTTTTAACTTAGTAAAAATATGATTATATTAAATTATCGTGCAGAACTACAGTACAAGTATTTTGTTAGAAGTCTTTCATGCCAAAACATTCTCAAAGGTTGTATATATAGTGCTACCCCCTAACCTCACCTACATTATCACCTGTATGTTATATATGTTCAGATATGTCCGCTAGAATATCTGAAGTAGAAAGCGAAGATATAAGTCCATAGTGGTGATAAGAGAGAAGAGTAGCGTTTCCAACGTGATCAACTATCGCTAGATTGAGTAAGGATTAAAAGATTTAGCGGATAGTGGTTGAAACCTCATATAGCGATAGTTTTACGGATCAGTTGTCACGCCAAAGTCCAGTAAAACTGATACCACAGAGGTATTTTTCTCGCTATCAAGGAAAGAATTTGTCATAGTTTTTAGCATAAAGGGCCCAACTTTGCAGAGCATTATAGTATAACTATGAAATGAATAAGATCTGGTCCACATGCTTTGGAGGCGTCTAGATGTTTAATGATAACCAGGATATGGAAAATTCGGAGTATCAAAACATCGACTGTAGTGTATGTCCGTGGATGGAAAATTAGAGGAGTAGTTTGCGGAGTCAAATGTGGAGTTTAAGAATAGGGACTGGGAAAGCTGTTTTGCTTGATCTATTGCTGTTGAAGCGAGACCATGACAACTGTATGGTGGCGGGGAATTGTGTCTTTCCCATTGATCACCACGATATTGAAGATTTTACAAAAATCGAATTTTCCTAAATTTCTGTGACGCAATGCGATTTCTAATGATCTGATTGTACTTACTTCTAACTGCAACTAGTATACTCTTACAGTCGACTAATGGTACTACAATCGATTGCCAATTCTTTACAGACTTGTAGCGGTTATAAAGCAGGAATATTGTGTAGCAATGCGCAATAGACGCTGCTCAAGTTACTGTTTATTTTAACAATCTTAACGGGATCATTTTCTATTTCTTAAAAAAGTGCCGTTTATTTTCTAACTTATTCAAAATATTTATTTAATTGTTTAACAATTTTAAAAATGTCCAACTATTAAAAACGTCACCAACTTCACATCATACGCATTTTTGTCGACAACAGATCTGAACTGGACAAATCACAAGGACGATCGTATGCACTTTACAACTTGGAACTATTTCAATGTCTATCAACTCTCCGGTTTATGTGTACTATTTAATGAAGCAGTGGATCTACGAAGAAACCGCCTAATGAGAGTTTACTTTTAATTTAATTGAAATATATCTACTCTGCACTTGCTCATGAGGTAAAAAAATGAGAACCTCCCTGTTCTTTGAGACTTCGGGTGTGCGCTACTCTCACTCTCTGTCGGTCTGTTCTAGTTTCCATATAATAATAGTGGTCTGGTACAAATATTCCGGCTAGTATTGCATAATTTAAAAAAATAAATAAGTACATGAATACACATTAATGTAAGGCTAGTTATTAAGTATATTGGGTGCTGTTTTAATTGCAACATTTTATTAAGTACTATTTAATTACGCAACTATTAACATTTCCGTTTTTGCTAAATACCATTTCCGCATGTGTGTCAAGCGTTATTATCATCTAGTAGCTGTTCCACTTATATCAATTAATGTTTACTTCGTTCACAAGCAATGTATATACTCATAGCGGTGACAGCTTTCATTCCACTCGTCTGTGTATGTCTTTCCCTCATTCTCGCTTTCTCGCTAATTCTTTCTAGCCCATTGTGTAGTGTTTATTCTCTCATTATCTCTCTCTCATTCTGTCTTCCCCCTCGCTCTCTCCATATATCTCTCTGTATACGTATCTCCTCAGTACATCTTACTGTTTTTCTCTCGCTACCAGGAAAGTCTCCATTTTATTTATTTCAATTATTTCTCTCATCTATCGTATTTTCTTTATAACTCAATTAAAATGTTCATTATTAATTATTGATATTAATTCTAATTAAAACATAAACTTTTCATCTATAAATAAGTCTATGAAACTAAAAGCAAATAACATGTATCAAAAGTGTGATTATTAAGAATCGTTATATTCGAATTTATCAGATATTATTAAGTTTTCGTCGACAACAATCTATGGCAACACGTTGAAGAACATTAATGATCACGATTCTGTTGATGTTCGCTCTTTTGACCTGGAACTCGCGGTTCAATGCGGACAAAGGTGGTTGGTTTCATTTTATACGCCTAACATCAAGCTTCTCTCCCTCCACTATTAACGCTCATTTCTTCAGGAAACCTCCTGCTTTTATAAACTACTACGACTGACCTTCACCCCACACTTGAAATAGAAGACTTACACCTAATCTGTTGCCAAGGTCGCTGTAAAACTTGGTTGGATAATTCTACTGATCCAGAAGGTATATCACCTCTGACGCAATAATCAACCTCTATAAGAATCAAATGCATCCTAAGATGGAGTACTGTTGCCACATATGGGTAGGTGTCGCCTGGATCACTCTTTTCTGCCTTGAAAGAGTGCAACCCCGACTTTGAAATCCAGTTGGGGATGTCATTTTCTCGCTCTTGCACACTTGTTTCTCATAGAAGTGTGGTTGCTAGTATTTCTCTGCTATATTGTTATTTCATGGTATGTGCTAAACAAAGCCCAACTCTATGGTGTTTCCTTCTTAAACAATCACAACAAAAATTCGTTTAGCAACAACCACTATCATTAATGTCCCTCTCTATTTCATGTATACCTAAACTAACCCGAACTTCTAGTAGAAAAAAAACTGTTCCTAGAACCCGCCGTCCGTTGGACACCATCACATGGAGATTCTTCCAAGCTGACTACTATATGGTTATGTTCAGGTCTAATGTAAACAAACTCTTGTTGTTCTGTCCTCTGAAAATATAAGGTTTCGACCTGTTACAACCCTCGTTATTACTCATCAGGATGTTGTCTCACCGTCAATTGTAGAAACTCAATAATCCTCATACTTGAGTGACCTTTGTGCCATGATAAGCGGTAACGTATTAGTAAGCAAAGAAAACATTAAATAATAATGGCGGCATGTGTGTTTCTGTGAATAGAGAATGAAGAAAAGTAATGTGAGATAAATGATATGTGGCTGGTTCGATTCATGTACAGGGTATTAGACGTAGACTTTTTATTTAATCACACCGAAAAATTAAGTCGGTAAACAACATTTATAAAATATATATTCAATTAATGGTTATTATCATATATGCACTGATGAACTAGTAAGTGAATAGTGTATTTTTTATCTTCCATATCTGCAATGTTGTCATCTAAGAAATCAAATATTCATGATGTGTAAATATTTACATTTATATCTCTATTTGTTGATGCCATTTATTAGTTTATTATTATTAGCGATACTTGAACGAATTCAACATTTTTTACAGAAAAGTATTTAACCTAAACGCTGGATAAGACTCATTTTCCCTTTTCCAATATGATGTCCCTAATATGTGGAACGACATATAGTGTGTGTTATATTATTATCCACGGATACATTCTTTCTTGTGATACTTAAGATGTCAGTTGACTATTTTCACTTCTAGTTAAGTATGCAGTCTAGTTCATGCGTTACCAACTGTTATAAAATATTCTAATTCCTCTTACTTTTTTGACGTAAAACATTTCCGCATTTGTTACATGCATCAGTTTACACTCTCTTGAACATTTGATTGTTTTCTTCTTCGTTGACAAGCAGCTGTTCTATTATTCAGCGTAGAACCAGTTGATATATGTAGGCACACATGTACAAATATACACGTTCTGTTAGGATACGAGTAGCGTGGAAGAATTATGTAAGAACAGAAAATTACATTTAGTGATATAGTGTTCTCTACGATAAGCAAGCAGTATGTTGGCGTTAGGCTAAGATGCATGACATCGTTGATCACGATGAGAAGTAAACTGACGTTATGGTTTTTAAATTTGAGGTCGATACACTTGTTAGATCTAACCACCTTAATGTGTCGTAATACGACGTAAAAATGTCTGTATATTTGTATGTATATTCTAGTCATGAATAATACATTGTCTTATAATGTTATTATTTTAACATTCTAAGCAAAAACAAAATAGATATTAAGTAATTTTCGTATTGGCAAGTTATACTGTTTTGATTCGGATTTGATTAAATTTTGAGAGGTTTATTTTCAGGTTATTATATATGCATATATATAATTTATTACTATTTAACATATATACATATATACATATATATATATATATATATGCATATATATATATATATGTATATACTCAACTTATGAAATGATATATTGCGTTTCTAGTTTTGCTTTAAGTATTTACTTCAACACTGACCACTGCATTAGTGCAACTTAGTCGTTTGCAAATAGACGTATGCCAGTTAAGCTACACAGAAACCTCTGTGTTTCAAGCCCGGGAAATCACCAGGTTAATTGATTTAGATTCATAATTTCACTATCGAATGTTTGTTTCTGTGTAACTGATTTGCCAAAAGTATATTTGTATTTCATATATATATGAACAGCGCAGGTAAAAATTTTTTATTTTATTTTATTTTATTTTATTTTTTTTGATGTCTTAAATAACTAATATAAGTTAGCAAAACATTTATATGGAACAAAACGTAGATTTAGTATAAGGAACGTTTATGTTTTTGTCTTTTAAGGGAAGTGGGGTCTGATCAACTCTGCTGGAAAGCCATGAAATTAAATACTGTCTTGTTTTTAAATTCCCGAAACAGTTTTTCATGGTAAACAACTGATGATCCCTTAAAATAGTGTTAGAAACTAACTAATATAATAACTGTAAAAAATAAATTGACTTACATGAGTGATTTTCCACTGGAAGACTTGAGACTATAAGTTTTTTTTTTTTTTTTTTTTTTTTTTTTTTTTTATATAGTTTTAATGGTTGAGAAACTTCCGAGACTATATATATATATTTATTTATATATATTTATATATGATAATTTTTTATTTACACAGACATGTACAACATCTGCAAAACTGGCATGTCGATTTTATCGATCAACAGTTACTATAAACTGAGATCTCATCAGGTAAAGTTAGAATCCGATCTTAACCTCAGATCATCTCTCCAAATTTGAGCTGAGGTTAAGATCGGATTCTAACTTTGCCTGATGAGATCTCAGTTTATAGTAACTGTTGATCGATAACATCCAGTGTCGCAGATTTTGTACATGTCTGTGTAAATAAAAAAATTATCATATGTAAAGCTCTATTTTGATATTGAGCACTTTTTATAAACCCGGTTAAAATTCTCTGGATTACCACCGTCTGGATATTTTTACCTGGATGATTACCATTATATATATATAAAATATTTTACATGATTACTAAACACTAAACAATAATTATTTCAAGTCAAAAACATAGTACAAAAGTACACGTCACATATTAGTTCCAATGTCTTTGCAAAAATCTATCCCCGACAAGAATAACGACCTAAGTGTGCTATTGGTGTTACTATAACAACAATTTCCGTATAATAATCATGCATCTCTCGGACACTAGCTCAATTTTCAAACATCGAGAAAAATATGACAACCCGTTCTCAATACAGGCGCATTGTACTAAATAACACAAAAATTATAAAAAAAGGTATTAACATAAAAATATTTTAAAATATTGAAGCCTTTTACACCAAAAGTAGACATTTGACAACAAGTAACATTAATTTTGAAACTAGTCACAACATGTTCAAGTGTTAAACCTAGTAATTTATATCAACACATTTTTGGTAATTAAACAACATCCTTTGGAATGTTGTATGCGCATTGCACGTAATCACATTCACATGCAATCTAATCACTACAGACGCTTACTTAAAAATCGGAAATTACCAGCCGTTAAAAACAAAACAGTATAAACCATAGTTGTAAACAAACTGAGACTAATTTTACACGATGATGAATTAAATCGTAATTACTCGCGAAAACAAGAAAAAAACAAAAATGAAACGAGAAGCCCACGGAAAAATAGACACTAATTTGACCGCCATACTAAAGCGAATATTCGGCAAATCGTGAAAATAAATATATCTCATGAAACACCATTTCTCTGGGAATAACATTTGACTAGATATGTGTATATAATTTTAAATGACCGTAGTAGTAGAATGAAAGCGTGCCGATCAAAAAGTTGGTTCTGTAAAACGGGTACGCGCTTTGTTACCGTCTGAAATTATCACTTCCCTACACCGAAGAGAGCAATAAGTTCGATACGACGTCTTCTGCAAGTATATATATATATATATATATATATATATATATATATATATATATATATATATATATATATATATATACATTATTACATTTATTTATGAATAGTATTATTAAGCCCCTTTAATTAAGATTAAAGTTGAGCAATATTAGGAGATATTTAAAACCAAACATTAACTTAGTGACAAAGTAAGAGGCAAAGTAAGGTCGGCGATTCCTCTAGTCTGACTTAATGTTTACGTTGTAATAGGCATACCTATTACTTAAATTCTACGTATCACGCTGTAATTTGACATGGCTCTGAGGAACGAGTCAAAGGTGCCTCTGTCAACAGGCTTCGCGCCTTCTGACTGGCTGAAAGTATAACTCCCCTACGCTCAAGAGGGCAATAAGCACGAAACGACGCAGTTCGTAGGTATATATAATGTAATATTTTTTCAGAAATAGAAATATAGATAATATATATATATATATATATATATATATATATATATATATATATATATGAATAGTTTGAATGCAAAACGCGATAAACGCCATTTTCAAAATTACGAATCTATCACTACAAAAAGTGTTGTATCTCAACACTGGATTACATCTCAAAAGTATGTTTTACCTAATATGATACCGGCATAATTTGATTTTCCTTTTAATAAAAATAAGATTTTAGGCGAAGTCTAGATTAAATTCAATGTCTCCATTAGACAAATTGGATTTAGCGTGTTCTGCATTCACTCTTCATATATGTATATGTATATATATATATATATATATATATATATATATATATATATATATATATATGATTATGCGTATATACCGTCAATAATGGTAGCATACATTTGTGTCATTCCTCTTCACTATTTCAGAATCAGGTTGCATATTTTTTTTATGGAAATCTCTCGAGACAAGGCATGAAGCGACTTGATGTAAAGAACTAAAAAATACTAATTCAAAGTCAAGAACTAGCCAACGATAAGTTAGAGATGGATAGACTTCAATCTATGAAACAGCAATTATTCCCGTTATCAGAAACATCGCTCATTGAATGTGAGGACTAAAAGGCAAAATAAGAAAGACGAGAGTTACGAGGCTGCCGAACGTAAACCCAACGTCTACTTTCTATTTTCATTTTACCGCCTCTAAAACTAAGCTTCTCACTTTTAACGACTAACGCTAAGATCATCATTTCTGCCCGGTCAAAATGAATGGCTCCCTCCTCGGTAAAATAAGTTTCTAAGACTAACTTCCTCCACAGACTTGAAATGAAAGACTTACATCAACTCTGTTATTAAGGTTGCTAGGAAGACGGGCTTATCATTAGAACGATTCGAGAAGACTTCACTCACGCCATACCTTTATAAGAGTCAGATACGCCCTAAGATTGAGTACTTCTGCCACATCTGCGGAGGTGCCACTCAGAGTAATACTTTAGGCCTTGACAGTGTACAAAACCGACTTCGCACTATAAGGGAGAATTATCTCTTCACCTTACAATCTCTCACACATAAGATATGTTGCTAGTCATTCTCTGTGGTATCGTAATGTTCGTGGTAGGCATTCGACTGAGGTCTAACTCCTAAGACTCCGTACAACACCCACAAGAATAACAGGTGTTCCTATAACCACAGCAAATACGTTTCCTTTCTCGGACATTTTATGAACTAAGTGTCTTTTCTCGAACATCCAATCTATGAAACAAAATACCACGAGTCTGCTTCTCAACCGACTACATAATACACGTCTTTAACTCTAATGTAAACATATACTGGTTGTGTCGTTCTCTTTGAAAATCAATTTCTCTTAGTAATGTTCTACCTTTTTCTAGCCATTGTGTTTGGGCCTCTCGTGGTTTCAATCATCGTGCAACTGATGCTCTTTTTTTAAATTGCTAACATTAAATAATCTGATAAATAAATCATGCGTGGTAAAGCGTTGCTATACAAAAAAATAAGCATATAGTAACATATTTAAAATAATGTATTTTTGTGAAGTAAATATTGACAACTTGCGTTCGTGTGGATATATAATATATGTATATACGAATGCTTATTAAAAAAGCGTAGTATAATATTGAAACAGGTATTATTACATTAAAAGTAAGAGAGTATAACAGGAAATTATAACAATAACAGAAAATGACACTATATAAATAAATGAAGCGTGTTCCGGTGTTTTCCCACTCACGAAACTACAATGAAAATATCAACTTGCGAAAATGGAAATTGCACATAATTTGCATGCACAATTTCCGATATGAAAAATAACGCAATGTTTTAAAACTAAGATTCAACAAAAAAATACATGCTCATCCTTGAAGTTTAACATCATAAAAGATGCAATAAGACACACAGCAGGAATGTATATTCTTCAAATGCACATCTTCAATGTACGCGTTTTACTATACTAATTCTATTTAAAACTTAAACTTGACTAACAAACAATAATGTTTTTTTTATAAACTTCAGCGTAACAGACTAACATAGATTATATTAACAAACCTACGTAAGACAGACCGCCTAACAATCTATTTGAAAATTAAACATGACAGACAACAAGACCTTCTATTTTAAACATAAGCGTAACAGTGCAAGGAAAATGCTTTTTGAACATAAACGTTTCAAACTAACGAAGGGACATCAAAATCTGCAAAGCAAAGTGCTGGCATGCTGTTGATGGACCGTGCACTTTGTGGAACTATTTTGCCTCTGACAATATGGAGAGGGTATTTTTCTTGTTTTGTTCTACGACCCGACATCTTTGAGACTGACGAAATAGCTAGGAACATAACTAATCCAGTTTTTTCTGCTAGGAACAACGTGTAGTATCTGTTCTGATACTACACATTATGTTCTGTTCTCGCTCAGTAAATGAGAAGTCATCCTAGACTGAAGCAATTTTTATTTTCTGTTCTAATCCAGAGTGCTCATTTTCCGGGAGGCTGAATTTCCCACAGTAAACACTGAACTAGTGTCTAACTATGCCCGCGTGGGGAGGTAAGTAAATACGAGCAAGAAGCATAACTCGACTCAACATACGGAAATATATTAGAAGTTCTGCTAGACATCAGAAACACCTATATTGACAGAATTCTCCTATCTCAGAATCGTTAAAGGAGGGTAGGCTTCGGCTAGCTGATCATTACAGAAGAAGTAAGTCAGCACTTGTGAGTGAACGATGATGTGTATGTTCAATGGTATGCTTAGGTACTGATCATATTCGTAAAGAACTAATGTTACAACCGTTGCAATTTGAGATGTGAATAAATGCTAACACACTGTTTAAGAAAATATTACAAATAAAGTAATTCACCGATTTCAATTATATATTGAACATTTATGAGAAGAATGCACGTTATAACGAAGCGAAGTAATCAGTCGTTATTTACTTATTTCTATAAATCAAGGTCCTCAGCAATTAGCTATTTGTATATGAAAAGAAAATTAAAATTGCATCAGTCAAGAAGTATAATTCTTCCGATGATTGAAGGCAGAATAGATACTTTGAAATCCTGGAAAGTATTAGTCCATGTAAAACGGTTGAATATTTTAAAGAATGCTTTATTACATGTTTTGCTTGTTTGATTTTGATTTAACTATAGTGTATTTAAAACAAATATATAACGTTTCTAACGTATGTCTGAAATAGAATGGCATATGTGATATTCGAAGTGTTAGTAATGTTTATCCTATTGAGAGTCAATATTCATATGAACTCAAAATAAAATAAATATATTTTCTGAAATGAATATAGCAAGCATTGAACAAGTTAATTTTGTGTTATCTATGAAGTAAATACACTAGTTTAATTTTAAAATATAAAGAGTAGTTTAATGAACATTAGTTAGTATTATGAGAGAATGTAGTAGATAGTTTTTTGTTATCAAGATTTAAAAAAAAACAGCAAGATAATGTTAATGTGTGAGTACCTGTTTTTACGATGTCTTTATTTAAAAAATACGACGACATACTGGCATTAACATGAAACAAAATGAACTCTCACTTGCCAACACCTCTTGTGTTCTTACGGATCATATATTGTACACCGAAATGCTGATTCACTTAACGAGTTATCCAACAACTATATAAGTCGGAATTGTGACAAAATTCGCCATTAACGAACACACAATCTATTCATGGGTAAAAGTTATAAGTCTTGATATTTCCCTTTTGTCTTCTTTTTTCTAACTTGTTTATGCATGGTTAATACAAATGGGTTCATCATTGCTATTCTTCTTTTAATAAACTCTTGTTTCATCTAATATCCAACAACGGAGGAACGTTTCAATTAGAATGGAATTGAACAACACGACAGCATTATACATTCTATAAAATCAATGCACTATTTGCAAAAGATAAATAATGATAAAACATCCGTTCTGTTTTTACAAACAATATTGTCGAGAGGAAACGTAAGTGACCTCAAATACATTTAACTTGAGAAATGAATGAGTATTATTTATGCTGTACAAAAACATCAATGCGTAGCGATCAACACAAACAGGACAAATGAGTAGATGTTGAATAATCCTTACATCTGAAATATTCTGTTGTAAATTAAAATTATTACAGTGCTTTATTTGCGCTCAACTATTCATTGAAACGCATGTCCTGTGTAGTCAGGTGCACACTAAAATATGGAAGTATAATAAATCATCGAAATGAATATATAGTAGAGCGACATTAGCTATGTACAGCACAACGTGAGCAATACATTTTATTTATTCCATTCTAACAAAACGTTATTACTGGGTTAGTTATTTGCCTAATAAATGCACAAGCGATCTTAATTAACCTTTGCCTATTTATACGGTGCTAGTAAGAAAGGTAATAAACGGATTTCGAACGTCACATGTACCATTTTAACCCAACTGCATTTCAAACTAGGGATCTAACTTTTAACAGGCGATTTTTCTTGATAAATCAAATTATGTTTAGTCTCAACTTCACTTTAACTATATCGCACTGGACTCATTTCGTATGAATAATCAACATCGAATTATGACAAATGCAGACACGTCAAAACAACTGTAGTTAACTTGATAGCATTTACAATATCATCCTCGTTCGAGTGTGCGGGGCTTTGTTTTTATTTGAAGAAAAGCAAACAAAAAATAGTTAAACACACCAAATTCGTATTTGAAACGCATGCTTTTATCTGTATCATTGTATGTGCAACTTTAAGGAAGGTTTATTTCCGTTTGTCTCATCGATGTGTGCGGGGCTCTGTTGTTGTTTAAAAAATAAACATATAAAAAATAGCCAAAACACACGAAATTCGTCTTGGAAACGCGTGCTTTTAACTGTATTATTGTATGTGCAACTTTAACAAAAGTGTATTTTTGTTTGTCTCTTTGATTTGTGCGGAGCTCTGTTTTTATTAAACAACAAACAAACAAAAAGACTATCCAAACACAAAAAACAACAACAAAATTACAGAGGGCTGCCATTACACTCGAAATTAGTAAAAACATCTAATAAATTTAAGATGTTGCGGAAAATGGTATCACCCTAAGTGTGTCGGTTTGGATGGCCTCACAATGTCGATATATGATAATAAAGAGATAGAGATGTGCAAGTTGTTCGGAATTTTGACGAAAAATAAATGAAAATTAAAAAATTATTACTGGAACACGAGAGCATGAAAAAGTATGAAGAACGTAATAAAAAAACAAATTACGAACTTCAAACCATAAATAATAAAAACAATTGAGTGGTCTTTAACAAACGGTTTGTTGTAACAACAAAAAGAAATGTATAATGCTAGGGCTGATGTTGCAAACAAATGTCAAAAAGAAATAATGAACAGTAAATAAGAAATTGCATTTAAAAAAGTATAAACGTAATAGAACCACATATTTTAGAACAAATGAAAAGTACTTACGACGTCATACCATCAAACATAAAAGAAGAAAAAGAAGAAAACCTAAATGAAAGGGTGTTCTGATTAATAAATAAATAGAAAGAAATACCTGAAGAAGACATTATCAGACCGTTTAGACTTGGAAATCAAGTAAATAACAAAGACCGATTAATAATTCTCACACTAAGACATGAGGAAAATGCAAAGTAGTTGCACGACTACAAGTATGGTAGAAAAATACAAAATAAAAGAAAATAACTTAAAAGGATACATCAAGATTTCACGACTACAGAAGGGTTAGCTGCTTTCAAAAAAGAAAGCAGATAATAGAAAAGTAAGAACATAGTGAAGGCAAACCAACTGAGAATACAAAACAACGAAAAAGTGTACAAATAAAAAAATTAAACGATTGAAGAAAAGCGAACATTTGATAATATTGTATACTAACGAAAACATATTGAGAAGAAAGATAAAAGAAGTAAAATTGATTGCGTAAAAAATATTTTAAAAATTGTATTACAGAAACACATTTGTCTACGGATGGTGTAGTAGAGGCAGAATTGACAATACCAAATTTTAATTTAATACAGGATGATAGAAAAATAATACAAAGTTTAGGGGCTTGCTATTATGTACATAATGCGTTAAAGGCTCCTAGAGTGGAATAGTTTAATGAAACTAGATCTTTGGCGTTAGGAATAACCAATGCTAATAACAGGATTTTCAGCGTAGCTCGTATATACAAATCTCCGAATATGTCCATAGACAAAGTTTATAGATTAAAAGAAGAAATTAGTCAGAAACCATTTACGTCAAGACAATCTGAATATATTATAATGGTCGAGGAGTTCAATTTGTCAAATGTAAATTGGGCAAATGGTTTACTTGTGTCTCCTATGAATTCAATTAGTCAACACTTTAGAATGCAGAACAATATTTAGAGATATTTACAACAGATGGTTCGCATGTGTATATACAAAAAAGATATAGATATAAACTAGTGGGAAATAGATTAGAAAAAGGTACTTTGGATCAGTTTTTACTAATAATGAATACATAATAGAAAATGTAAGTTTGGAAGCACCGTTAGCTAAATATTTTCATGCATGTATTGAAATTTAAGTTAAAATGAAGGCAGAGTTTGATTATACAGTACACAGAAGAACTGGTCTAAGATTACAGAAAATGTTCTGTTAGAGAAAAGACAAAATATCGATTGGAATTATAGCGCGATGTTGATGTTAATCAAATATGGGAGGAATTAAATGGGAAGATAAAATCTATGATAAAATATATTCCAGAAATAATTATAATATTCTCCCAACAAGGGGATCCATTAGAAAAAATACTTTGGGACAGTAATCGTCTATCTCGTTAATGGAAAGAAAAATATTAAGCTTGGAGGAAATGTGGAATTATACCAAGTATGGAATATTATCAAAATGATGTAGATAAATAAAATGAAATATGAAAGACTAGACGTAAAAGAAAAGTTAAAACACAAAAATATGATTGTTAAAAATACAACTGAAACTATTGTTCAAATATGATGAAGCAATGATTAATATTCAAAAACGCGTGACTACACTAACAGATATTTAGACAAGGGATTTAACATACACGTCAGTAGAAACAACTAGTGTAATATCTAGTTTTTTTCAATCTGTTACATTATTTTAAAGAATTTGGTCAACTACAGGACAGTTGTTATGGGGAGGGTACAGCAAAAATTATGGATGAAATAAAAATAGAACCTAAACACATACCACTATTACTATCCATGGTGGATGTTAGTAAAAGTATGGGGCCTGATGAAATTCATCCTAAAATATTGAAATACTTATCATTAAATGCAATTAAAATGTGTTTAGTAAATCTATTGAATATGAAAATGTCCAATAGATTTTGAAAACAGCTATAGTAAACCGCTACATAAAAAGGTACAACACTTTTCAAAAGTAATTACAGACCAGTTTATCTAACATGCATTATGTGTAAGGTATTTGAAAAATAATTAAGAAACCACATATAAAATTACATGAAGCATGATATAAGTGGTAATAAACATAGTTTTGGCAATGGTAAATAAACATTATCTAATATTTTGGAAAGTATTGACATTATAAATTATTATTTGATGGCGAAGGATTGTGCGGGTATCATATATTAAGACTTTTGCAAGGCATTTGATGCGGTACATCATCGTTTAATAGTAACAATGAACATCTTTGGTATTACTGACAAAATAGTAAATATTGGAAGGAAGTGTTTGAAGAGTAGAACTATGAAGGTACAGGTTGGTAACACTTATTCTGAATCACATTACATATCCTCAGGCGTTCCACAGGGTTCAGTGTTGTGTCCTTTGTTACTTTTGATATTCATAAATGACTTGCCTAATAATATAAATTCATTAATATAACTGTTTGCTGATGATGTTAAACTACTTGTGATACCTTTATCAAAAGAAAATAACACAGATGGATATAAATAAATGATCATATTGGGAGGACATTTGGAAATTGGGATGTAATCTAGAAATATGTAAAGTATTACATGTAGGATCAAAACATGTGGGAGTTGAATAACAACAGAGAAATCAAAGAGGAAGATGGAGAGTGGGATTTAGGACAAATAATCATATGTTGACCATTGTGTCGAAGGCAAATAGAATGATCAGGTGGATAGTTAGGAATATTGTTTTGAGGGAGACAAATGCTGTGTTAAGGATATCTAAAGCTCTAAAAACACCTTATATAGAATACTGCACTCAAGCGACTAGACATGGAATTTGGAATGTAATATTGAAACTGGAATGTATACAAAGAAGGGTTGCAAACCTAATAAGTAAAGTAAAGGAGTGCATGTACAGGAAGAGATCGGACAAATTAGGATTGACTACTTTGCTTGAGAGAAGAATGAGAGGTGATATGATTGAGACTTTCCAGATAGTTAATGACATTTCTAACTATGGTGGGCTTTTTGTAGTGTATCTCTTAGATCTGGAAGGTTATTTTCAAGGCAGTTTTCAAACACTAGATTCGCAAACCAGTTTAGATCTTTTAGCTCACATAGTAACATGTTTCTGGAATAAGTTGCCAGATCTGATTAAAAACAGCAACAGCGTGAATCAGTTTATGATGAGGTTGGATGAATTCAGAGTAAGTGGTAGGAGGGAGAAACTTGGAGGGCACTTTTGTGGGGTTGTCAAATGAAATATTTAATAGAATTTGATCTGGATATCGATACTTACTGAGAGTTTTTTTTTAAAGTTTTTTTTTAACAGTTGAATTCAGTAAATAGTTTACGGTAATATGCCCAAGTAGGAATCACAGACACATAATAATAATAATAAAAATAATAATAATAATAATAATAATAATAATAATAATAATAATAATAATAATAAATTATATCAAAATAAACTAGAAGAGCATCAGCCTGTACAGATTTAACTTTGTATGCAATAATACACTAGCGTTTGTGATATTTTACAAAGTTTTTTGAGCAGGCTGCGACAATTTCCAACGCAGGAATATGTGTTATATTATGTAGGAACCCCGTATGCCTAAAATAGTGTAGGTCCACTAGTTTTTATTATGAGAAAGGGGTGAACTTAGTTCGCGTTCGGTGCAGGCTGAAAGGGACATCCATTTTGGGGCAGATATATTTGTCATCAGAGTGGGTAATCCCGAGAAGTCATAACAACTGGTGAGACTTGGCCAACTTCAAAGGTGAAGTTCGATAAAGGTCAACCCAGTTCTGGTGATGATATCTATGACAGGACAAAAGACTGTGACGTCACTCCTTCTTCTCGTGAGAAATTTAGTTTAGAAAATCAGTCAGTAGTTTTGCAGTAAGGTGAACGTTCGACTTATCTGAAGTGCTCAGGAAGCGAAAGAGGCGCGGAATCGAGAATGTAATCGCTCGTCATGATGACTGGATCTATGGGAAATCCAGTAGCAATCATCGTCGCATCCCCCAGTGAAATGAATGAATGAAGATCACGGAACGAATTCGAAAACCACGACAAGAAAGTATGAAATAAAAAGATGGAATCTCTCTCAAATCTCGTCTCTGAGCGTTTTTGTCTCCTGCTTGAAAATAGAATTTGCCCACAACAACAGGTACACCACTGCGATCACGAGCCAGCGACGGAGATGAGTGCGCCAGCAAATCCTAGACCAACAGTGAGGCTGAAATCTGTAAGCTAAGTTTCTCTGTGCATTTTAAAATGTTTAAAGAACAGATATTTTACGAAAAGTGCGAGAAGAATCGAATGTGCCTAACGAACGATAATGTAACGAAATGTTTAAAGAATTTAAAACAGACTAATATTTAAAAGACTATATTTAAATTGTTATATTTAAAATGCTATGTTTGAAAAGGTTAATGAACAATATTTTAACAAAAAAAAGAATTCAAGGAAAGATGTTTTAACGAGGTTTGTTGAAAATAGGTTGACAGTTTAAAGACTTAAAAGTGTCATTAAAATCGCCCTAAGGAAACTGTGTTTAAAAGTGACTCTTAAAAATGTGTTGAAAAGTGACTCTTGAAAATATATTAAAAGTGCCTGTTGAAAATGTATATTATGAGAGTGCCTTACAGAAAGTGTTACGAACGTGTGAAAACGCTTAATAGTTCTCTCGTAGGTTTTCGTGTTGTTTCGGTTGCGAGAGGATTACTTAACAAGCGTTATGTAACAAAAACGTTTTTGGGACCGTGAGCAATTGTTTAAGCGGGTTCAGAGAACTGCCGCGGTCAAGGCAGGTGTAGTGACTATGTAACATATGTGCAAGTATTTACTTAATAATCAATTATTTGATGGTAATTATTATTCATGACGTTTCAAAAGTATTATTACCTATGGGAGTTAACATCGTGATAATTCCGCTAATGATGTTAATTACCATTAATTTCTATAATTAACATTTAATAGATATTTACTGTGTCTTAAATACTAGTTACTTATTATGTAGGTAATGCTTTATTTCTAATGAATTAATTAATTAATACGTGCCTTTTTAAACGATATTTACAGAGATATTTGAAAATGAAGATTCGTTAGTAAACTTATTTGAAATCAGAGTTTAAAAAACTGTGCCAGCAAGGGTTTACGCAATGTATGCAGGTCACTGCGAGTAGAGCTGTCTCTCAGTATATATGTCTATTAATTCGTGAGGTAAATCCGTTTTCTTAAGAATTTAGCTGTAACAATATCCGTGTTCTCCAGCAAAAAGGGAGAAAAGTAAATGAAAGTCTAGATTAAAGCTGATCGACACCGGCAACTTATGATGTTGATTTGGCATTTCAACAAGACTTGTGAAGCAGTTCCTACTTAGTTTAAAACTTGTATTTTGAAGACTTATGCAAGAGTACGAGAAGTAAACAATTCAAAGGTGTTGACGTAATAGAAGAGAATATCGTCTGCAAAAGATAAATATTATTAAACCTGGGTTGTGAAACTAATTACTCGTTGTGAGACAGTTGTAGAATAAGACAAATATTATTTTGCTGAAATAATATATATTGTATACATATTGTGGCAGATGCATCCAGTGTTGCCTGGTTATAAAATATGTATCGATCACAGGTACAAGATGAACACATCGAGAGAGTTAGATTAAGGAGTTTCGTAATACCACGGTGTAAGAAGTAATAGGGGCAATGTTGGCGTTAGAAAGGACAATTAATAATGTCAGAAAAATTATTTTATCCGTGAAAAATGTAATTCAGATCCGGGCTAACTACAACATACCACACTCTCTAAATGCGTCGAGCAAAATGGCCGAATGTAAAGTAAATGAATTCAATAAATTACGTTCATATGTGTATGTTGATATTTGTTCGTATATGTCTACGTACATATACGTTTGTCTATACACATACATTGATAAACAAGTGAATAATAAATAAATATGCTATCACTGAAATACTTTTATCTTACTCTCTTAACACTTTACATTTTTCACTTCTCGTATAGTAGTTTAAAGAAATTATATTATTAACATATGTGTATGCATGCATCTTTATATATATATATATATATATATATATATATATATATATATATATATATACATGTATCGTGTATATGTACTTATATGCTAATGAATAATTAAATAATAAATACATAGTTAATAACTGCCCAGTCGGCGGGGCCGAGAATTCGCCGACTGCAATCTCATGCAGAGGGATAGCTCCCTCCTTCCCGAAAACAGGGCAACCTGTACGCCGTGGGTGGCGACCCGTGATGACTTAGGGCGGGATCCTAGTGGCTCCCTGTTCCGTACCCTGTTTGAAAAAAATGGTAAAGTGATCGGCCCTTACTTCGGCTAAACAGGAGGTCGGAGAGGCCATATCCGATCAATCGGCCAGTTACGTTCCGCCCTAGCACTAATTCTATCAGTTTCCCCGATCGTTAACAGCATGGGCATTCCGTAACTTTGTAGTTATCAATACCCACTTTAGTTTATAAATAAGTGCTAAAAGGTAGTGGCAAGGATAAATCAACCTGAAAGATAAATGACCGGAATATGGCTGTGTGCCCCAGGCGTTTCGCTAAAAGTGGATAGAGAAATCAATGGAACACGGGTGCTTGTGATCACGATTGGGTTGAGTATACCATTGCTGTAGCCTTGTCTTGTAAAGGCGATTTAGTTTCCTCCTTGGAAATTCCTATAGTTGACTCCGTGGTGAGTACGGAGCAGGAATGATTAATTTTGAACAAAAACATTTATGACTACTAACAGAAGCAAAAATAAAATGCATAGGAATACCAGCTCCGAACGAGAAGAAGATGAAAACGACCAAAGTAGATTCCCAAGATCCATTCTACTGGAAGCATTAGAAGAACTTTATCTTGCTACATTATTTCCCTTCGTCATTTAAAAAATAATTTCGGCTAATATGAGGCCTAAGATTGTTTAAAAATTAACTAGTTGAGAAAAAAGACATGCCGATTTTCTGCATAAAATGACATTTTTCACAATAAAAATTACATCATACCCGCATCAATACTTGAATGGTTCAAAGGTTTTAATAAGTAGCCAATATCTCTTCTTGTGTTTTATAGATGAAATAAAAGAAGAATTGAAATCCTAAGAAGTAATCAAGGTGAAGGAATTCTCTAT
Source organism: Sepiola atlantica (assembly GCA_963556195.1). Classification (NCBI taxonomy): domain Eukaryota; kingdom Metazoa; phylum Mollusca; class Cephalopoda; order Sepiida; family Sepiolidae; genus Sepiola; species Sepiola atlantica. Next base: position 116,050,848 of record OY744521.1, read on the forward strand.
AAAAAGAGAAAACAAGATTATCCAAACAAACCTATACGTGATGACATTTGATATGCTAACAATTCCATAAAAATGAACATAGGCTATACAATCTGAATGATTGAACAGTATGTTCCTAATCCTCTTCGGTGTAACAAATTCCAGCAATATCGCCATCACAGAAGCAAATGTAACGGAAGAAACGCACCTGAAAAATGTGGGGGAAAAGACTCTGACAACTTTATGGATGAGTGTAAAGGGAACTATAGATGCGCCAACTTTATGCCTAAATTTGTGAGAGATGGAAGAGGGAAAAGGAGATTCTGGCAGTAAAATACACAATAAACATTATCTTCCTAGCAAGAAGGGTTGTTAAAACCACTTCTAGAGAAAAAAACATGTTCTCAGGCTGTGTCCCCGCTGGTGAATAATGAGGAGGAAAGTAAACACAAAAGAATAATAGAAATGTCTTTCAGCTCGGACCGGGAGACTAGACAGTATTGCAAAATACAATTAGAAACGAATACGATAAACCGAAGGTTAAAGTAAGAAAGCAACAGGTGGAACCAAGAGAGAAAATGATTATCAGTTTGCCTCATACTAAACCGGTTGTCCCCACCCAAGATGTACCACTATTGTCAGACACATGTGATGAAACTAAATCTACTCGAAAAAGGATAGTAATCCGAAAAGATCAAAATAAAATATCTCTAATAAAAAAAAATGAATACAAAGAGTCTCCAGGTGAAAATCCTGAACCTGTGAAAAAAGAAAACTCATCCGGAAAAACAGAAAACCAAACATCCTTCAGCTTCCGGAATCATAATATTTCAGAATTAGAAGAACCTATCGAATTATTCGTGTAGAACGGGCAAGAAACATGTAATGGAGGTGCTTAGATTTGATCGTTTTTTAACTATCTGTTCGATCTACGCATGTGCAAATATTTTGGCAACTCCCGGTTTTCTACGCCGGAGGAAGATTTCATTTAAAATATTTAATTCGTACTTTTTGTTTGCATATGATCAAGAATAACAAACTTCTTTCTTACTTACATACAGAAAATATACAGAAAAAAAGAAAAAAAACCTAAAACGTTTGTTTCGTCAAAACTTTTCCTGTCCACAGTCAGTGAAGTAGAAATTATTTTCGATTCTCTTAGCGAAAGGAATTTGGGACGCTTAGAGCGTCTTACTTAGCGATGAGAATTCGATACGATGAATGCTTTTGTATTTTTAATAACAAAAATATTTGCGTCCGTGTACGGTACCCTAAAAATTATAGCCTTAGTCTTAAAAAAAGTGCTCCTATAATTTAATGTGCACACTTATTTAAAAAATATAAGTGTTGCTTGCTTTTTGATTCGTTAACATTGCTTAGAAAACATAAAAGACACGTGCTGAAATTATTTCGCATAAGCAATCTATTTAGTGCTGTAAAAAGTACTTTATTCTTTTGTTTGCGAGTGTCTTTAGTCATTTAAAAAGTTTGTATAGTTTTTTTACATATAGTCCAGCCAATCTAGCTGATTTGTCGGCTGAACCTCAAACAAATTGCCAACAAAGTTTTTTTTTTTACTTGGATATTGGGCATGAATAACCTTTCTTTCAGATAAAAGCTTAATATTCTGTCATATTCTTATTTCAGATTGGCCAAAGTGTAGTACCGATAATTATGGATGCTGACAAGTGTGCTATTTGCAATAATTAACTGTCCAGAAATGAAGAAACATTTATCGTCAGTCAGAATGGCATCGATTCCATTAACAGTGTTTCTGAGCAACGTGGAGAGAAGATAATAATTATGATTGATCAACAACTTAACGAGAAATGGAGACAGCGTTGGATCAACCCTACATACATAGAAATTGACCGTAAAAACATGTCCAGCCATGATGAAATGCTATCCCGTACAGGCCGCTCTTTGTGTGTGTCTAACGTTAAGGAACATTGTCTTTTTTGTGGTTCTGGAGCAGAATTTGAAAGAAAGAAAAGAGGTGTTGATGTTTCCCGTGTAGCCACTACTGAGTTTAAGGACAGAGTGTCAAAAGTTTTTTAGAAAGTCCGAGAAAATGATGGCTGGGCATTCACTGTTAAACGTAGAATAGGTTATGTAGCTGACCCTGTTTCAGAAGAAGCACGTTATCACAGAACATGTCTCGCAATCTCTGATTCAAATAAAGCATTCCTTAGGCATTCTCGTCTACTGATTATTCCAAGAAAAATCATTGGTAGATCGGAGGATTCAAAGAGAAAGCAGGCAGTTCTAGAAGTTGCTAAATATTTGCAACAAAATGACGAGGAACAACTCACTATAGTCGATCTTGTTAACAAAAATGAGGGAAATTCTCGAAGGCATTGACTTACAACCATACAGTCTATCATACATAAAATATCCGTTGTTAGATCATTTCAAAGACACAATGGTTGTGACTGAAATTAATGGAAGACATAATGTTGTTACATTCTTAAGTACAGCAAAATGTATTCTCCATGCCTTATATGCACATAGCAGCCCAACAGACAATTCAGAATAAGAGGCATTCAGAATTATAGAGACGGCTGTCAAGCTTATCAAGAATGGCATTAAAGGTATCCAGAGACGTTAAAAATATTACCCGTCTAAGAATGATCTTGAACAAGATGCGATTCTTGAATATGTTCCTAAAACATTGTTGATATTTCTCAGGAAGATAGTTGCAGACAAAGACAATGGTTAAAAATTCGTATCAGTTGGTCAGGCGATACTGAAGGCTGCTAGACCCATAGTTGTCCTTGCACCTCAGCATTTTGGTTTAGCAGTGGAAATGCATGACCAATTTTGATCGAGGTTCTTAATTGACACTCTGAATAAGCATGGCTATTCTTTCATCTTACTCGGAAGTCCAAACGGAATTTGTGCAGTTTATTGCTGATAATGTGGACCATAATGTAAGGGGTATTGATGGATTTAACACTTTCCACTGTATGCGCATCATATCATCTTTTACGGCACGGAAAATTAAAGCAAAACCAGTTCCAAGGATTCAGGTCTTTTCAGAAGATATAATCAGAGTTGGAAGGATAAACATCAAGTGCCTTGATTCACAGCACACCAACAAACCACCAGTGACATTTAAAGAGCTCCAGCGAAAGACAGTTGTCGATTCCACTGCTAATATTGACATCTGTTAGGAGGTTTAACATATTTCACATCAGTCCAGACCCGCATGATAAGGCCTTATGCAGTCAGTGCACAAGAGAAACATATCCTGGAAAATCAGCCATAGTTTTATTGGCAATGATCGACATGAACCCTGATAACCCAGATTGCGTGTACTCAATGTGATGCTATATTAGTGATTTAGCCAGGAAAAAAACAACATTACATCAATTTTAACATTCGATCAGCCACTTTGGTGCAATGCAATGATGATAGTCAATACACAGCTTAGTTTTAATCCCCTGAAATTATTTGTCTTTGGACTTGGTGCGCTCAATACACAGATGAGCTGCCTGGGGTCAATTTCACATTTGATGACAGGTTCTTGATTGCAATAACGTTCTGAACTTGTATATGATTAAAACACAGTTAAGCACATGGTAAGTGAAAACGTAATTGCAAGAGGCATTCGTGCTAACTTCTTAGTTGATGCTGCTCTGAATGATATTTTGTTAGCGAAATCCTATAATTTGCCAGTTTCACATGTCACTGACGATAGTCAGTACAACACTGATGCAGAAGAGTAATTTCATAAAAATGAAGACATGCAGGTAGCTCATGGGCTATTGAAAGGTCTCCTTGATGGAACTGAGACATTGTAAAATATTCTGTCATCAGAGTCTCTGACACAGATTGGCCAGAGAATCAACCATGTGAAAGATGCGATGGTTAACCCGCAAACTGCAAAATTGATGATTAAAAAATTTGATATGGTGATACTCCTGCAATTTTTTATCAAGCGCACCAGGAACTGGGAATTACACCTTGACGCTGTAAGGAAAATGCTGCCAATATTCGCTGCAGCAGGAACATGCTATATGTAAAGTCGGCCTACTTATACTTGCAGCAAATGGAGGGGCTGCCTAATAGCCATCCTGAAGAGTGCCATAAGTTTTCTGAAGGATTCCAGCACAGTACCCATCACTCCGTCTAATCAGACGGAGCGATGGGTACCGGGCTGGCTTGTCGACGGATCTGGTTATTGAGCAGGTGCTAATGAGAAGCATGAAGACGTCTGGAGGTCTTACTTATGGTAGAGAAATAAAAGAAATTCAACGGTTTGTTGTGACGCTATCACTGCCAGCGTGCGCTGAAATCAATTTTACATTGCAAGAACTAGCAAGCATTCGTTATGGCACAAGTGACCATCACCAGGAGGCTACTTATGCAAGTAAAAGAGAGAGATGTCAGGGATACATGGAAGTTCCTTGCGTTTCTCCATACATATGACCCTTTCAAGGAAGGGCCGTCCATTCACAGCATTTCAAGTGGAGTAACGCGATCAAGGATCCGGCAATCACACTTGGGTCAAATGTTTAGCCAATAAAAGATAAAGCAGTTGAGACTGATCCACGACTCATATTCCAGAAACTGTGTGTGTGCTATCTATTAATTAACCCTCAAATCTGCAGCGGCAAGAGCATCGCCAGTATTAGCTTGATAGTTACCGATCTGCACTTTTTCATTCTTTCGGACTACCGCTAGAGGCAAGAAAACTGGCTTTGACAGACGCAATATGGGAACTGACTTTCTCCTGTACAATCAGGTCCACGCCCTTCTACGTTATCATGACAATAGAGATGATAGTTACTTCTTCACGCCACAACCAAAGAATATTGCAAAAAGTGTTAAAGTCTGGAACATCAAAGAGATAAGGAAATCTTTGGGAGATGTGATCTGTTCCAACATTCACTTCATCCATGCGCTACTAGGTTGTGATTTTACATTCAGTGTTTATGGAATTAGCAAGGCAGCATCTCTTTGAAAGGTGATGTACAATTGAAACCTCCTCAAACTGGCAGAAGTGTTGTGCAAATATAGCAGTAGACACGATATTATTGAAGCTGGGGAGAACGCTTTAGTGTACCTGTACAATGGTAATGATAGGGAAAACATCAATAATCTCCGACTGAAGTGCTTGAATAAAAAGGTTGCAAAAAGCTCAAAGTATGTTGAGGCCAAATCATTACCACATACAAGAGCAGCTACGACACTCCACGGCCTTCAAGTTTACTTCCAAATTCAGGATACAAATAGTAGAACCAGCTAAAACCTGATGAGCGGGGATGGAAACTTTCACATAGCAAATTACAATCAATAAATACTGACTTGCCAGCTTGTCTTGTAAATTTGTTGGCTATAATTAAGTGTAACTGTACTTCAGAGTGTACTACAGCAAGATGCAGTTACAGGAAACATGGCATTGACTATTCAAACGTGTGTTGTAGTTGCGATGGCCTCCACTGCAGCAACTCATAACAGCCAGATCTTGATGATGATGAAGTTACCTTCGACTAGTTCTTTGACGAAACATGTTCTTTGGCCCATTCATGCACTTCATTAGTTGTTGTTATGTAAGAGCCTTGCCCCAGCATTCGACCAATTGACCATTACTTTATTGTAAATTGTACTTTTTCGTACCTAATTTTTAATGAAATGTCAGGAATTAATGTGACAAGTGTTGCCTTGAAAAATGCTACTTAGCCTGTTTTTGTAACTTTCATATTCATATTTGTATAAGAAATACAAAAAACATGAAAACACTAGCAGGGGCTAGTCATTTTCTGGTGTTAGTTTATTATTAAGCATATAGCTACCTATCATTACAATTTAAAACACCAGGAAAATGTCAAATGGCTTTGGGCAGGCCCTGTGTGGGGTATCATGCAAAACAATACTTGTTTATTTCTAACTTAATAAAGTTTTTTTTGTCAGGAAAAACGTTTTGTTTAACTGACTTATTTTTCGTAATATGTATACTTTCTTATGTAGTCCGGTGGTTATAGATGCTGTGTTCATTATCTTAAGTTTTGCCGTTCGATCCTAGTCGACTCGAGGATGTTAAAAACAAGAAAATTAACGGTGACCGAAATATGCTCTAATGGGGTACAGGACTAGTATTTACTTTTGCCCCGGACAAAGGGGTTATGACGGGAGGGCTAAAAGGCTGAGAAAAATATTTTAAAAAGTTATTCCTGTTTTAATTTGTTATCTCCCTTTCACAACGGTGCGATGTGACACAATAGCGTGTTCTTCCAATTAATGAAAAAAAGAACTTTCACTTTTATTGAAAGAATATACACAGCCCTTTACAGTAGTATCCCCGGAAGAATTCCGCTGTAGGGGCGCATCAGGCGATTAGCAAAAAAAAACGGGTTAGAAAGCAAAGCCAGGAGGGTGGCCCTCGAAGAACTGCAAATGACTAACCTAGACATCGGCTGAATCAGGACACCATGGCAAATACGGTACCGGTCTAACAGCTGTAGAATCCATCCGAACAGATACTACACTTTGATTTTTTTATTTGCAGAAAATATAAAAACATTTACATTCAGGACAATTTTAGCACAAGGCCATCACAAGTGTGGAGTAATGAAGGTCGTTGTTAATTCGTGGTCTGAAGTAGGAAAATTGTTTGTCCTACTCTTTGCTAGAATTTTCTAAGTTGCCACAATACCCCATTTGCTCTATGTTCACTTCTACAGAAGTTAAACCGAATCAAATTACACTTCATTCTTCGTAACAAAACAAAATCGCTGAAAACAAAATAAAAACGTTCTTTACATTAGTAAAAAGAACACACTTTCATAATATTAGTTTCGTTAATAGTTAGGATAGATTTGTTTATCCAATTCATGATTGTAAATAAAACACATGATTCATCCACTAAGAAAAGTGTGTAAATAGTATGAAACGCCCAATACTTTACTGGTTTAACAGGCGTAGCATCCTTCGGTACAGATACTACATTTTAATATCAGCTAAAATGCCGAGAAATACTGTATTTACTTTTCTTTATTTCTTTTGTGTATAATCTTCCTTTCCACAGCGATTGGAGTTGCCATAACGGCTGAAATTGTGTGGGCATTATATTAGAAAATTACCTTATATATTTCATTTTGATTCAGAGTGGGGGCGTGCAAAAGTATATCGTAGTGTCTGCCACCGCACCGAACAACATTATTTTATTTTATAACTTGAGAATTGATAGAGATTACCATAATAATATGTATTTTATGATACTCGGATAAGTATATGTAATTTTAATCCAAGGGGATGGGAGTATAAAATTAAATCGTGCGGTTTCTGTTCTCGTAAAAAAAATTCTTTTTATTTATAACTTGAAAATGCAGATAGACTATTATAATAGTATATATTTGTAAACTACAGTATCTATTATACTTAGATAAAGATATTTTATTTTGATCCATGGGGTCGGTACACATTTATATCGTGGGGTCTGCCTCTGCGCAAAACAACTTTATTTTATTCATGAATTGAAAATGAAGATAGACTACCATGACACTATATATTTTGAAAACACAGTATCTATGGTACTAGGATAAGTATATTTCATTTTGATCGAGGGGGGGGGGAATTATATCGTGCAGTCTGACTCGTCACTGAACAACTTTATTTGATGTATAACTAGAAAAATGGAGATAGACTACCATAACAGTATATATTGTAAAACTACAGTATCTAAGGTACTGGAATTAGGATGTTTCACTTAGATCCAGGAAGGGTAGGGCATACAGAATTATATGTTAGGATTTTTTTCCGCATCGAACTGCTTTATTTTATTTATAACTTTAAAATGGAGATAGACTACCATAACTGTATATATTCTGAAGTTACATTAACAATGGTATTCTGATAACGATATTTCATTTTGATCCAGGGGGTAACAACATTCTCACGTGGGGTCTGCCGCTGCGCCAAACAACTTAATATCATGTATGACTTGAAAATTGAAAGAGACTATCATAACTGTATATATTCTAAAATTACAGTATATATGGTACTGATATAAGTATATTTCATTTTGATCCAAGGTGTGGGTACACAATTATATCGTGGGGACTGAATCTGCACCGAACAACTTTATTTTATTTATAACTTGAAAATAGAGATAGTCAACCATAACAGTATATATTCTGAAACTACCATATCTATAGTACTGAGATACGTATATTTCATTTTTATCCGGGAGGTACAGAATTATATCTTCAGGGTCTGACTCTGCGTTAAAAAACTTTTGCCCCGGGCAACAGAAGATAATGGGCGGTTGACAGAAGTGCAGGAGAGAGAAGCCGGCCTTTAGAAGAGACAGATTGTGCTCCAGGGTACAGGAGAGAGTGCGGTGATCATGTAGATGACCAAGGAAAATCCAGCTTTCGCCCAATGCAACTGGGGTATACGACAACGGGGAAAGGGTGCGGTTTGATGAGGCGTCTAGGAAAGAAAGAACTCCGGGAAGAGATGTATATATATATATATATATATATATATATATATATATATATATATATATATATATATATATATATAACGTGGTAGAGAGTCTCATAGAATGCGCACGAGGTATATATATATATATATATATATATATATATATATATATAAAATTCGCACCTGCTAGAAATGCATATAGAATCGCAAGGGTTCAAATACATATAGAATACGAACGAGATAGATATACGCATAGAATGCGCACCGGGTAAATATGTAAATTGTAGAATGTGTACAAGGTAGATATGCATATAGAATGCGCACCTAGTAGAAATATACATTGAATGCGCAGAAGTAAGATATATACAAATAGTGCACCGTATAGAGGTATATATTAAATGCGCACCGAGTAGAGATATACAAAGAATGCGCACGGGGTAATTCGACAGAATGGGAAATAAAAAAAGGAAAAACCAAGATATATTTTTTATATATTCATCAACGTTTCGTTAATATTGTAAGACTTCCTCAAGATGATAATTTTAAAAAAAAATGTCATGCAACTACATCGAAATATTAGGTTGACATGATGGGTTGATAAGGAAAAGTAGTAGCCGTGGCTACTAAGAGCGCTGGATGAGGGTACAGGCTGTAAGAAGTCAGTAGTGGCAAAGAGTGAAATAAATATAGAAATATTTGAGTGGGTACCATTAACGCAGCAGTGAAAACATACGGGTGAGAGTATTAGTCAATGTGTCTATGGGTGAGAGAGAGAAAAAAGAGGGGGCTGAGGTGTTTGTCGTGGTGAGGAGTGGCATGGATTTTGAGGTGCTGGAAAAGAGGATGGAAGGAAGGAGGAAACTATTTGAAGAAATCAAAATAACTTGAAAATAGGGGGTAAGAGTGTGAAGGAAATGGTCAAAAGAGTGGGAGAAGTGAAAGGGGGTGAGATTTTTATTGTGGTCAATATATATATATATATATATATATATATATATATATATATATATATATATATATATATATAAATATTGGGAACATTAAAAAGAAAAACCAAAAAAGGATGTTTTTTTATGTGTACATCCACGTTTCGTCTTTATTTATAAGACTTCATCAGGATGATAATATAAAGAAAAATGTCATGCAAGTACGTGTGCATATAGAGTTGACATAATGGGAAGAACAGAGGAAAGTAGTAGCCACTACTGGAGAAAACAGTAGGGTTGACGTCCGAACTTAGTGGATTCAGTAGTGAGGAATGACAGTAAATGTTTATGAAACTGAGTGGAGAAGAGTGGAAAGGTGGGCGTGAGCAGGGATACTGTGGCTGGTTGTAAGAGAAAAGGTGTTATGAGCGGGAATAATGTGGATGGCAGTAAGTGAGGGATTGGAGGGATGGGGAAGAGGGAGGCTGGAATATTTTAACAGGTGGTTGCGCTGCCTACCCCCACCTTTCCACTCTTCTCCACTCAGTTTCATAAATATTTACTGTCATTCCTCACTACTGACTCCACTAAGTCCGGACGTCAGCCCTACTGTTTTCTCCAGTAGTGGCTACTACTTTCCTCCCTTCTTCCCATAATGTCAATGCACGTACTTGCATGACATTTTTCTTTATATCATCGTCCTGATGAAGTCTTATAAATAAAGACGAAACGTTGATGTACAACATAAAAAACATCCCTCTTTTGTTTTCCGTTTTCATTTTCCAATTACGTCGGATTACCTTCATCCTTATTTTCCCATATATATATATATATATATATATATATATATATATATATATATATATATATATATGTAATAAGTAGCAGATGAAACCTACCAGAGCTCGATTATTAAGAACATTGAAACTATGAAGCGTAATATTTTTTTATATTTGTAATAACAGATGAGTAATACAACAGCAGTACTGTCGTTTTCAAATACCAACAAAACGGGCCTATGATTGCCCTCTTATGCCGGACTTTCTTCAGTGTGTGTTTATGTATGTTTCCTCGGAAAGTAGTGGTGCTCAATCTTCAATTATATTTGTTATTTCTTTACTAATTTGGTATATATATATATACGTCCTAAACAAGTAAAGAAGTTATTTTTTTAGATTGATCTGTAAATCTAGTTCAAGTGATTTCCAATAGCTCCCCTCGCATTTCCGCAGTCAGAAAGATTACAATTTTAAAATCTAAACAAACGAAATGATAAAAAGTTCCGAAATGCAACTATTAAAATATCAAGCATTAAAAAAAGAGATAAATAAAAAACTACAACCTGAAATAGAAGATATGGTGAATAAATATTTGGTGACAATAGCCTACGAAAAGTTATAGAACTCTGCAATAATGAATAATAAATCAGGGTTATCTATCCGTTTAAAAAAAAATGTAAATGTTTAAATATAAATTTATGAGAATCAGGTAAAAAATCAGAAATTACAAAATTATAATAATAATAACAATAATATAGACAAACAAATAGAATAATTAATATAGTATTAAAATATACAAATAATATTTTCAAAAAAAGTAACATTGAAAAATTATGGGCAGTTTTAAATACGAAATATAAAATATCTAAACTAAATGAAATAAAAATGAAACCCCATTATATATATACAAATATATACATATGTATATATATATATATATATATATAATATATATGTATATTTATATATAAGTATATATTTATATATATATATATATATATATATGTATATATATATCTTTATATATGTATATATATGTATTTACATATATATATATATATGTGTATTTATATATATATATGTATCTATCTATATCAATATATGTATATATATTAATATATATATTCATATATATATATATATATATGTTGTTATCGCAGCCAATCGCTGGGCTTCCCACGTACAAAGGGGTGGTTTATGTTATAACTATATCCTGTGTTATTGTTCTGTATTCTATATATTAGTATGTATCCTGTTTCCTTTGTTCTATCAGTATAATGGGTGATATTTTTTAACACGTGGTTCCTCGTATTTCAATTTTAGGTTTTAGTTTAAATTAATAACCGCAAAGACAAACTCAGCACAGTAGAACCCTCCATCACAGTCACACATGAGACTGAGATAAACAGTTCGATAACATTTTTAGACACTCTTATATTAAAGTCTAACAACAAACTAGCATTGTAAGTAAATCGCTAAAACACTCACTAAAACGACTACATACATTTCTACTCTCACCACAATAGCAAGATAAAAACAAGTATGATAATAGGGGTTTTTCTATGCGCTCTTTGAATCTGCAGTCCTCAATATATAGATGAAGAAATCAAACACATCATTAATCTATTAAAACATTGCAATACTCAACACATGTTATACTAAATGCTAAGAAAGCCCTTCAAATCTACTACAAAAACAACACACAAAACCATCAAATACAAAACACCTCTCTCATAGACAGACCCCTTCTCTTACCCACACATTCCAATAACACACCCATCTGCAACACATTTGAGAAACTAGACATTCAAACAGTACACACCACATCACAAATCATGAAACAAACATTAAACACAGCAAAACATTTCCGAAAAAAAGCCACATCCTATGCCGTGTTATATACCATCCTATGTAAAAACTGGCATTACATTCACGTGGAGTAAAGGCAACGTGAATTGAAAAAAAGATTGAGCGAACACAAAATGGACATAAAAATAAAAAACTATCTCAGTGCACTTTTCCCCACGTATTAGAGCACGGTCATGCGTTCAAATTTAAACAAGTCAAAATAACCAAATACATAAATAACAAAACTCGGCGAAGACTACTGGAAACATCACTAATCACAGCCTCTAACACCATCAGACAACAAAATTGTGTCTGCAATCAATCCTGCTTAATAAGCAAAATTCTCCTAACCGAATAAAAACTAAATTTAAATCATAGTTTACCCTTCTTCTCATTGTTTTCAATTGTACTTATATACAACTCCCCGCATACACACTCACGTACTAATTACTTCTCATATATATATTCATTCACATACTCTTGAATCACCCACTACGAATCAAAACTACTTAACCACAAATAACAGCCTTACCAATGAACACAATCTACACCTCCTCACAAATATTTAGGTATTTAAAACTTTTTTGCCCTCATTTTAATCTTAAACCATGAAAACATCCTTAACAAAACTGCATTTTACTTATCTCTCTCCAAAATTAAAATCATTATTCTTTTTTTTTCTATATTGTGATGTTCACAGCACACTTCAATACATAATTTTAAAGTCACTTATACTCACACATTCCTGACAGCCAGCTGGCAATTACTCCTATTTTGCTTCTCTCCCTCTAAACTAAAAATATATTCACGCCTGACCACAACAAAATATCCCCTCTCTCCTCTCACCTATATCACCCTTCGACTACTTCTTTCATACTCTTACCCACCCCCGTCCATTTTCAAGTTATCTTCATTTCTAAGTCTGTTTCCTAAAACTATGATACCACCTACATACCTAACACGCCGAGTTTCCCCTTCCATCCTCTTTCCCCAGCCCCTCAAAAGCCATGCCACACATCACCACAACAAACTCCCCAGCCCCCTTTCCTCTCTCCCACCCTAAGGCAAATTCAAAAAACTCTCACCCCTCCACCTTTTCACAGCTGTCTTACTGGTACCCACTCAAAGCTTTCCATATAAATTTTACTTGTTGCCACTACTGACTTATCGCAGCCTTCACCCTCGCCCAGCGCTCTTAGTAGCCACGGTTACTACTTTTCCTTATCAACCCATCATGTGAACCCAATATTTCGATGTACTTGCATGACATTTTCTTAAAATTACCATGAAAGTCTTACAATAACGATGAAACGTTGATGAATATATTAAAAAAATATCTCTTGGTGTTTCCTCTTTGATTGCCCATACATATATATATATATATATATATATATATATATATATATATATATATATATATATATATATATATATAGAGAGAGAGAGAGAGAGAGAGAGAGAGAGAGTGAAATAAAGAAAGAGAGAGAGAGAGAATACGCAGGGGGTAGATATATATATATATATATATATATATATATATATATATAAAGTTAGGTGCATATATTCCAATAACCATGTTTTTATTTTATTATTTTGATTTTTTCTCTCATTTCCAAAAAATATAACATTTCTGTGAGATATATTTGTTACGTCAATTTCATTTGTCTTGTTCCAAACACCATTTCTATGTTGATATCGTCTCTGCAACATTACAAAATCCTCAGAAATATTCATAAAAAGTACAAATTTATTGGGTTAAAGTGTCTTCAAAAAAACTACACAATACAGTGGTTCATTTGTGGGTGAAACCAAACAAAAAAACAAAGGAAAGAGCAAATACTAATACGCCATTCTATTTTTTTTGTGGACATTTATACATTTTAATTTAATAATATATCTTAAAATAGTTCATAAGTTCTATGATTTATTTATAAAAATTCTCATTCACTTAAGAGTAATTTTTGACTGTCTAAAGTTACATCAATTAGTCTTCAGATTCTATTTAGGTCATTTGAATACGAAGCTAACAATGGAGCTGGTCTCTTTTAAGTTCAACAGTTTAGAGCCAGTTTCATAGACTCACATCCATTCAAGCAACTATTAAGATTGTAATACTTCGGGATGTTTGTGGAAGATGTTTAGTATTTATTTATAAATCGTTTTAATCAATACTAAGATAAGATTAATTTCCCAGAATTCTTCACTTAAGTAGTAAGTTTCAATTAAATTCGAAACTAAGGGGGGCATTTTTCTCTTACAATCAAAATAGTTAATAGTTACCAAGACATGAATCAAAATATCCAAAAAAGCTAGTAAATATTATTAATTTATTTTATGTTATTTTATTTATTTACTTACTTTTAAATGATGTTTAAATACCTCATTATAAAGTATCATGCGGATTCAAAAGTACTTTAACATACATCTATATTTATAGTTAATTGTGATTACGTTTTATATTTGACTCGTATTATCAGGTGAATACCAACTAGCATGAATGTACATTTCAGGTCTAACTTTAATGCTATGCCTATATTTAATATTAGATTTTGTGCATTCTTTTATTTATTAATACGTTTATTAATATACATATACGAATATATTCGAACGCAAACCGCGACAAACGCCATTTGAAAAATCGCGAAACTGTCCATCGAAAAAGGGTTGTATGTTAACACTAGACGACACGCGAAAACTATGTGTTACATAATATGATACCAAATAGTTTATTTTTTATTTCAATTAAACTCAGCTTTCATTCGGAGTCTACATTTAATATATTTGTGTTTTTATTGTTTAAAGTCTCACTTTAAACGAATTGGATCTAACGTGTTCTGCGTTCGAATCCTATACACCCATATACATATACATACACACACATATATATATAAGTATGTATATATATATATATATATATATATATATATATATACATATACATATGCACACACATACATACATATATATATATATACGCACATATATCTACATATATATACAGTAATTTTATTGATTTTTTGTATATTGAGCATTTATTTGGCGTTATATTTTAAATGAGTATTGCATTATTAGTTCTTACTCCTACCTTCTTGTTTATTACTCAGCATTTTTTCACTAA